>JAZKJV010009677.1:0-380554 GCA_037367405.1 Ottelia alismoides | reverse complement strand
TCACTATTGGCATCAGTTTATGTCAGCACTAAAGACAGAGATGAAGTTGAGTTCTTGTTACCATCAGTAGACTGATGGCCAGAGCAAGCGCACTATCCAGACACTTGAGGATTTGTTATGTGCTTGTTCTCTTGAGTGAAGAGGGTCTTGGAAGGATCGCTTATTGTTGGTAGAATTTACATACAACAACAACAACCATCGTTCCAGTATCGGCATGGCCACCATTCGAAATGCTATACGGGCGAAGATGCCTCACACCTCTCAGTTGGCGTGAGGTTGGTGATCATGCTCTTTACTCCATGGATTTCTTGGAGGAGATTGCGAGGGTTGTTGACCTTGCGAGGCAAAATCTTCTGACATCACAAAACCTCTATAAGAGCTATACAGTTCGACGGAGAAGACTTTTGGAGTTTCAGATAATCCGATCCTCTTCTATAAATTATTTTTCTAATATGATTCATTTAATCATACATCCTGATGAAATTCCTGTAAATACATGTGGGAAATAGGGTGTTCGTGCGAGTATCTCCCATGAAGGGAGTACAAAGATTAGACGTTCGTGGCAAGTTGGCGCCACGATATGTTGGGCATTTGCGATTATTGCCCATGTGGGAAAGATGGCCTATTGAGAAGCCTTTCCTCCACATATATTGGTCATTCATGATGTTTTTCATATATCCAACTCGAGGAAGTACGAAGATGACCCTTGTCACATCATCAATTATGAGAATCTTGATATAGAGACCGACTTGAAATATGAGAAGAAGTCGGTTCAGATATTGGACAAAATAGTGAGAAAGCTTTGAAACAAGGAGATTTCTTTAGTAGAGTATTATGGCACCGACAAGGGTTCGAAGAAGCAATATGAGAGGCCTAAACATACATGTGGGCATGATACTCGCAGCTCTTTTCAAGTAATTTCCAAAGCAAGCTCATTTGATTACATATGTTAAAATATTATGACTTATTTTCTCTTTGAGATTTTACATGTTTAAAAAAATTGAGGTTTTTATGACAAGAAATCATACGAGAAAAACAGGTAAAACACATAGTGATATTGACACAAGTCTCAAGGACGAGACTCTCTTTGAGGTTTTTATATTTGTAACACACAGATTTGAAATCGAACCTGAAGCAATTAAGGTCATATGATTCAATAAAACTATCGATTGATATCAAATAATCTGAATTGATCCACATATCATAAAATCGAATTTTCATTTGCAATCAATCGACCAAAATCAATTGCACCGTAATGTGTATCATTGGAAAAGGCATGACGCAATTGAAATCATAAAAAATAAACTGAGACCATCTTAAATCAGAAAAATACAAAATCGAGCGTTCGTCGATCGGAGATCATTTGACCATTTAAATCATAAAAAATTGATCACAAATCAAGACCATATTTTGCCAATTTCTGAGTCGACCTTAAATCAGAAAAAAAAATATAAATTTTATACCCATTTGATCGTTATTCTGAGTCAGTCAAACGAGCTATTATTCTTATGAATCAAGATTCAGGGTGTAAAGATGAATAACTTTGGTATTTCACATGAGTTTTAGATAAAGGATAATGCGTGTGTGTGTGTGTGTAAAATGGGGTTGCACCCTGGGGGGAGCTAATTGGCTCCCCATCCTATTTTCCTATTTTTTTGTTTTTTGAAAATTGAATACGCGGAAATTCCTCACTATATCCCTAAATTATTCCACTCAAGTTTCGTGATAAACCGAGACTCCTACAACCTACATATAGACAATCATTTTTTAACGGTCGCAGAATTAATGAAATGGACCCGTCTAGATGAAGGTCGTAGAGTCTCTGTTTCATGTGAAATTTGAATGACATAATATAGAGATATAATGATGACAATCCACAGAATATTTTTTTCAAAATAATGGAGAAAATGGGATAAGGGACATCAAGTTAGCACCCCTAGGGGCAACACATTTTACCCTATACTCAAAGCCCTCATTTCTCCTTATTTATAACACCAGTTCCCCCTTCTTATTTTCTCCCAAATTCCCTATTTCTTCTCCAATCGAAGAGGCTTTAGCCCCCTCCACCTCCCTGTTGCAGCCACAACACTGCCCCTCTTGTTGGAGCAGCAACAAGTAGCCACAGTTGCAGCCTCTTGCTGCCTGACGCTGCTTGCAACAACCATTTCATGCTCAGCCATCTACTGCCCTTGGAGTTGATGCAACAACCATCTGCTGCTGGCTCTCCCATCCTCCTGGAGTTGTTCCAAGTAGCTGGAAGATCCCTCTGGAACAATCGATCAGGGTGTTGCTGCTCCTTGCTCTTGGAGCTGCTGCATGCAAGTTTGAATCTCCAAATTTTGGAGAAATCCAAAGGTACAATCCATCCCCACCTCTTTCTGTCATCTATGTATTTAGATCTATTTCAACCGACTATCATATACTCAAGAATTCATGTTTAAAATTAAAAAGAATTGGGTGTGTTTTCCATGTAATAGACCTGAAATTGAGACCACTGTTAAGATATCGTATGCTCATGATTTCATGTTTAAAATTAAAAGTTTTGGGATGGCTAGCATGCAATTAGACCTCACTTGAGACAACCATATGCTATAAATTCTTGAAAGAGGAATAATTGGAAGTGTTTTGCATGCATGGATTATAAAATCAGACCTCTGTTTAGGTTACATATTTCATGATAAATATGATGAATGGTTGGGATTTTTGCATGCAATTATAACTTAATTTCAAACTTTAAGAATATGATCCAGTTTCATGCTTGTAAAATTAAAATGAAGTACTTTTGCATGATATTAACTCTGAATACATACCTATTAAAATGCTCCAGATTTCATATGTTTAAGATGGAAAATTTAGGTATCTTGCATGTATTTGAGGTAAATTTCTGACCTAATAAATAGCTCCAGATATCATGTGTGTAAAAATGAAAAATTTGGGGGTTTTACATGGATCAAATACTAATGTCAAACTTATTAAATTGCTCCAGATTTGATGAGTATAAGGATGAGAAATTTGGTATTTTTGCAAGTATTTGAGCCTAAATTTTGACCAACATTAGGCTCCAGATTTATGATTATAAAGATGAAAAGTTTAGGATTCTTGCATTAATTGGGCTATAAATCCATTTCAATTATTAGTCCTTAAAGTCTCGTGACTTTGGAGAAGATATTTTAAAAATAAATATTAAGATATCGATACCCTTCTCTTAAAAGCCAACTAATAGTCGGTCTGCATGGAACCTTATCCAAGAATTGCAAATATACAGTATTTGGGTGTCAATGTCTGTAGGTTCACCTATTCTTAAATAAATAACTTTAGAAATGATTAAATCAACCTATGATAGCATGTGATTATTGTTGATAAGTTGTGACAGACTACATGGATCTATAAAATTAATTACACAAGACATTATGAAAAGAATGTGCAATCAAGTACGTCTGTATGATGGTGAATCATGGATGACAATTATTAGTACCAATCACGGTGACTCTTCCACCTAACTGTGCGAGGGTGTGTTGACCCTCAACTGAGAAGGAGATATGAAGTCCATTTAGGGCAACAACCGTTTAATGCACGGGTTTAGGATCCAATCTTTTCTATGTTTTTTCGTGAGCTAACAGTTTTTTCTTACGCTTCTCTAGGATTCATGTGTTTTAGTTTTGACCAGTTCCGCTGACCCTATTTTCAGTAGGGTGCCTAGACTAGAAGACCCTTGATTTTTTTATGAGCTCGTTTTTCCCATACAGCGGTCGGGCTGGTGATGAATCTCATATTCATCATGCTAAAATCTACATATTAATCGCCAAGATTAAACAATTCAATAAAAAACACAATTAAATCACTCATCTTAACTTGCATTATATTGTATATATTATGTGTATAATTAACCTATAAATAACACTAAAAGATAACTCTAATATTATCGTATTTAATTATGAAACTTTTTCTTAGTTTTTATATGTATCAAAATCCAAAAAATTAGATTAAATATTGTCTATATTTATTTTGATTTTAAAAGAAATTAAAAATACAAAAAATCTCAAAACCTCAAAAATCAGTGTTTTACCTATTAAAAAAGCTCCCAAAAATTCATCTTTGTGCAAATGACCTCTTTTAGCTTTTTGTCCAACATAAACCTTGCAGATCTCATCGAGATCTACAACTTTCATATTTTGACTTTTTTCTAATCCAATCTTCTTTTATTTCTTTTTTATTTTCTTTGATTTTCTTATTTTTTTGAATTTTCTAGAGCAACCCACGTGGCGCCCTCTGGGCCGCCCATATGGCCTGCTCTCTTCTCTCCACCCGACATCCTTTATGGTCGTTAGATCCCTTCCACCCAACCTTCATCTCCATCGTCCCTTCCCGCTTGCTCCACAACCCTAGGATATGTTCCTTTAATCTGATATGGATTGCTCCTTTGCGCTTGCATCTCAGCCCTTAGACGCCTCCTCATCCAATGGTAGATTGTCGTGCTTCATTGGATTAAGCCCCCCTCTCTATCTCCTCTACATATCTATGCCTAGATCCCCACCACTGGATCAGATATCTGATCTGATCCTCGCCCTTTGCTAGTGCTATCATATGGACCGTTGGATCACCTAATCCCCCGGTCCTGGCCTCATCTCCAACCTCCTCCTCCTCCCTTCCCCTTCCGTGATGCCTGCAAACCCTTTATCCCCTTCCTAATTTGGTCATCTATTCGAGCCTCCTCACATCGAATCAACACTCCCTCCACATAGCTCTGAGATCCACCATCTTCACCTAGTCTTCAATGAGCCACTCCATTACTCCTTAACCTCAAGACAGTCGTTGCAAAACCCTCCGCCACCTCTCTTGCAATCATCACCTCCTCCCTATAAATCCACTCCGTCACCGCACGTCACAACTCATCCACCCTCAAGGGCTATAGCCCAGTTTCCTCTGCCCTCCGGTGATAGCGGAGGGTGGCCGTCGAGGCGATAACAACTTCAAGACCCAGGTGTGATCCATGGCCCCTCCGATCATGTAGCGGCCGCTCCAAGCGCTGCTGAGCATCGAGGATCGGCTTCCCTCATCACGCAAAGACCAGAGCATCTCTGGATGCTCAACCCCATGAGCATGAAATTCGCCTCTTTAATAATCAGGGAATGTCATAGCATAGGAGGCAGATTTTGATCAGCAAAAACCACAATCCTTTGAATGTTGTGGAAAATTTATACATGGCAAGTCTACAAGGCCGAACACCAGGACACGAGCTACTTTAATCTATTTATCGAATTTTATTCAATTATAAGTATGTGTGAATATCTTCTCATTTTCAAATCTTCATGCATATGTACACACTGAAATGCAGAACAATGCAATTATATGATGCAGGTAATTTTTAGTTGATTTTAAATGCAATTATAAGAAATGCAATACATAATGTATGACTGAATGCAAGGGATAATCATGCAGATAATGGATTACAAAAACGCGCTAGAGAAGAATGAGCATAATATATGATTCAGTTTCAAAGTCATTTTGAGCATAAAGTACGGACAATCAACTATTTATGGCAGAGACATACAAAGCAGATGACACTATATAACATTAAAACTTAATCACATTTCAATTAGTGTCAGATGAAAAGATTAACTATGTCGTTAGATAGATAATCAAATAGGGAACAAAATGACACTAAAATCATGCAAATTGGACATACATTGCTCAAGTTATGAAGGAAACAATGTATGGGCATAAATGCAATAAGAAGGTGAGAAATAAAAGATAAATAATCAAAAAATTGGACATTGGAGGGACCTATTTGCAATAAACAAAAACAACAAGGTCCTCTGCAAATTTCCCATTGTATGCGGGGACCATAACGTAATTTCCAAATGTACGAGGTCCACCATGTAAAATACCAGGTGTGCACGTGCTTGTGGACCAAAATGCAATTATCAAAACGTCCGAGGTCCTGCATGCAATTTTCCCAACACCTCAAGTCCGGGACACGTGAGGAGCCAGGCTTGGGTATGACATGGTGCTTGTTGGTGGCTCGACTCTTAGCTCGGTGGACCCGAGACTGGAGGCTCCGGCGTAAAGAGTCATGTTATCCATGTGTCATCATCAGGACCGTCCAATCATGAGGATCGGATGGTAGTTGTACTTCGTGCTTAGCCGCAGGAAATCGGAAAAGGCAAAGATCCGACGACGGTTCTGGAGCTCCACCATGCACCTAGATATCCTCCGAGGATCGAATGAGGACATTAACATGCTGGCAAAGAAGTTGGGACCTCGGAGGAAGTGCGACGATGACTAGAGAGGTGTGGAGGTGGATCGTCGTTGGAGATGAGGAGCTTGATCGGGATGGTATGCATCGTCCGAACATTGAGAATTGGAGCACCTGCAAGTGTTAAAAGTAATCGAGGCATGCTATACATGAGTTGTGAGGTGAGTGAAGGGCCATGGGGGCGACGAGAGGCAGAGGCCCAGAGGTCCATCTCCGGTGGTCGGAGGTGAAATGGGGCATGGCGGTTGGGGTTCTGGAGAAGGAAAGAGGTGGTCGAAGGGGCTGGCGAATAAGAGGGTGATCTGGCGGAGGTGGTAGGATGGTCAATGGCCGGTGATGATAATTGTGAAGGTTGGAATAAATAAGAAAAAAGCAAAGAAAAATAAGGAGAGGAGTACCTTTGCTGGAGCACGGCAATTGGCGGAGGGTTTTGGCTTGGGCTGAGCACCTGGGAGGTGCTCCGGTCGTCGCTCTACATGCGCAGCCGGTGCATGGGGCTCGGGCAACTGCCGGTGAGGCGGTGCGACATGGTTGGGCCATGGGTGAACACCTAGGGTGGAAGCCTACGATCGGAGCTCGATCCATCCTCCCCCTGTCAGGGGAGGAGGAGAGACCTAAGGGAACTCCCATGTAATGGTGGGAAAAATTAGAAGTGTGGTGGAGGAGGGATTTTTATAGGTGGAGGCGCGACCGTTTCAAGCGAGGCGTCGAGGGATTTTTGCAACACATGGAGTAATGGAAAGGGCGTTTATGAGGTGCACTATGAGAAGTATGTTACAGGTATTAAGAGGGGAGGAGTGTGGCTGGAATGGTTTCTATAATAGAAAGGGGCGGGTGGCTTGCGAGGGTAATGGTTGAGCGAAGAAAGTAATGTAGGAGGAAGATGACCTGGCAGGGCATTGGATCTTATGATCCAACGACCCAGATGGAGGAACGAGCGGAGGACTAGGATCGGATCTGAGGATCTGATCCAGTGGCGGAGAATGAGGTGGGGTCTAACGGTTCAGATGGAGCTTGGGGTATCATCCAACGGCGGGCGAGGAGTGAGTGACGTGGAGAGCGGACATGTGTAGGATGAGAAGGTGATTGAGCGACTAAGATTTAGACGTGAGGGAACGATGGTGATCAGATCTCAAGGAAGATCTGACGACTGGAGATGAGGCGATGATGGATGGCGTAGATGAAGGCAAGTGGAGATGATCAAACGACTCTTATAAGGTCAGGTGGCGCAAGAGGGGGAGGCCACGTGGTTGCTCCCGAGAGCGTCGCATTGCTGCACCAAGAAAATTAATAAATGGAAAAATAAAGATAAATTATAAAGATAAATTAAAAAGAATTAGTTACAGACAAAGTAGGAAAAAGTCAAAACATGAAAGTTGAGAACTCGATGAGAACTACAAGTCTCATGTTGGACAAAAAGCGAAAAGAGGTCATTTATACAAAAACGTATTTTTTGGGGGTATTTTTAAAGGGTAAAAACACTGGTTTTCAGCTTTGAGTTTTTTAGTTCTTTTAAGGGTTAGGGAAAATTATAAACAATTTAATACCCGATTTTTATGGGTTTTTTAATGAGGATTAAAAATAAGGAAAAATGTTGTAATTAAATATAAAGAAATCTAGACAGAATGTACAATATTACACAAGATAAAATTAGTGATTTATCGATGATTTTTATTGATTTATTTAGTTAGGGGATTAAAAATTGATTTTTAGCATGATGAATACGAGATTCATCATACCCCTACACTTAAACCATGCTCATCCTCGAGCATCTAAAGAATGAAGGAGTCGGATTAATTATTGACAGTATATGTGAATTTTCAAGGCTCAATTTTTCGAATACCCTCAATTTAAGCGACCCTAAAATTCTGGGCTCAACCATGCTCTAGTCAAAAGGAATCCAGCTTCTCTAATTATCATACTCCATTTTTGTACATAAAACATAAAGATATAAAATTTAGTGTACTGCATTTCATGAGAGTCGAGTCGATACATCACCCAACGTTCCAGTCCAGGAGACTCTCCTATAAACCAAATCTTCAACACTAGGGAACAAGTCTATTTTTGCTTTGGTCAATCGCCTCATTAGTTCGTCATACTTAAAAGTGTATATGGACGTTCAGATGATGGAGGATATGGGATTGTTTATAATTTTCTCTCCCTCGTGTTGGAATAAGGGGCCTCTCGAGTGCCTTATTACTCAACACTTGTATATTTTTATTTATTTGATCAGTGTGCACGTCAAAAGAATTCAGAGTCGTATGCACTTGTTTTTCTAGGAGTACACTAGGGTGTGTCTCTTTTGAGTATGTAAGATACCTTCGACACCCAGACTTGTATCACTATACGATGCAGAGCCCTTTTATGGTGATAGCCCGACTCCTTGGTCCTAATAGCATTTGGTCCAAGTGGACACTTTGAAAATGGTTGGGAGTGCTCGCCATTGGTGAAGTTCTTTTGAATTTAACTTTGTGATGATAGTGCTTTCTTGTATGAGATAAATTCTATTTATTTTCATTTCATTTATTTTGTTTTTGGCTAGCTCCATTGCTTTTACCAAAAGTTGGTGCTCACTGATTGACAATTAAATTAAGTTTCATCGCACCCTGGCACATAGGTATATATCAAACGATAGCATATGAACTTGTTTGCATACTGGTTAGGGTTTGTTGACACTCAAGGTTTCTTGAAGGCTTCATTAACTTTTATCCCATCCTCGGGCATCATTAATTCGGGTCTAGACTCAAATCTCCACTCCTAGTTCCTCAAGTGATAGCTCAACTCATCTTATCAATTGTGCAATTGTGAATGTGATTGTGCTGATCATATTCTTTAGAGGGTAGAGATGAAGAGTGCAATATAGCGCTCAAATATTTCAAACTATGGAAGTGTGGGTTATTAAGTTTAAACCCTAATGACTAAGGCATGTTAACTCAGACTCTCAAGATCACAGAACTCTGGTGTCCTCAAATCCTGAAGCCTTGTGTGAATGTGAATGTGTCAAGAATACACCAACTCCTTTGTCAGTGAATTTTTTTGTGATTTTTGTTTTTGCAATTTTTTTATGGATTTTTAATTTTCATTTTTTAATCCTTTTGAGAGGACTATGACTGACCCAGACTCGTATGAATAGTTGCATCTACTCCCAGCCATTATGGGTGTAAGTATGGACCAATAAACAAACCCGTGTTACTTGAGGACAGAGCCATATACAGTGTCCTCTAAACCACCCACTCTACTAAGGGAGACCGAAGTTCCCTCATTGAAGAGTAGCTACTCATTTTTAAGCCTAGTTGTCAAAGTCTAAATCAAAGAAAAGTTTTTAATTTTTCAATTTTTTATGGAGTTTTTTGAAAAAAGGTTTTATTTACAACAAGTTAATCCTTCAATTTTAAGGAAACATTTTTATAGGCATTTTTATAAAACTCAGTTCACCAGGTTTACTTAAACCAAGTTGAAAAAGATTTTCAAAAAAAGTTTAAAAATATACAAGCTATGGATAAAGTAAATATACAATAGTGTACGATATACCCCATATACTTAACTTATATGATTCAGTTTCAGAGTCATTTTGACCATAAAGTTACGAGCAAACAACTATTTATGGCAGAGACATATTGAGCAGGTGAAACTATATAACATTAAAATTTCATCACATTTCAATTAGTGTCAGATGAGAAAATTAAATATGCCATTAGATAGATGATGAAGTAAAAGACAAAATGACACTATCTCATGCAAATTGGACCTACGATGCTCAAATCATGAATGAAACAATGTAGGGGCATAAATATAATAAAAAAGGCGAGAAGTAAAAGATAAATAATCACAAATAGGTCCCTAAAGGGACCTATTTGCAATAAAGATTGGTAGGGGGTCCTCTGTAAATTTCCCATTGAGTGTAGGGACCATAATGTAATTTCCAGAAGATGCGAGGTCCTCCTTATAAATTACCCAAGCACACACGTGAGGCACATGCATGTGGACCAAACTGCAATTTCTGAAATGTCCGGGGTCCTTCATGTAATTTTCCCAAGCACCTCACATGCAGGACACGTGAGGAGCCAGGCTCGGGAGGCATCACAGGCTCGGGGCTGATGTGGCGTCTCTTGGTGGCTCGGCTCCTGGCTTGGTGGATCTGAGCCTAGAGGCTAGGCGTAAGACTCATGCTATCCATGTGGCATCATCAGGACCATCTCTTTACTTGTACGACTTAGATGTCTCGTATTTCTCGAAAAAGTGATTCGATTGATGGGATTTGGTATGATACTTATGAGATCGATGAGATTGATCTTCAAATATTTCTTCTTAGAACGTATCGATTTGACCCCATAAGCGGAACTACACCTGATAGCATGTTGCTGCCAGAAGCAGAATCCCGTATTTCTTCCAGATAATCTTCAGACTCGTGCTATCCACGTGGCCTCATTAGGACCATCCGATTGTGAGGATCGGATAATAGCTGTAATTCGTGCTCAGTCGCAGGCAGCCGGAGAAGGCGAGGATCCAACGACGGTCCTGGAGCTCCGCCATGATCCCAGATCTCCTCTGAGGATCGAATGAGGACACTAACATGCTGGTGAAGGAGATGGGACCTCGGAGGAAGTGCGACGATGACTAGAGAGGTGGAGCGGTGGCTCATCTTCGGAGATGAGGAGCTTGATCGGAGATGGTATGCATCGTTCGGCCATTGAGAATTGGAGCATCTGCAAGTGTTAGAAGTAGCCGAGGCGTGTTGTGCGTGAGTTGTGAGGTGAGTGAAGGGCCATGGGGGTGACGGGAGGCGGAGGCCCAGAGGTTAATCTCCGGTGGTCGAGGTGAAATGGGGTGTGGTGGTTGGGGTTTTGGAGAAGGAGAAGAGGTGGTCGGAGGGACTGGCGAATATGAGGGTGATATGGCAGAGATGGTAGGATGGTTAATGCCCGGTGATGATAATTGTGAAGGTTGGAATAAATAGGAGAAAAGTAAAGAAAAATAAGGAGAGGAGTACCTTGCCGGAGCATGACGATTGGCAGAGGGTTTTGGCTTGGGTTGAACTCCTGGGAGGCGCTTCGGTCGTTGCTCTATATGTGAAGTTGGTGCATGGGGCTCCGGCAATCGCCGATGAGGCCGTGCGACATGGTTGGGACATGAGTCAACACATAGAGTGGAAGCCTATGATCGGAGGTCGATCCATCCTCCCACTATCACGGGGAGGAGGAGAGACCTAAGGGAACTCCCGTGTAATGGTGGACGGATTGGAAGTGCGGAGGAGGAGGGATTTTTATAGGTGGAGGTCGTTTCGGGCGAGTTGTCAAGGGGTTTTTGCAACGTATGGAGTAATGGAAAGGTCTTTTATGAGGCGCGTGAAGATGTCAGAACTACATGTAGTATGGTGGAGGTGTTAAGAGGGGAGGAGTGGGGATGGAGTGGTTTCTATAATAGGACGGGATCAGGTGGCTTGTGAGGGTTCTACTGAGAAGAGAAAGTAATAGAGGAGGAGGTGCGAGCGGAGGACTAGGATCAAATCCAAGGATTGGATCCAGCGACGGAAAATGAGGCGAGGTCGGACAATTCAGATGGAGCTTGGGGTATCATCCAATGACAGGCGAGGATTGAGTGACGTGGAGAGCAGACATGCGTAAGATGAGAAGGAGATCGAGCGGCTGAGGTTTAAGTGCGAGGGAACGATGGTGATCGGATCTCAGAGAAGACCTGATAGCTGGAGATGAGGCGATGATGGATGGCGTAGATGAAGGCTAGTGGAGATGATCTGACGGCTCTTACAGGCCGGGTGGCGCAAGAGGGGGTGGTCACGTGGCGGCTCCAGAGAGTGCCACGGGGCTGCATCAGAAAAATCAATAAATGGAAAAATAAACATAAATTAAAAAGAATTAGTTATAGGCAAAATAAGGATAACATCAAAACACTATAGTTGTAAATCTCGATAAGATCTACAAGTTTCATGTTGGACAAAAAGCTAAAAGAGGTCATTTCTACACAAGTGTATTTTTGAGGGGTATTTTTAAAGGGTTAAAAACACTGATTTTTAGCTTCGTTTTTTTGTATTTTTTAGTTCTTTTAAGGGTTAGGGAAAATTATAGACAATTGATTAACCAATTTTTATGAGTTTTTAATGAAGATTAAAAACAAGGAAAAAATGTTGTAATTAACTACAATAAATATAGACAGAATATAGACAACTATAAACAGTTTATATACAATATTACACAAGATAAAACTAGTGATTTATTGATGATTTTATTGAATTATTTAAGTCAGGGGATTAAGAATTGGTTTTTAGCAAGACGAATATGAGACTCATCATAGCCCAAACTCCTACTCCACCAATTTTCCTCTCCTACTAGGCACTCTGCTTCCTCACTTTTCTTTCGTCTTCTCCTGTTTACTCTGCCGCACACACTTCAATTCATCTTCAAATTGCAACACCACCACCTTTGCCTCATGTCTCCGACCTTCATGCCGCTCCCTCTTTCCTTTAGAACCATCCCTCGCTCCGACCCAACACTTCTATCGTCAAGGCGGAGGAAGCCATAGGGTCGCTGCTTTATTCACCCCCACGACCCTCCATCCACCTTACCTCACTCCTCTTGCACTCACACACGCCTCGACTATCATCTAAAGCTTATGTAGGTCAATGACCGGAGATTACGCCTCCTCTCTGATCTCATACTCTACCTCTGATGGTGCTTCACCGGTAACCATCTACAGCTACCCTGGTAGTTTCCTCCGTCATCATCCATCCTCGCCAAGAGTCCACGAAGCTCCGGCGACCCTCATCAAACACAAGGGAGCTTGGCGGAGCTTTGGCAGCCTTGTCGGAGCTCCAATTACACCGCCTCTCCCCACGCGAAGGCGAAGCACATGCGTCGTTGGATGGCGCCTCGCGGTGGCCATCCAACGACCCAAATAGAGCCATGATGCACTGAGCCAGGAGCTAAAGGTCCAGATCCAATAACATGTCAGTAAGCTTCACTATCTCCCGAGCCTGTCGGCTGGGTAAATTGTGTTGAAGACCTTTCCACTTTTGGATATTACGTTGAGGTCCTCCAGGCATGTGCCTCACGTGTGCGCTTGGCGTATTTTATAAGGTGGCTCTGATATCTTTAAAATAATTTCAATTTTGCCCTTGCGCATAATGGAAAATTCATAGAAGGGCCCCCATCAGTTTTGCTAAATGACAAATAGGTCCCTCCAGGGACCTATTTATGATTATTTATCTTTTATTTCCTTACACTTTTATTACATTTATACTCCTGCATTGTTTTTCACATATCTTGAGCATCTTAATTCCAAATCGCATGATTTCAGTGTCATTTTGTTGCTAATTTTATCCTCTGCCTAATGGCATATGTTATTTATTGAATTGACACTTAATTAGATATGCTGATTTTTGGAAGATCTATAGTGTCTTGTGCTATATAATTAATTGGACCTTATTTTTAGTGCTCAACTTATCGCCGAATTCGATTCTCATTTTAATGCTCAATTATTTCAAATTGTAGGGTATATTTTGTACATACTCATCTTGCATGCTGGCATGTGCATTTCATCATGCATTGTGCTCATATTGCATTCCATTTTAACTTGCATGAAATCAAATAAAAAAAATGCATACATCATTGTTCTATGCATTGTTTCATCTGCCTTGCATATCATTCTGCATGAAGAACTAGTACAAGAAAATACTCACTCATCAACTAATCGATAACTTTTGATAAATAGACGAAGAGGCTCGTGTCCCTGTGTTCGAATTTGGTATACTTGCCAAGTAAATTAATTTCCACATATTCAAAGGTGTGGATTTTATTGAATCGAGGATCGTCTCCTATACTACAATTCTTTATAATTAAAGAGGTTAAATTGGAGCTCATCAAATAGCGCCAGAGTGACTCAGAGCGGAGAGTCTCTCCCACCCATCTTGGGGGCGTAGTTGGAGTGTGCCTAGCCTTCTCCTAGACCGCTCTTCCATTGGAAAGGCGATGTGGAATAATCTCTTAGGAGTTTTCCTCACCGCTTGAGTTTGGTTACTGCTGCGCCAGTAAGTGCTGGTGAGAATAGAGATTAGATCATGAAAATCATCATCAATCATCAAAATTGAATAAGATCCATATTCACATCTTACATTTCACAAACATGATAGAAGGAAAAGTTTAGAACTAGATCAGTCATCCCATCATGATCTTATAATGAAATAAGGAAAGTAGTAGGTATTAATAGTTGAGGTGTGATGAGTTGAAGTATGATAAATGAAAACGAGGATTCATATATTGAATAGCTATAAAACCAACTTTCCATGCTAGTAGCATAATAATTTTAAATGTCAGCCCTTATTTACTTGCTTTCTTTGTAACCAATCAAATAACTGTTTATTTTTAAATAAATATGGTTGTATTTAACTTTTGTTGACATCCGTTTATTCCTAACATGGATGGCTAGGAAGGTGCCTTGGACTCTTTGATTTTGAAAAACAAACGTTTCCTTTTGACGGTACACATTATATGCATTGTACATATACTACGACTCTCTTTTGCTTACATTCTCTTCTATTGTATTTTGAAATACATGTACATAATGAAAATGTTATTTGTTGATACATGTACTATTATATGGATATAAATGCAAATGTTCCCCTGTGACACGTGTTCTTCTGATGTGGATGGTTAAATGAAGTATGAAAGACATTCAATCGTGATTTTCCCTCATTTTTTAACTTAATACGATTAATCATGAATTTATATGTGAATGATGTGTAAATGGGTAACTAGGATCCCGTGATCGTCACGCTCACCCCGCCTCCTCATCTGCCCACCATTGCCTCCTGTGTTCTTCTGCATGTTGCTAGCAAAGTTGCTGCAATTAACAAGGAATATGTGCTATACTACTTGCATTTGTTTGATATTATCATTGTAATTAAATAGTATTTTTGTGCAATGTTATTGCCATTAATTGATAATTGGATTATTTTCATCTGGAATTTATATTAATGCAATGTCATTATAAAATATATGTTAATGGAGACTTTTTTATAATGATATGAATGCTATTGTAGATTAGTAAGTGTTAACGTAGACAATAAGTATATAAGTTCCAGTTGGCAAAAGGAAGATGAAGAGAGATCTTGTATTTCTAACAAATGTATTAGTCCATATGATATGTTAGCGATCCTACTTGAATTATGCCCATTGCAGATATTGCTGGGAGATATGTAAGTGTCGATAAAGACGCACACGAGTTTAGAAGGCCAAGCTATTTAATATTTTTTTGTCGAAATCGATCTTTTGAAGACTTTGATTAATCATGTAATAGCCATGAATTAAAAGCAAACTTTTAAACAAAGAAATGTTACTAGTTTGATGCAATAGTTGTCAATTGTGGCTAACATCTCTATGCAATATCCTCCAGAGAAGGCTGATAACCTATTGTGGATAGTATTTTGGAGCAGTAACAAGTTCAGACTTCAATGGCTGTCTCACAGCAGCAAAGGTTACCATTGGAGGTTAAGCATCAACTTCTAGTGGTGGCTTAGTCAATTGTGGTTAGACCACAAAAGTATCAACCCAAGGTGATCCAACTGAAGCATGAGGCAAAAGCTACCTCTTTAGCTTCTTGAAAAGACGATTTTGATATGAAAACCTCAAAAGGTTGCGTTATTATGGTAAATAACAAAAAAAATCATTACTATACATATGATTTTTTTCTTGTTTTTTATCGTTAGAATACATTGTTGATCCTGACTTTCTTATTTGAAGGCGATTAATTTTTTTTAGAAGTAAAAATGGTGGTCTTCCAAATTGGGACCCACCGCAGTATATGCATGTTATATATATGGGTAAAATGGGAATGCCCCCATGGAGGGAGCTAACTTAGCTCCTCTCGTCTCATTTTATTTGATTTTTTTTATTTTTTTGAAAATTTCTTCCGTGGATTTTCATCAATATATCCCTATATTATGTCATAAAAATTCCGTGCGAAACAGAGACTCCTACGACCTTCATCCAGATGAGGTCGATTTTAGCAATTCTGTTACCATTAAAAAATGACTGTCTGGATGGAGGCCGTAAGAGTCTCTGTTTCGCACGAAATTTTAATGACATAATATATGGATATAGTGATGAAATTTCATGGAAGAAATTTTAAAAAAATATAAAATCGAGCGAAATGGGGTGGGGGGAGACAAGTTAGCCCCCTCAAGGGGCAACCCCATTGAACTATATATATATATTGTAAAGTTATAAAAAGTTTCCAAAAGTTACGTGCTTCGAGCTTTGCATAACGCTCGACAATGCTCGACCACATTCTCAGAATAGAAAGTATCCCCCCACCAGATCGCCCATAAAACTGCGAAAACAAGAGAGGAGCTCTCTCGGCCAGATCCATACACCGATCCATTCCCTTCAGAAACCTGAGTTGCTCTGCCCAACATGTCACTGAATCTCTGCCTCGCATCAAACTCGAACCGAACATGCGCGTGAGAAGAAAAGGTAGTCCAGATCTTCCCCCACCTCCCCACACCTGTCTCATACATCGTCCATCGCCCCCATCTTATTAATTCCAATCGAGGAATCTACAAGGGACGGTTCAATTAAGGAATAAGGAAAAAGGGTAAGAAGAGATTTTGCACTATTTTTGTTCTTTTGGAGGGAGAGGATAAGTAGGAATAAGTGATCACTATATATTATTCTTTCTTCGGTAGGAGAAAAGCATAAAGAGAAACAAGTGGAGGTTATTTTAGATAAGTTGTTAAATAAGTGGCAAAAGCGGATTTACATACTAACAAAGCTGTGCTTAACCGGTATCTCACTCATTACCATGGACTCCTATTGGGCTTAATCGGTATCTCTGTTGCGCATTATCGGACTCGAGGTCTCGGATCCTTTGGAAGAAAAGTTGACCCGCATCGTCTCCCCTTCCCGACCTTCACGGCTTCATCACCCCCGCCTTCCCTTCTCCCGCTCGACCCACCGCCTCCCCTCAACGCCGCCACCACTCAGTCGTCGTTGGGCTTCCGACCTCAACACCTCCACAACCAAGCTCTACATCCTTCGACCCATACCTGAACAAGTTGTATCGGGCAGCAACTCGAGTTCCCATCATCCCAATCCCTTTAATTTGGCCTTGTGTGGTAGCAGTAGTAGCTTGGCCTTCGTTCCACGTCTTTTTTTTTCTGGGTGCCATCCTAATGGTGTTCGGACAGGTGGTGATCGGACCCCCGGGGTCTGGCAAGACCACCTACTGCAATGGCATGTCGCAGTTCCTCAGACTCGTCGGCAGGTACACTCCCTTGGCATTTCTTGTCTTAGCCGTTTCTTCTTCTTTTCCCTGTTCTTTCAATCACCATAAAAGGGTTTAAAAGTAGTTTTTTTTTTTGTTTTGGGGTTTATCCATTATTTCTTAGTTTTGTTTTTGAAAAAAGGTTTGGTTTTTAATGTCTATCTCTGGTGGCAATGGAAGAGAGAGAAAGCCTTTGGTTGTGCACTGCTTAATCAGAGCATTCTTGGAAGCTCCTCCAACCGCATTTGAACTTGGTTCCACTTAAAACTTTAAAATATTGTTAAAACAATTCATCTTATTATACATCAGAAAGGAGCAGTCCAGAAAAGTGGTTCTAAAGACGTGTTTAGGACAATTGAACCTGATTCAACTAAAACTATGCATACCTATTATATAAGTCGACCACGTTTGATTGGTGAGATCTTAAATTGGGTACCCTGTGAACTCTCTCTAAGCAAGGGTAGATAATATACAGTTAAAAGATGATGCACGCATCTGATGTCTCAAACCATAATTTAGGCATATGCTTTTGGTTCCAAACATGCCCCTATATTTCGTGAAATGTGTTTAGCATTATAGACATTGGTTTGGATGATGTATAGTAATGCCTATTTCTATGTTTGAACCACATTTTTGAAACTTGAACATGATCTATAGCTTCCTCCCAAATAGACCTACGTTAAACAAAGCCATGGTTTGAAAAGCATGTTTAATGGCTCTCATGTTCCCTTCATGGTTCACATGGCAATGGAACAATTTTGTTTTGTAGGAACTACTAGAAGCTGATCTATTCGATAAAGCTTAAGTTGATTCTCATCGTTCAGAGACTTAGTGTACGAGTGTAATAGGAGTATCCTCCAACAAAAAGGACCACCGTAAGATGATCATCCCATGGCTATTTTGAAAGTAATAATAGAGCCAGATGTGCACTTAAGTTGCACTATATTTTTTTGAATCCAAATAACTTGCTACGGTTAATTCATCTTTAAAATCCAGGGCTATTGTTATTAAATTTGACTTGGAGTAGACTCTCTTAAAATAAAATTAAAAGGGAAGTCATCTATATAAGATTTGTGGTGACTGCGTTAAGCCCTATCTTACACAGGTAACTTGCTAAGGTAATGCATTTTTGTTAGCTAGGGGATAATGTTATTGAATTTGACTTGGAGTAAGCTCTTTTAAAATAAAAATAAAATGGGAGCAATCTATATAACTTTTGTGGGTTACGGCATCAGGCCCTATATGATTTCAGTCACAAATAACTTGCTAATATTTATGCATATTTTAAAGCCAGGGGCTAATGTTTTTAATTTTGAATTGGAGTAATCTCTTTTAAAATAAAAATAAAATGGGAGCAGTCTATATAAGATTTATGGGTTACGACGTCGAGCCCAGTATTATTTCATACACAAGTTGTGAGTTATGGGATCGCGATACCATTAAAGGGGGTGAATAGTGGTTTGAGACAGTTTAAAAAATCTTTAGGGAATAATCGGCAAGCATGGAACCAATAGACCAAGCAATCCAATCAATACACTCACACAGTATTTTAGCGTGGAATCCTGCCTGGGTAAAACCACAACATAAGTCTTCCTGACTCGAGATTTCTTGATTAGCCAAGCTAATCAACTGCTTCACTAAAGTCCGAGATTTTTACATGAACATTTCAACCGTTTACAAAGCTGATGCTTCATAATCTTGGGTCAAACACCAGGATCAGTACTACAGATTAGACACTGTAGCACAAGCACAAGAACATGTGAGCTTTCAACTTTCTTCATGCTTCCTTGGAGATCTCACGTCCAAGAGCTTCTCTGCACACTTAGGATCAAACACTTAACATCCTACAGAAATATATTAATTGGAAGCAAGAGATATAACAGTATACCAAGAAAGCAATTCTCCAATAAAGAACAAATAATATCTTGAGATAAATCAACATTATAATTGCTTTAAGAAATCACAGATTATAACACAACAATAATATCACATATATCACATGAGAATAATCAATATCAAACAAGTAATAAATATCATTATGCTGAGAAATGGCTACCAAAAGAATCCTAACGACTATCCGAAGAACTTGAAGAACAACTACAGATCGAACTCCGCTGAACTGAACAACTTGCTTCACAACTTTTCAACCAAGAATATTCTTCTCGAAAGATCGAACAAATCAATGAATCGTTGAAAGAATGTCGAGGAAATAACTTAGAAAGAGCTTTTTGCTTTTCTAGAGAAAATAAGAGTGATTACTTGAATGGTGTGCGTTACAACAATGTGTACGGGGTCCCTTATATATGAGCTCAAGAAAAATGACCGTTGGAAATAAAATAGTCATGAAATCAAAGATGATTTCCTGATATAATCGATTAGGTTAAATAGTATAATCGATCAATTGTCAATGGTCGATCAACTGAAAGGGCTATGATCGGTCAGTTGATGACCGTTTGAATGAAATTCAAAATATAATCAATAACTTCAAGGTGTATGATCGATAAGGTATGATCGATCAATGGAGTGCACATGATCGACAAGTGATGATCGATGAGTGTCAATATATGATCGCTAAGTTCATGTATTCTTGATCTTATGAAAATAAAACTTTTGGTTGAAGCATGCCATGGTTACAACTTTTGCAAAACAGATACGGATAAACAATTACAACACTTTTGAACAAGATCAAGAAACAAGACTGAGCTTCTGCTTCGTTTGAAAGCGACGATTCTTCGCAGTGGTGTCAAGCTAAGATCTACACTTGCAATTCTGCAATCACAGAGAACATGCGAGAGACTGCAGTATAATCTTTTGTGTATCATCTTTAAAATCTCGGAGAAACAAAGTACTAACACAAGTAACTTGCTATGGCTAATGTGTTTTTAAAAGCCAGTGGCTAATGTTATTAACTTTGACTTGGAATAAGCTCTTTTAATATAAAACAAAATGGGAGCAATCTATATATGATTTCTGGGTTACTTCGTCAGGCCCTATACAAAATCACTTGCTAAGGTTAATGCATTTTTAAAAGCCAGGGGCTAATGTTATTAAATTTGACCTGTAGTAAGCTCTTTTAAAGTAAAAATTAAATAATAGTAGTCTATATAAGATTTTTCCGTTAATGCGTTGAGCCCTATATTGTTTCAGAATTCAGGCACGAATAACTTGTTAAGGTTATTGCATTTTTAAAAGCCAGGGGCTAACGTTATTAAATTTGGCTTCGGTTATGCTTGGCTGCTTTTAAAATAGTTCTGCACAAATGTTCTGATGAAACTGTGTCATTGATATATATTTTGACCTTTTCTTGTTTGCTTACCATTCTGTATTTTTGGAGGCACAAAGTTTTCATATTTCCGATGTTGGTTTTTTCATTGTTATAAATGTCGATAGCTGCAGCTTTATATTAATATATATATATATGGTTTCTCTGATCATTACGAGCAGGAAAGTGGCTGTCATCAATTTGGATCCTGCAAATGACTCTTTGCCGTATCCCTGGTTTAAGTTGTGTTTCCCTCTATATATGCAAATAATGCTTACAGTTCATGCCTATGCACATCTTTAGTGTATAATTTTGGGCCCTTAATTTTACCGGTAGATACGAGTGTGCTGTAAATATTGAAGATCTTATAAAGCTAAGTGATGTGATGGTAGAACATTCTCTTGGTCCTAACGGAGGTTGGTCAGTTTTTTTTCTTTCTTTTCTTACTGGTTTCCAATGTGAGACAGTAATATAAGGGGATTACATCTGTTCTTGTGGGGGGTGGGGCGTAGTGGTTTAGAAACGAAAAATATGAGTTAGAAAAGGATATCTGCAGAAAGCATCTGGCTAGGACCAACTACATCTTTCGTGTTTCTTTTTAACCATTCTACTTGTAGATAAATTGGTGGATTGGGTTATCTTGGTAATAGAAATAATGATCATGGCATGCTCCCATTCATATAAATACTATTTCGTTCTTTGGGAATTCTTTGCTCAAAGCAGGTCTTGTTTATTGTATGGATTACTTGGAGAAGAATATTGACTGGTTAGAGTCGAAGCTGCGTCCTCTCATTGAAGGTGATCAATTTTCTCTCTTCTCATATTTTTTTCGTAATTTTGATCTTGTCTTTGACATGATGACTTTTTGTTGGAAGTTTCTGTGTGTTTTGCACCCCCTGCTAGGTTGTTCCTTTGTTATTGGCTAACTACTGATGTTTGCAGTTAATCTTGAGTTTATGGCAATTCTTCCCCTGTTGGAGCCTCTTTTGTTCGAAGTTTGTTTTATAGAACTTGTGCTTTTACGGTTATTGCTCTTTCTTCCGTATTTGGAGGTGAATCTTCTTGAAAATTGATGCAAATATTTAGTTGTTACAAGTTGATGATACATATGTTGAATGGAAAATATGTACCTGCCAATAATTTGTGATGCAGAACGAAATTGTGTGATGAAGAAAATAGCTAAGGAGATGAAGATAGGGGAAAACATGCATGTAGTGCATGGTTTTGGGTAGAGATGAACGGATATCGATGAGAGAAGAGGACATAAGAAGGGAAAAGATGAAGAGAATGCCAAATTTTGTATTACTCTAATATGATTTTCTGAATCGATTAATGAGCCACTTTAGGTAAAGAAGGCATGCGATTACATACTGAAATTGAATTTAATAATCAAAATCCTAACAAACCAGCTCAGTCCATCTCCCTTTCTCTCTCCCAATATATTCCCTCTTCCTTATTTTCCTTTCCCACTTCCATTTACTCCCACTGTCAATCAGCTTCTTTCCCATCACATTCTTTCCAGGCACTCTATCTCTTTCTCATCTCCTGTGCCTCTTGATTCTTTTTGATTCCATCCCTCTTTTCCTCATCTTATTCCTTTGCTATCTACCCTCTTCTTCTATTTCTGCATTTTTGTACCGCCCTTACAATATCTCGTGCAACATGCATATCTCCCGCTTCTTTTCCTTATGATCTACCACATTTGCAACCCTTATTTTTCTGTTTGCGTCAAATATGATATGACAGAGGGGTTGTAACGCCCACTCCATAATTGGAAAGACTACTAATAAGACCAGATGCATAAAGTGATCCATGTATGGCCTTGATTGCCACATTTTTGCATTTTTCTACCTAAAATGATCACATGTAATTGGCATAACCAAGCTTGCTTTGTCTGTCATCGAATTTCTGCATATCCACCTCTCTGGCATTGACCGTGATATCCATCCTCCAACATCAGCACCAAAGACTAACTATACATTGTTGGCAAAAGATGAGACATGTCTTAGACCATCAAATGATCTCTACTTCCACCATCTTATAGTTCATGGACCCTTGCACAAATAAAAATTGGATCATCACTCTCTCTTCTGTCACATCACCTTGGCCTGAGCACCCATCCAAATCCATTCATACAAAATATCATTCTTCCAGACCACCACATGACCTCTCAAACTCCTTAATCAAATGCCATAAAACCATCTAGTTGTTTCCCCTCACCTGCCTTCACACAAATTGTCACACTGTTGAGTGTTGACTCTTGGAAGTAACACACTATGTTGATACCCTATTCACAACATCACCTTTCTATCACCCTCAGCATCTCCTCATCCCTTACGCATCAATTTCCAACTTACGATCTTCTCGTAGTCGTCGCCTCCTCATCCATCACCTCTCTATCACGTGCCACTCTTTTCTTGCATTTCCTTCTCCTTCACACTAGATAAAGCATGTTGACCCCTTAAATTGTAGCTCCTTCAATGGATTCTGTGCTCCCACTCCTACAACATTGTCACCTGCATCGTCTTCGAAGAACGTGGCCCTCCCTTTCTGCAAAGTGGACTAAAACATCCAATGAGAAATGATTTTCTATACCTTATTTTGCCATTCGATGTTACTCCTTCACATGTCGTCAGTGCATAGCCATCATTTGCATCATGGTAGTCTCCATCACACTATTATAAAGCAGGGCAAGGCTCTTTTTTAATAATAAATGCCTTCCTGTTACACGTCCTGTTGTTTACGGTGTGGTCTGTATCATTGTCATGAATAATCATCTTCACCTATATAATAGAGTTTTTTTAGTCAAACATGTAGAGTGCTGGCAAACAAATCGGAGCTGTGGGTTAATCCCCCATTAATCCAATGCTTCTTAGGAATATAAGCCTAACCCCATTGATGTTTACTGGATCCCCGTCGATATTCGCTTTACACCAACAAAAAACACAACCGATGTAGAATTTGGACACCCCATTGGACATCATGGCTTTGAAAGTTCTGAAGTCAAGATGCATGCCATGCTTTGGGTTTCCATCATGGTCATGTATTTGGATTCGGATTTAGTGCAAGTTTTGGGAATCTTTCGAGGAATTGCACTGCATTTGAATTCAGTTTATGGCATAGACGGTAATATCGTGATATATCGCCGATATATCGGTATCGAAGAGATGTCGATACCGATATATATATATATATATCCTTTTCCAGGATATCAACCGCTATATTGACGAGATATTGGCGATATATCGCCATATCGAGCCATATCGCTCGAAATTGAATGGTTTCAGTACAAAATTTCTCGGTTATCGACCTATACCTCGTTGATATCTATATATATTTAAATGATATTATTCTTGTAAGCTTGATTTCACTACTTATTTTGGTACTCCTAGTATTAAAACACATCATAACTTATATTTTGTTTCGGGTCGGGGGCATCGTCCTCGCACCCCTAGTCTAGTAGGGTATGATGCTATTGGGGGGGGGGGGTTCCAGACGACGGTTCTTCAAATGATGGGATTTGCCCTCTTTGGTAATAGAGATGAAAATAAGTCTAATGCTGATCAAGTTAGAATCACAAGGCCCGAATACATCTCAACAGTCAACAGTCAGCTCAGTTGTCAGGATTAACAACCACCAATATGTGCGATATAATGTGTATTGGTGTGTTAAATACACCTCATTCTTGCAATAAATGTATATTTGTATGTTATTTATTGTTTTAATAACTAGGGTGATACTAATTTGTGAAAAAATGCTTTTTACACCATTTTGACCAGCCGGATCGGTACAATATCGATATCGATATTTCCTACCTTGCCCTTCTTCGAACTCTTGGTTCTAAACCCCTCATGACTAGGTAATCTCTTTTACAATGAAGCAGTGACATTTTTTTAATTTATTTTTGTGAATAGATAAATCTTTATACCTAAGAAACATTATCTCATTAATCATCATATACATTTTTTTGAATCAAATGACTCATCTCGATGCCATTCACTGACATCCATGAACAAAACATGTATTCTAGGTGTGCTTGACTTTGCTACTTTGATTCCAATTCCTATATTTGTTAATCACTAATCAACATTAACAACGGTATGTTTGATATGACCGATATCCGCTATATAAGGTTCATAGATGATATCTATATGTGTCATCTAAGTGTATATTTGTAAGTTATTTAATGTTTAAGAACCTGGATTAAATCTATTTTCAATATCTATAACTAAAAAATCAACAATTAACATCGATATGTTTGATATGACCGATATGTGCGATATATGGGGTGTACCGATATGTGCGATATATGGGGTATAAATGACCAATATGTGTGATATAAGCATGTATTTGTTGGTTATTTGTTATTTTAACATCTTGGATCTTAATTTAATGAAAAAATGATAAAAAATGATCCTTTTGAGCTATTTCTGACATTTACACCGATATCATCGATATATCCTTTTTCGGACGGACCGATACGATATTGATCTCGATATTTCCTACACTGGTCTATGGACAATCAATGAGCAACAACTTTATGTAAGGTTCTTGCCCCCACTGCTTGCCGCCCACAAGTTTCTCTTTGCTATCATTGTACTCCTCTAGTTGGCACTAACTCACATTAATTGCTATCTTATTCATGGATATCGTAATATTGATGCTCAAAGAAACACGATTTCCCAGGGTGGAATTGTTGCGACCACCTTTCTTACACATCATTGGCACCACCTCCCTCCTTCGATCATGCACATAATGAGTGCATGGTGATCGAAGATCTGCCATCACCATTGTTGAGTACCATGATCTGCCACTAACATTAATTTGAACATGCAAGATGCTCCCATCGACCATCGTTGCAATAGTCATCAGACTAGACCAATTAGTCGATCCGACTATGCTATTCAATGGCATAGTTTAAATTCCGTAGCATTACCGATGGCATGCCAGTGGCATGTACCACTTTTCCATTTTGTCGGCATCGATATGGGTGGAGTGCCCCCATTCACAAATTTACACGTCATTTTAATGATGATGTTACAAAAATTGGTATTTGTGCAACCATTTGAAATTATTTGTTTTTTAATATATTTTTTAGTTGTTTAAATATAAAAATATATCAGATACATATATTTATTTAGGGGGTCCTTCCAATACGATGCGTCCTTCTTGAGTTCATGAAGGCCTCCCTCTTTTTGTGGAAAACAAGAGCACTTTCGTAATATATATACAATTTGTATTATAGCTACACATTATAAATACAAAATCGTATACAAAACTGCACATTATAATATCAACATTAAAACAACACATTATAAAACAAATTGTATACATATTCTACTCAAGTCATTGTATTTTTTTACAAAAAAGGACTGGCCTTCCTGAATTAAGGAAGGACTGCACCCTGTTGGAAGGAAATCCTATTTATGTATATATATGTCATCAGTTAATACGATAAAAGTTTCAATTGAATTTTAGACAAAGTCAAGATGAGCAAATTGATATGTTTAATATCAAAAAGAAGGCAACGTGTCATAACTCATGGTAGTTGAAATCAATTATTAAAAAAGAAGACCATGGGAAACTAAGATGGAGCTTTATATTTTTATGTTATTAGCATAAATCAGGATCTATGAAAATAAACAATATTTTTTTGCAGTAGTCAATCAATAGTCGGTCAAATAGTAGGCTAGCCAATCGAATAGTCAGATCGATCATTTGGTCGATATCGATTACTTGGTCGGTCGCCCCATTGCACCTCATAGTCAGACCAACTATTGCAACATTGTCTGACATTATGTCAGTTACTTTGATGATAAATGCAAAATTAGGGGCATCTTCTTAGATATTCTAAATTATCGACCAATATGGGTGATATGAGGGGGCAATACCACTATCACTGACATGCAGAAGACTTGGAGATGGCATGAGCTGATGCACCTTTGTAAGGATGGTTGTTTACTGTCATTATTGGTTCTTTGTGACATTTTCTAATATTTGCCTTCAATTTTAGTTTAATATTAGATTTTTTCTTACTTTCATTATATAACCTTCTACTTTTATTACTAGCAATTTCTTGTTAAATAATATAATAATTCAATGATAGTATATTTAATATATAAAAGTTTATATAATGTGTTAAATAAGGGCTTTTAATATAATAATTGCACATGAATTACATATTGACTTCTCTTCTCTTAAACCCCTAAATTTGAGATGATTGTAGAAATACATAATTTATACATTTAGAACTAAGAAACTTTATTATTTTAGAAGTAATTTATTTAGTCTTGACATGATTTCAGGATTACGTCGGCATGTTGGTGGCATATCCTCATCATACCTTTTTTGTATTGGCAAAATGACATCAATATCAATACTTAAAACCTTGTTCCATAGGGTGGCCGAATAGAATAACTTCGACCAACTAGTCGATCGGCTTTTGAAAAATACACTATTCTTTTTGTTACTGTTCTTTTTGGATTTCATACTTTTCTTTATGGGATTTTTACCCGACAAACCCTATAATCTTTATCAATTACCTCAACGACCTTTGAAACTACCTAATTCCCCCCTCGACCACGTAAACTTGCTCCTCTTACCCCACGATCCCTGCCGTTAAATTTTGGTTTTACTTGAGTCAATACCTTGAGTTAATCTAACTAGAGCTGCATTACACGGTGGATCTCTCACCTCATCATCTCATTTCGCTTTTTCTTCTTCTTCCACGGGATTCCCCCACCTTTTCTCGCCGAAGCGTGGTGGGCTCCCTGAGTACCCCCTCCCTGTAGTGAGTCAGCTTCCTCGGCCCTCCTGCTCTCCCGATGAAGAGCTAGAGTTTCGTTGGACCTCGAGGTGGTTCTTCTCTCGCTCCCTTGCAAGAGGCGGCTTTTCCTTACTGTCGAGGTGGGTTGCCTTGCCCTCTCCCCTACAGAGGCATAGGCCCTACGACCCTCCTTCCTAGCAGGTTGCTTGACCCTGTTCGTACCCTCATAGTTGTGAGACATGGATGCCCGATCACTTCCAAGCAGCGAGGTGGAAACTAGAGCTTCGGTTCCCTGCATGTAACAACAAGGTCACATGGTTTTATAACCCGAGAGGAATCCACATGTGGGTCTCCTTCCAAAGAATGCTAGAGAGAATGTCAAAAAGGCAAACTAATGATGGTGGGATCGTGAGAGGATTCGACTACATATCAGGTGGAACGAGTTTCTTCCAGATTAATTATGCAAAATAGAAAACAAAATTCCTCGATCTATTCTTCCCAAAGGAGAACGAGTACCAATTTCTCCAAAGAAACAAAAGGAGAGGAGGCGGTTGGGGGCGGAGGCAGAGGAACAAGGGAGGGACGAGGAAGAGGAGGGGAAAGAAGAGGAGGTGGAGGAAGATGGCATTTTTGTAATTTATCAAACAAAGAGGGCAACTTGCACCTCTTTTCGACGGAATCCGACGGAATCTGGTTAAATTTAACGGGTGAATTGAGGGGTGTTAACCGCATGGTTTTTAGGGTAAGGGTTAAAAAGTTTACGGTGTCGAGGGGGGAATTAGGTTGTTTCAAAGGTTGTGGAGGTAATTGACAAAGATTATAGGGTGTGCCCGTTAAAAATCCCTTTCTTTATTGTAAAGTAAAAGTTAGATTTATTTACTTTGATTATAATGCCATTGTTATTTCAATCTTGTTAATAAATAATAATGACCATACATGTAAAAATATGTAAGATTACATGTATAATACATAAATTTATATTAAAAAATATATTAAAATACACAATCGAATAATGATGACTCACCTAAATACTATTTATTTTTTATTTCGTGACCATTTTGACTGAAACGTCGGTGAATGTGATTGAATTGTGGCCATTGTCGAACCTCCACCTCTGCAACTGCTTGAAGAGGATCTCCCTCATCAGATCAAAAGAGACATCTCTTTGACGTTATTGAAAGGTTCCACCTAGATCGTAAACACCTTCAGGAAGCACAACGACAACTGGACCCTAGATGAGGGAACCTTTCATGCTTTGCCTCCCCTCATGAATGTGGTCTCCATAAAAGGTGTGGTAGTGCACCATCGGACTGAACAATCACCATCTAGGTGCATGTCTGAGCTCCATAATACGTGCAAATCCTCCTCCTATGGACGTTGACGAACAATTAACCACGGATGGACCGTGTCCAACCTAAAAATGTTGAGCCATCACGAGCCATTGGCATGAAGCGAATGTCTGCAATGGTGGGCAACCCCCCTGAAGTCGTTTTTGGTTAAAGCGGTCTCCACTAACACTGTACACATCGATGCGCTGAGACACCATCTAACATTCCATCGATGGATGTCATCACCATCCATGATAGATGTGCCAATTCTTGCATCGTCACCATGTCTGCCATAGTCCTATTACAACTTTGGGTAATTGAAGCTTCAATGTCATGTAGCCATAAAGACAACATAAATGATGACCATGTGTGATGGCGTTGACTCCTATAGTATCAGCATGCGACATCCTGAGGTTCACCACTTGTTGAAATCCACGTTGTCTATTTTGGTTGTTCGCCACCAGCATCCACCCAATTCCACCCCTTCCTCACTTCCTCTCAAGTTTTTTTGAAACACATCACTGCTATGTATGAAGGCTGGTTTTAAACCCAAACGCCATCATGATGATATCATGCTTTCTGAGGAGGGTGATTTCTTTATTTTTACGGTCATACAATTGCAAAAACATGTGCTTGTTTTGTAATTCATTTTTTAGTTTCTTTCGTCCAGTCTATCACTTGTTATTTCTCCCCCCCTTTTATTATGAAAATTGTTTTGTCTATCTTTTAATGTTGTAGATCACTACCTTTTATTTGACTTTCCTGGT
The DNA here is from genome assembly GCA_037367405.1 of Ottelia alismoides. NCBI lineage: Eukaryota > Viridiplantae > Streptophyta > Magnoliopsida > Alismatales > Hydrocharitaceae > Ottelia > Ottelia alismoides. The sequence continues at coordinate 350,901 of JAZKJV010009677.1, read as the reverse complement.
CAAGTTGAACTTTTCTTCCTACATTCAAATGCAAAGAATGTTATAATGAAGCTTATGAAGAAGATGGACTTAAGGGTATGGTAATCTGTTCTCATGTATGCTTGAAAGGAATTGGTATTAGACAATATCACAAGGCCATTCTATGTTTTTTTTTCACTTTTATTTTGCAGTTGACTGCAATGCACTTGGTTGATGCACATCTGTGCAGTGATCCTGGGAAGTTCATTAGTGCACTGCTTCTGTCACTCTCAACAATGCTACATCTTGAACTTCCTCACATAAATGTTTTGTCAAAAATAGACCTCATTGAGAGCTATGGGAAACTGGGTATGGTGATCTTATCCAGCTAGTTGGTCAAAGTCCCTTAGCTAGTTTCATGGTGATCGTAATTAGTTTTCGTCATTTCTCGCAGCTTTTAATCTTGACTTTTACACCGATGTTCAAGATTTGTCCTACTTACAGCGTCATCTTGATCAAGATCCTCGTTCAGCTAAATACAGGTCATTTATTAGCGCACTTATTGTTAAGATTTAAATATTACAAGCTTTAATCAGATATTTATAGAATTATATTTATAATTTTATGTCGGTGGGACTTCTGGTCACCACCTACTGTTGCTACAGCTGGAACCTTTATATTTGATGCTTATATGTGGCATAAGTCTGTCAAATCATTTTTGTTACGTGCATGACTGGTGCTTAACATATAGGTTTTTACTGTTCAGTCATTTTTTATAGTCCACTCATAAAAAAAAAGGATCAAATCAGTTCCCTTGGTGACCACTGTTGTTTTTATTGTAGATTACACAACAGTTAAGTGATATCGCATTGAGGAAATTTTAATGGATAAAGGGGAGTTATGTTTAAAACAATTGGTAGCCTTTCCCACCCACTTCCTTTTCCCCCAAGTATTGATTTGTAGGTTTTACCTAACTTATCATGGTATTCTACTTGATAAATTGCCCTTATTATACTTAACTAGATGGCAATGCAAACGTCTAGATGTATTTTAGTAAAACTATTAAAATTTGAATATCAAGACAATATGCATCTTTAATTTCCCTTCTGTTTATATGATTGAATTAGTTATTGTAATCTTATGTTCATCACTTTTTTTGGAATGTGCATATGACATGTGAATCAACAACAAAGCTTAAATCCATGTTGAAAAGATCTGGCTATTTTGAGACAAATTCCCAAAGAGCATTCTTAAAAGAACACAACATATGAGATGTTAGTGTTGTTGAAAAGAAGATAGTGCTGCGTAGAATCGGTCCAAAGTGTTATATTCTATAGAGATCTATATTATTATGTTTTGTACCTTTTCGTAACTTTTATTTATTCTCTGGACTACTATGTATTTTACCCGTGAGGTCTCTCCCTATATAAGAGGGCCTAGGGTTTCTTGGAATAAGAAGATTGCTCACTTTTTCCAACATGGTATCAGAACCAAAACCCTAGGCTCCTCCACCTGCCCCCTCCTCTCTCTATCCCCCGACTCCCGGCCCCGCCTCTGCCTCCCGGCGTCGCCTTCGCCTCCCGGCCCCGCCTCTGCCTCCCGACACCGCCTCCCGGTTCCGGTCTAGGCCCCCGCCTCCCAGCCCAGTACCGCCTCCAGTCACTCGGGTCCGGCACCATCTCCCAGCCCCGACCCCCGCCTGTCAGAGCCGGTCCCGACCCCCGCCCCGAACACCTCCATCTCGCCGGCTTAACCCTAGTCGGCGTCAGCCCCCTCCTGCGGCTTCTGTCGTAGCCGCCTCCTTCACCGTATCCATGGATTTGGGTGTGTAACGTCTACATACGCACTCAAATCTTATGCAGTTCGTGTAGACACCTGTTTCTTTGTCTATAAACCCTAGTTCTTCATCTCCAGCGATATGTCAGAATCCAAAGTTGATATGCCATCCATAGGCGCGTTCAAAGGTCCCGCGCCAATAGTGAAGATGAGCTCTGGGCGATGCAGTTCATGAGCCTCATGAAGTCAAACGGTGAGAAGCATATTCTTACCGAGGAAGAGCCGACAGAGAAGACAGGGATATATGCCTCGTGGGAGGCTGATGATTCTTATGCCAAGGTTTGGCTGTCAGGCACACTGTCGATGGAGATTGCCAATGATGTCCTCCATCAGCCAACTGCAAAGGCAATGTGGGATATTCTGGATGCAATGTATTCCCAAGTGCGGAATGAGACCAAGATGTTAGCTCCAGCATGATATATTCACGATGAAGCAGAATGACAAACCACTTCACTCATTGTACACGTCCCTGAGAGGGATGTTTGAGAAGCTATACATTACCATACCACTCACAGTGACTCTTTAGCAACAGAAGACATTTCAGAACGCTACCATAGTGGGCGTTCTACTTGCAGCCCTAGATTCTGAGTACGAGGCAGCCCGCTCTCAGATTTTGACCGATGCAGTTATTCCTCCAATGGAGGATGTTTACAGGAGGCTCAGTCGCATATCAGTTTCTTCCAGCACATCTACTCCACCACCATCGGCAATGGCAGTATCGCGTGGGAGAGGTGGTCAGTTTTCTGGTTGTGGACGTGGACCCCGTGGTAGGGGCGGTCGCTTTTGTCAGCCATGTTCGTTCTGTCACCGCACAAGTCACTCGGAGGATACATGGTACTCCAAGCATGGGTTTCCAGCATCGGCACGTGTAGCTGAGCATGCTCTGCCCCAGTCTGCATCCAATGCAGACAATCCATTCGAGGAGCTTGTGGCACGTCTACGTGATATTATGCCCCCAATCATCTATTGATTCTTCTGGTGGACCTTCAGATGTTGCTGCCACTGCTTCTGCCAGTTCTTCTGCTGCTGCTAGTACCTCAGGTAGTGCTATGCCTTTACGTCTTGTCATGATATATCTGATTGGATTATAGATTCTGGTGCCACAGATCACCTTTGCCGAGATCGAGTGAGACGAGTCCTACAGGGACATTCCCCATTGCCGTTCAGTACAGATCGCAGATGGTACTCATTCCCCCCTTGTTGGACAGGGGGAGGTCTTCCTATCTCCTTCTATGTGTCTACAGAATGTTCTACATGCTCCTGAGTACTCCATGAATTTGTTGTCTATTAGTCAGATTACGAAGGATTTGTACCCCCTTGTTGGACAGGGGGAGGTCTTCCTATCTCCTTCTATGCATCTACAGAATGTTCTACATGCTCCTGAGTACTCCATGAATTTGTTGTCTATTAGTCAGATTACGAAGGATTTGTACTGTCGTGCTATATTTGACCCCTCTTCTCTTATTTTTCAGGACATACTAACAGGCAGGGTGATTGGCCGTGGCTATGAGCAGAATGGTCTGTATCGGTTGGTCCGAAATTCTTATGCTGACGTCTCTTCTCATTCCGTCGGACCAGTATCTCCATACATCTGGCATTTTCGCTTTGGTCTTCTTCCGCTCCAGAAAATGCGACATCTACTGCCTCATATCTCCCAGTTCCTCCTTTCGTAGCGTGTCAGTTGGGAAAACACCATCGATCTAGCTTCCCCAATCACAGAGTCGGAGCAGTCGCTCCCAATTTGAGTTATTTCATATTGATATTTGGGGTCCAAGTCGTGTACCTGATCATCAGGGACACATGTTCTATCTAGTTGTAGTGGATGATTTCTCTCATGTATCTTGGATCTTTCTTTTAAAGAATAAATCTGAAGTAGGAGATGTTAAAAAACTTGATTAATGAAGTGCAGAATGTTTTTTCGTCCACTGTCAAATATGTTCGTACAAATAATGCACTTGAATTTTGCACGCGGTCTCTCTCTCAGTTTCTCTCGTCTAAGGGCATTATTCACCAAACCACTTGTCCATACACATCTCAGCAGAATGGCGTGGCAGAAAGAAAGCATCGTCACCTTCTTGACATTTCTCGAACCCTCCTTATTCAGAGTTGTGCCCCTATCACATTCTGGGGGATGCTGTTCTTACAGCCTGCTATCTGGTCAACCGTATACCGTCATCTGTCCTTGGTGAGAAAATTCCTCTTTCTATCATTTTTCTGATAAGGAATTATTCTCACTTACTCCTCGTGTCTTTGGTACTGTTGCGTTTGTTCATCTCCTGTCTCCTGGACTTGATAAGCTCTCTCCTAGAGCTATCAAGTGTGCCTTTGTAGGTTATTCTCAGACTCAGAAGGGCTATCGTTGTTATGACCCCATAAACAAGAAATATTTTGTCAGTGCTGATGTCACATTTTTTGAGTCTGTGACGTATTTTTCCCCTGCAAGCGACATGCTGGTCCCATCCACTACCAATGATGATGTCTATGTTCCTCCGCCTCCGAGTCTGAGTTCACCTGAGTCCATTCCTGCTCCAGTTACTACGTCACCTAACCCAACGTCACCTCCACCACCGCCACCTCCAAAACCTCCCATTCCACCTTTACCAAAATTCTATACGCGTCGGTTAGGTCCTGCTCAGGCTACACATCAGGCATCCATAACGCCTCAGGTATGTTCAGACGACATTACTACTGACGGGTCAGATATGATACATGTGTAGGATTCTTCATTGCAGGAGGAGACTCTACCATCCAGTACAGAGGACAGCGATCTGGATATTCCTATTGCTATCCGGAAGCAGAAGCGGATGTGTGCATCTTATCCTATGGCTTCCCAGGTGTCTTTTCATCACCTAACATGCGACTTTCAGAGATTTGCTACAGCTTTGTCTTCCGTGGACATACCACGAACGTATCAAGAAGCCATGGAGATTGATTGCTGGCGACTGGCTATGGAAGAAGAGATGCGTGCCTTATAGTCTCGTGGGACATGGAGCTTGGTTAATGCTCCTTCTGATGCATCTATTGTTAAGTGTAAATGGATCTTCACAGTTAAATACCGTGCTGATGGCAGTCTAGATAGATACAAGGCAAGGATAGTTGCGAGGGGTTTCACGCAAACCTATGGTGTGGATTATATGGATACATTTTCTCCAGTGGCTCATCATTCTACTCTTCGCATTCTCATATCGGTTGCTGTGGTACGTGACTGGATTATATCTCAACTTGATGTCAAGAATGCTTTCTTGTATGGGGATTTGCAGGAGGAAGTCTACATGCAACAACCACCGGGGTTCACTGCTGAGGGGGAGAAGCATATGGTGTGTAGACTTCACAAGGCAATTTATGGCCTTAAACAGAGTCCAAGGGCGTGGTTCCAGAAGATTTCCCATCTGATCGAACGTCAGGGGTTCAAAAGATCAAGTGCAGATCACTCGTTGTTTATTCAGAAGTCTTCTGCATGTACGGTTGTCATCATGGTCTATGTTGATGATATTCTGGTGACAGGAGATGACGTTCGGGGAATAGAGGCGGCAAAAGCATTTCTGGGCCGTCAGTTCGTCACGAAGGATCTTGGAACCCTAAGATATTTTCTGGGATTGGAATTTGCCAGGAATGCATCGGGTCTGATGATGACCCAAAGGAAGTACATTACAGATTTTTTGACTGAGACATGCATGGTTGGATGCAGACCATCGAGTATTCCCATGGATCCAAGCATGAAGCTGTATGATGATGACACTGTTGAAGTAGATAAGAGGAGATATAGAGAAATGGTGGGTAAGCTCCTTTATATTACCATAACTCGACCTGATATTGCCTTTGCAATAAGCCGAGTAAGCCAATTTATGGAGCAACCAAGACATGTTCATATGGATGCCACATATATGATACTGATATCTAAAGTCCTCTCCAGGTTCAGGACTGCTATTTCGAAAGGGCACAGATTTATCTATTTCAACATGTACACATGCCGATTATGCTGGGTGTCCTAAGGATCGAAAGTCCACCTCAGGATTTGTTGTTTTTGTTGAGAGCTCTCTAGTTTCTTGGAAAAGCAAGAAACAAACAATTGTGGCAAGGTCTAGTGCTGAATCTGAATATAGGGCCATGACGCAAGCAAGCACGGAGATGATGTGGGTTCGATCTGTGCTAGAGGACCTACATATAGCCGTACCTTTACCCATGCAGCTTCAGTGTGACAATCAGGCGACATTGTTTATTGTCAACAATCCAGCATTCCATGAAAGAACAAAGCATATTGAAGTTGATTGCCACTACACTAGAGACTTGATCCAGAGAGGATTGATATCTACATCTCACGTGAGCTCAGGGGATCAGACCGCTGACATATTCACCAAGCCGTTGCTAAGAGAACCCTTCCAGAGATGTTCTTCCAAGTTGAGCATGATAGATATCTATGCTCCACCTTGAGGGGGAGTGTAGAGATCTATATTATTATGTTTTGTACCTTTTCGTAATTTTTGTTTATTCTGTGGACTATTATGTATTTTACCCGTGAGGTCTCTCCCTATATAAGAGAGCCTAGGGTTTCTTGGAATAAGAAGATTGCTCACTTTTTCCAACATATTCCTTCACCGAGCACTGCTTCGTAGAGGGTTGTTCGCTTGGTTGCATTTTTAGAGACACACTATTGGTGAGGCTTGATGAGGATGTTGCCTGCATTGCCACCTTTGCTGAGGAGATGGGAAATGGCAATCTGTTTTGCTTTTGGTTTGATGAATTAGATGTAAATGAGTGCTTGATGGAGATTCCTGAGAGTCCGTGGCCTTGCAATGGAACTGAGGGTAGAAGTGCCTGATTGTTGTGCTGGATCTTTTGTAGGGCGATGGAGGCTGGATGTCTGCTTTTGTGTCACTTCTCAGGTCAGGCTCTTGACGAGTTGCTGGCATTTCTAAGTTTGGTGGGAGTTTGGAAGCTGACCCTTCGGTTTCGTGCTGTTGGAGCTTTTCTCTGTTGTTCTTGCCTACAGTGTGCTTTGGTGTTCCCGCATCACGTGGAATGCTTTTGGTTACAGATTTGTGAGACAGTATAGAATCTGTGGTTCCCATTGCAAGTAAAAGTTTTGTTATGGCTACTTATATGGAAACAATTGGTGCAAGAGTGTATAAGAACATGATGGGCCCCAATCACAGACTCGAGTTTCCCCTCTTGTGGGATGAAATGAGAAGATACTGAGCACCTTTTCTTTTGATTTCCAGTGGCTCGGAAGGTTTGGAATGCTGCGAGGATCCATTTTTTGGATCACTCCTGGGAGTTTTGTTGGACCTTTTTCAAAGAGGGAAACTGCAAGATGGCAATAAAGATGACCTGTATCGGTCTGAGAGGTTGAGTCCACAAGAGTCACTTCAGTTGTTTGATTGCATCGAAATGATGCTATTTCCGTGGGAGCAAGACCATATTAGAAGATTATGGTCATCTTTTGCATGAGTTTTTGGTCATCATGGATCGCCCTAGGGTGATGATTTAGCGTTGCATCTTGGGTTGATGTTGACATGTTGTCGTCGTTGATTTTGTCGTCATTGATTTTCATACCTGTGTTTTGGGACGTTGTCCTTTTTGAAATATGAATGAAGATGTTGGTTACTATTGTCCCATAATTATCCATTGATTTTTCAAAAAGAAGCGTGTGTGGTGCTTATCATCAATTTGAATGGAGAATCTATGTTTATATTGGCTTTTATTTGCAGGAAACTAACAAAGGAGCTATGTGACGTAATTGAGGATTTTGGTTTGGTTAACTTCTCAACGTTGGACATTCAGGTATCCCCCCCCCCCCCCCCCCCCAAAGAAGCTATCTCAGTGCATTTGCAAGATTTTTAACCACATATTGCTGGGTTATATTTTCAATTTGTTTCAGGATAAAGAAAGTGTTGGGAATCTCGTGAAATTGATTGATAAAAGCAATGGATACATATTTTCTGGCATTGAAGGGAGTGTCGTGGAGTTCAGTAAAGTTGCAGCTGCTTCCCTTGACTGGGATTATTATAGATATCCTTTGTTTACTATTTTTTAATTCAATGTTCATTTTTTAAACAAATATTACCATATCGGTCCATTTTTATGCTTATTAAAGTTTACTACTAATTTGTCTAATACACTTACACTCATCTTAGTTCTCATGTTTTTTTGTTATCTAATGCTGTCTTTATCTTTATTGACTTGTTGTGGTTGTAAAACGGTTATTTATGCTGCTAGAAAATGTTACTTGTTGCTCTCTTGCATAAAAGTCCTTAAATCACACTTGATTTTGAGTTCCACAAAATCAGGTCTAGTTATTATAAAGACAATATTGAGTGGTTATTTCATTCTGTGAACTGCAAATCATGGATGTGAATGATGACTTAACTTCCATGCTTAAGGCACGCAGAAAAGAAGGCTTAGGTGCATAGGGATTTCTTGAAGTAGACTGAGTGATTATGGAACAAGAGCTATTTCTCGATGTCATCTTAGGGATTAATATGTTGTAGAAATACAGAAAAGCAAAAAAAATTACATGAAGTGTACGGTCTGGGAATAGCCATCTGAAAAGGTTTTGAACTTAAGTCAAACTTATGCAGAATTGTTGAAGATTTATGCTTGTCAATGAATTGGGACGGTATAATTTTTTCTTCTCACTCTAAAATTAATGGGAGAGATGGTGGAGGATGTTGAAATCAGAGAAGCGGAAGCGGAAACGATAAAACAAGAATAATAATCATGAAGAACACAGAGATTTACGTGGAACCCTACTCCCTAAGGAGCAGGATGAAACCACGGGAGAAGCCCTCAAAGGGGCGGATATTCTATTGATTTTCTCAATGAGTACAGGAGGCCAGGGGCTCCTTATATAGCCTCTCCAGAGCCTCCAAGTCCCACCACTAGACGATGTGGGACTAAACACATGGATGGGGTAAATGGATCTTCTCCAGGATCCATTTACCCTGCTACAACTCAATGGGCACACAACCAAATACTCCAACACTCCCCCTCAAGCTGGAGCATGCAATGCTCAGCTTGGACAAACAGAAAGAAACTCAACTCAACGCTACAGGACACTACGGACAATATCAACCCAACGCGCACATTGCTGCAATCGAGGACGTTGCTTCTCATGCCGTGCAAGTGAGGAGGACGAACGAGCTGGAGTGTGAGTCTGCTGAATCTCCTCGTCAGAGAGCATGTGCTCTGAACTGCGCCTGTTAGAGTCACTGCAACTGGAAATGAGTCTCCTCGTCGGAGTACTCTGGCCTGCCATAATAATGTGGACAATTGCTCCATCTCTGAAAAGGGCCTAATAGAAAAGGAGCCGTGGCTGTGCAATCCTCGTCGGAGTCCACGGTCGCTGGAGAATGGAGTCTGAAAAAGTCTCCTCGTCGGAGAACTGGGTCTCTTCCATCTGGCTCAGAGAATAGTACACTGCTCTGGTGTCCCTATGATACCACATGAAAACCCTTGCCAACATGGCATAGGGAATGATCCTCTACTCTGGAGTCCCTATGGCTCACATGAAAACTCTGGCCTACAAAACATGAATAATGATGGGGACCACGAACAATTGATGGCAACACGTGCTCATCTGAAAATGACCGCATCCATGTGCGTGTCTGAAAATGAGTCTCTCTCTGGAGAACTCGAACAATGAGCCTCAACGTGGAGTGCCTCGAACTTGGACTCTGACCAATCTGTCGAGTCTGAACAACTGGCAACTGTAGAGTCTGGAAACTGCATGATCTGGAGAATCTGTAGAATAAGAAGACATGCGTCTCTACATATACTCCCCCTTTCTCCCATACTTGTCGGAAAATATAGACGTCGACCAAGTTGGGAGAAGACAATAACGATGGGGAGAAAATAAGAATTTGCGGCTTTTCCAATTTTTTTAAGCCGACCACATGTTTTTTTTGAAAATAATTTTTAAAGCTGTTTCATCATTTTTTTACGACTTTTGCATTTTTTTTGCTTGGCGTATGGCTTTTTCCTTGTACGCGCCTTTTTTTTTCGAAACACATTTTTTCTTTTCTTTTTCATCGGCCCACGCGGGCCCAACTCTCTCTTTCCCTCCTTTTTTTTAAACAAAGAAAACAACAACCCACTTAGGGTATTTACGTTATTAAGCCCACTTGGGCTTTTCAATAACAAGGCGGCCATTAACCATACATATTTTTTTCTTAAAGAAAGGGGCCCACCGCTTCTCTTTCTTTTTTATATATATATACAAGATTCACTGGAAACCCTTAATCGATGCCCCCCGATGGGGATCTCATGGTGCCGCCGCCGCCGAGATGGAGCAGAGGGAAGCGCCGCGGGGCTGGAGGAGGGCGCGCGGGCGCCTAAAGCACGGGGCTGCGTGTTGCGCCTGGAGGTATTCCCCCTTGGGAGGCTCTGCGGCCTGGAGGGATCTGAGAGGGATGCCACCGCCTGCGGCATTCTGGAGGGTTGCGTGCCGCCGTCTTGCTAGAAGAAGCGCCTGGAAGTTTGCGCAAGGGCGCCGCCTGCTAGTGGTTGGCGGCACGGGGGTTCGCCGAGACGAGATGGGCCTTGGAGTTCTTGAAGCGGCTGGGGGCGCCGCCAGGACGAGATGGAGCTTCGCCTCCCTCTTGGGCTTCGTATGGAGCTCGCGTGGGCTTCGTCGTTTGGAGCCGCAATCCGCTGTCTGGGAGATGCGGAGGAGGCGGTGCCTCCGCCTGGAGATGGGGGGCGTATTATGTATTGCACTGGATATCACGAGGTACGCAAAGGCCCAGATCCTGGAGAACTTGCTGTTGGAGGATGGGCTTGCTGTTGGTTCGACGCCGTCGCGTGGAAGTATACGAGGAAGATGAGGCACCGCCTATGCTGCCGTTCATGGACGATTTAGGGTTTTGGAAACAAACCCCTAGCATAGAACAAAATCCAAATTCCGAATCGTACATGAAGAGAGAAATTTCTTCAATAATATCAAAAAAGAAAATCGATTCTCAAACCGATTACAATAGAATAAAAAATATGATGAAATCCTCGAGAATCGAACCCGCTCTGATACCATGTTGAAATCAAAGAAGCGGAAGCGGAAACGATAAAACAAGAATAATAATCATGAAGAACACAGAGATTTACGTGGAACCCTACTCCCTAAGGAGCGGGATGAAACCACGAGAGAAGCCCTCAAAGGGGCGGATATTCTATTGCTTTTCTCAATGAGTACAGGAGGTCTGGGGCTCCTTATATAGCCTCTCCAGAGCCTCCAAGTCCCACCACTAGACGATGTGGGACTAAACACATGGATGGGGTAAATGGATCTTCTCCAGGATCCATTTACCCTGCTACAACTCAATGGGCACACAACCAAATACTCCAACAAAGGAAAGATCATTTTTTATAATTTTAAATATGATTTTAAATCAGCCCATAAGTCAGTAGAGAGGAGCTGATTACAAAACTTAATTAAAATGAAACAAAATAAAATCATAGCAAACGCTAACTTGATTTCTAAAAGGCTCCTAATTTGAACAAGCAGATTATCTATACTATTATATAGATATTCATTGATCTCAACTTTATTACACAAATAAAATTCAGAGGGGCTTAAATTGATGGAAAAGAAAATCGATCAGTCTCCATTTCGCCCTCCTAATATGTGCATACAAGCATCCACCCATCCACCCTTAAAACCTACACATATTTCTTATGAGTTTTCTATATGCGACTGGTTGATGTGTTACAATCTTCTCTACTTATATTGGCAATGTCCTTGTTTCGGATTGTCCCATCACCTATTTCAGTAATAGTATCGGTTTCAATATCTTGAGTAATCATTTCCTTCGAACTCTTAGTAGCGATGGTTTCTCCTCTCGGGAAATCCTTTTTAAAATGCACTGATACTATTTGTATCACCCTGAGTCTGTACTCAAGCCATTATCAAGGAAAATTAATCTTTACAACTTGTTGAATTTGAGTCAATCCAACACGTTTGCTACCATCTAAAATGTCAGAGTTCGAGTTGTCAAGCAGACAACCCCGTGGACCCATGCCTACTTATTGCGATTGTTTCATGTGAGACTTTTTGTAGTGTTACATGACATTATTTGTAAAGAAGATATCGTATCAGACAAATAATGTGAAGGAAATAGATGGATACGAGTCTTAATCTGTAGACAACCTTTCGAAATCCATTCCTACTTTTTGTGAATTTTTCATGTGAGATTGTTATCAGTGCTACGTGACATGTTTGCAAAGAAGATGCCATAATGTGAAGGAAATAGATTGGATATGAATCTATGTACCTAGTGTATTCAAATAATGTGAAGGAAATTGATGGTACGAGTGCAAATTTGTTTTGTAACACGGTTGCATACAAGTTTATATAATATTTGAGTTTATACCAAGGTACATGGAAAGCTATAAAGGATTACGACATGCAATTCCAGTTAACTAGCTTTACAGAATTATCTACATTTACATCTGGTTGTATCATTCTTTCATCATCGATTATAATTCGTGAACTTTTTATTTTACTTCATGCAACCTCATGATCAGGGTTTTGAAAAAAAAACAAAAAGCAAAGCGAGGCGTTTTTGCTGGAAGTGTGGCACGACGTAGACTCGAGGTGTAAGTGTCAATTTAGAAAGGAAATACTGATATAAACTACGATAAACTATACACTAATGAAGTTGTATATTATTTGACTAACATATAATATATAACATTATAATATATGATGAATTTATAGAGATAGGAAAGCCAAAAGAAAAGATATGTAACTCTATATACCTCGTTAAGAAATTTCCATCCAATCAACCAGGGAGTCATTGGCTATTATTGTCATTAAAGTATTTGAGGTTACATAGTTATCACTAAAATATTTATTGAAGATGGAGTCATTGACTATATTATTACATACTTGTTACTAAAATATTTATAGTACATAAAAATTATGATAAAATATACTTCGATGAAATTTACATATTATATGGCTAACATATAATATATGACAACTATGAGATACCTTGAATTCTATCTTGTTTTTCATCCTCGATACATTGCATAACTCACTATGTGATTACTCCTTAAAAATTAATTTTACAAGTAATGTTTGTTATGAGATTTCCGGATTCGTATGTTTAAGGGTGACACGTTACGAGTTTATTGAAATGATTGGACATGTTTAATGATAAATATGAACATGAAAGAGGCCAAAATTAAGCATTCGTCCTCTATAAATATATCCCAAACAGCTAGACATTTATAAACATCTATAGACATTTATAAACATCTGAAACTACCAATAGGACAAATGATTTTCTTAAGAAAACGCTCCAAAAATATTTGAAGCCTCAGGGATTGCCTTGCCCCCTCAGCCTGCCTCGACCTAGCGAGGCGTACACCTTGCCAAATGAGCCTGAGGTGTGCCCCTTGAGGCTAAATTGGACCGCCTCGTTTCGCAGCGCTTCACCGCTTGTTACGTGTCAAGGCTAGCTTTTTTAAACTATGCTCGTGATACCTCTTAGCACAAGTGTGATAAAACTTAATTCATTAATATATATGCTTTATTTTTGCATCTTAACAAGATCATTTTACTGCAGACACTGGATGTAGAGTTTTAAATGTTAGCAACTTGTGTGTGCTAATCTTTAATACACATGAAGACAGCTATCTTAGAATTATTTAACACTTGATCGGAAACTGATTGACACTATGTTCCCAGCATACTTTTTACAATTACATATTTGAGAGGTTCTTCCTTGACCACCTTTTCCACAACTTTAGCTGTGCAGGAGAAGTACATGGATGATGTGGAGGATTAAATATGCTCTTTCAAGGTAGATGTGAATGTATGTATACCTGCATATACCTTGTTCTTGTAAGATGTTTCTGATTTTCAGTTCTCATCGTTTGACTTTCAAACCATTTTGGAGGCTAACTTGATCCCAATCTATGTTTGTTATCTGTGAGCTGATAGTTGAATTGTGACTTCGTTTGGTTAGTAGATACACATCCGATACTGATGCAATTGTTAACTGTCTTGATTAACACAAATCATAATTGTTCCCTTGTTTCTCTGCTTGATTTTACCTACAGCACATTTGACTTGGGGTGATACTTAGTTTCTTATGTGTTTTGTGAGGTCGTTGTTTGCTTTTAACATAACCATTTATCAAGAAAGATGAAGCAGGGGGCTTAGACAGTGGTAGGTGGATCGTATGTGGTCGATATTGAAGGCAATGGTGGTCTCAACCCCAGTTGGCGGATGAGGGGGGACATGGTTTTTTGGGGTCTCATCGCCGATGGTCGTGTAGAGAATATAATTGAGAATGGATGAGTTGTTTATTCCATAGATCTAGTGTTTCTTATATAGCATGAAATCCTATAGAGCAAAATCAAAAAAGGAGAATTACATAGATACTCTGCGGAGTATCTATGTAATAACTCAGCTGAAACTATAATAACTCTGACACTCCCCCTCAAGTGTCTAGTCCGCTTTCTTTTGTACACAATGGGTGGTGGAGGTAACTCCAAGGGTATGCCACTAATAGACTGTGTGAAGTAACTAGTTTGTTTGAAAAAGGTGAGGGGGTCTCATCGCTAATGGTCATGTAGAGAATATAATTGAGAATGAATGAGTTGTTTATTCCATAGATCTAGTGTTTCTTATATAGCATGAAATCTTATAGAGCGAAATCAAAAAAGGAGAATTACATAGATATTTTGCGGAGTATCTATGTAATAACTCTACTAAAACTACAATAACTCTGACACTCCCCCTCAAGTGGCTAGTCCGCTTTCTTTTATACACAATCGGTGGTGGAGGTAACTCCAGGGGTATGCCACTAATATACTGTGTGAAGTAACTAGTCTGTTTGAAAAAGGTGACATCAGAAGAGGCATAGTATTGGTGACCAACTAGATCATAGTACATGTATCCCTTTTGGGTATGAGAATGCCATGAAAAACACATTTAATGGCAAGTGTGGACAATTTATCCGCAATATGAAAATTATGAACGAATATAGTGTAGCTAAAAATACACAGAAGTAAAGGAATTGGTGTCTCATTTGGAGAAAGCAGGGAGAATGGAGTTGCCCCCTTTAGGAATCGAGGAAGGGACCCTATTTATAAGGTCGACATCAGTAAGGATGTCATCTCGTCAGTAGGAACCTTCATGCATATGAGAACAAACTGAGCAATGTTAAAAAGATGGTGAAGTTTCCTCTCATCAGCTACCCCATTCTGTCGAGAGGTGTAGGGGCATGAGGTCTAGTGAATAGTTCCCTGAGAATAAAAAAAGGGATACCAAATCATGTTGAGTAAATTCAAGTGCATTATCAGTCCACATAATTTAAATACAAGCAAAGAAGTCAGTTTGATGAATTGGAAGAAGGATTTGATAATTTTATAAATCTCCGATCATTCTTTTATTAAATAAACCTTAGAACATCTGCTATGATCATTGGATAAAATCATAAAATATCTATGGCCTCTTATAGTACCGAACAAGGTCCCCACATTACAATGAAGCAAAACAAAAGGGATAGGATGAAGAGACTTAATTCTAGGAGGAAATGAAGTCCGATGATGCTCATCGAACCGACACGCCTCACATTTAAATGGATTCGGTTAAGAAAGTTCAGGAACATCACGGAGAGAGCTTTGGCCGAGGATGACCAAGAGAAAGATGCTACAGAAATGGATATGAGGAGATAGACACAACACCACCAAAAGTAGAATCCATAAGTATAGCAAGATAGTATAGTCTATTCTTCTCATTCCCCCACCAAAAATTTGTATCATATATATGTCCTGAAAATAATAAAATTGCTCATAAAAAATCACACGAAAATTTTGAGCTGACAAGATGGTTCTGTGTTCCGAGAGGAGTGAATGTATATAGAAAATGTAATTGAGGATGCAAAAATATTACATACTTTTTGATCTTTGTAAATGTAATAGTTTTACTTAAATATATAAGTTGTTGGGTAGATGTTTTCACGACGTCTTACCCTTGTTTCCCTTAAAAAATGACACGACAATTCAACTTTGTTCACAACTTATGAACAGATTGCAAGCTCAACTGAAAATTAGGGGTATAGTGAACTCCTGTAAGACAGGAGTTTAGAAGAAAACTCCATTGTCAACGGTGGTAACGAGAGAATGAGCCCCATTGGCCACCCTTACCGACTTCACAATGGATGAAGGTTGCGATTAGGTCAACAAACTGCCTTATCTCGTCAGATGAGTGGATGCTCCAGATTCAATTATCCAGACATGAGCAACTGCTATGGATGAATTGGCTAAGGTACTTGAAGTAGTGGCATGCGAGCCGTAGGAGTGGCCTCACTGCTGGTGACATCGGATTTTTACAGCATCTGCATCAAGCATGAGTAATCGATGGTGGAGAGTTGGGTTGTCTGACCACTGGAATCCTGTTTAGGTGCCTCTGTCATTGTGGTATGATAATCAGATGTAATGTTCGCATGCGACACCATCTCAAACTTCGCCCAACACCTTTTAGATGGGTGATTTCTCTTTTGACAGTGAATATGTGGCATGCGACCACAATTACGACCACGACCAGAGTCGTAGCCACGACCTTCTTGATTGCTAAAGCGACCTCCTCATCCAAATGAGGCTAGAAAGGCAGAGCTCTCTGATGGCTGTGGAGTTTGAGTGCAAATGGTGGAAGCCTCAATCTGCTGCAAGCGTGCAAAAATGGCCTTGATGGATGGTAGAGTGTCCAAGCCATCTACAAACATGTAAACCCGCCACTCTGATTTCTTTGCCACCTGTTTCATACAACATGCCGGCTGAAATATGGTGAGCTCCTCGTAAAGTCTTGTGAGATGATAATACTCCATTAGAATACAATTTCCCTGAGATGCAGACCAATTATGCATGTAGATGTCCGCCAAACGGGACTTGGTAGTCTACTATGAATTTGTTTGTTCCAGTTCCTCCCATATTTCCTTGGCAGTTTCGTTGGATAAGAGGTTCGTCGTGTTGTGAGGCTCTACATTATTGGTCATCTAGTTCATGACCGATAGTCGTCTCCCAGCCAAGACTCATAATCCTTGTCAGCCTCTTCTAGAGGCTCCTTCATCAAAATAGAGATCTTCCTATGACCACCTATGGACACTTTGAATGCCTGGAACCAGAGCACACAATTTTCTGTGCCTTAAGTTTGATAGAGGTATCATGCATCATCACAAAAGATGTCGAATACATGGGCTTTGTCTCGGTGGGAGTCACAACCGTCGTGGTTATGGATAGAAAAGATCAAATAAGATATGCAATTCTCTTAATCATGCATCAAAAGATGTCCATTGATTTCTGGATCACCGATGTCCTCGATTTCTGTGCACGGAGGAGTTACATGCGATCTAAAAATTGCCTTTGAAAGGGTGCAAGTCGTGTGACCTACAACAACATCATGATGAGGTGTCTCGTGATTACTTATTAAACAATAAGCATGTGTTTAAACGGAAATAAACAGATTTTGTAGTTTTGCATTTTTTATTAATAACAAATTATTACATACATATAATTAATAAAAAATATAAATAAATAAGGAAAAAATAACGGATTCACAATATAGATCAAATATTGTCAAGTTCAAGGAATATTTCATCCAAATGTCAAAATAGACAACATAAGCAATTAGAATTCATAGCCAAATGTCAAAATAGATAACATATACAATTACAATTCATAGCATGAATCCAGAAAGGCGTGGATAATGGTAATCCTTTGAAGAAAGTAGATCTATTTTCTTAAAAGGCTATTTCAGGCCATTTATGCCACCTGCCCGTTTATGGACCCGTTTTTGGTTAAACGATGCGATCGAGCACCACATACGTTAAACGACCGTTTAAAATGCCGCTTAGACCGTTTTTTGCATCCCTAGTTTATTTCATAAGTATAAGGTTTATTATATAGCGTGAAACCCTAGAGAGTAAAATCGAAAAAGGAGAATTACATAGATACCCCGAGGGGTTACAAAGCTCAACGAAATAAAGAAGACACATGCTGAAACTAGTATAACTATGACATGTCGCATCTCTAAGGAGGCGAAGGAACGGATCTTGGGTGATGAGATCTATGCACGTCATCATAAGTATTTGTAGGATCTCTTCTTGGTGCTGATAGGTGATAATTCACAAGGGAGGTTGTCAGAGGCTGGAGCTATGGAGGGCGGCAGCCTAAGTGGCAATCAAAATGCTGCGGAAGATACTGTGCTGCAGCAGGAGGCAGATGTGTTTAGAAGAAAAGTGGCGGACATGTATGAAGCACTTGTCCTGAAATGTTCAGTCTATGCTACCAAGAGTAGTAAATGGTGGTGGTAGAGCGTCTGATTGTGTGGAGAGTGGACATTGTATTGCTCTTTGAGAATAGGCTGGAAAGCTATGATTTGGCGACCTGGAGTAACATGGGATGCCTAAGTGACTATTCCTCATCTGTTTTTCGGTTGCCATAGGGCAAAGGATATTGGCACAGTGCGGAGTTTCCCCTGAATCGATGCCTCTAGTTTTGATGGATTTTAATGTAGCTTTGGGGAGGCATAGTACTGGTCCAGAACAGATACGACAAGACATTTTGCCCTCATTTGGCCCATCTGACTGGCTAAAAAAGTAATGGTGTTTGGGTTTTTGAACGTTTTAATGTGGAATGTGTTGGCGCATTTCATTCTAAAAAAGTGTTGGGTGCATAAGTTGGGTCGTCAAGTTTGTAGCTCTCAAGTTTAGTGTTTAATTAAAAACACAAGCTGGCGGGGTACCCTACATGGGTGACCCACCCACCTACTTTTTGAAAAGAGGTTTTGTTGGAGTACTTGGTTATATGCGTTATTGAGTTGTAGCAGGGTAAATGGATCCTGGAGAAGATCCATTTACCCCATCCAATTGTTTAGTCCTACATCGTCCAGTGGTGGGACTTGGAGGCTCTGGAGAGGCTATATAAGGAGCCTCAGACCTCCTGTACTCATTGAGAAAGTCAATAGACAAACACGCCCTATTTGAGGGCTTCTCCCGTGGTTTCATCCCGCTCCTCACGGAGTAGGGTTCCACGTAAAATCATGGTGTTCCCATGTTCTATCTTTCTTGTTCTTATGCTCTGTTTATCAATCGCTTCCGCATTCCTCATATTTTATAACATGGTATCAGAGCGGGTTCGATTCTCGAGGTTTTCATGTTATTTTTCGAGATTCGATGTTTATGTTAAAGATGTGTTTGTGAAGTTCATATATTGTTCAAGAAAGTATGTTTTTAGGGTTCTCTGCAACCCAGATCTGTTCTCCTGTACCGCACGCCCGTTTTCCAGATCCCTGGCGGCGCGCCTATTACTGTGCGCACCTTCTGTTCGCGCAAGTATTCAACGTCCTGCGCTCCAATCTCCAGCGGATCTCAGGCAGCGCCGACCCCAGCCTTCCATTCGGCGCCGACCCCAGCCTCCCGCACCGCCTTCAGCCATCCCAGATTAGCTCAGGCACACCACAGGCGGTGCACTCCCATCATATCTAGGCGTCCAGCCCTTTCTACCACAGGCGGCGGCCTCCCGCGAGGGGACCCCATCGCCATTCTCCAGCGGCGCAGGATTCGTCCTCGCTCCCCCTTGCTCCTCCAAGGCGGCGCGCTCTCCATGGCGCTACGCGCAATCTTCAGGTCATCGCGTCTCCTCCACGTGCAGGCGGTGCTGGAGTCCCACCATGATCCTTCTCTCGCACGGCAGCACGACGACTCCACGCGCAGGCGCCGTTTTTTCGCTCCAGTCGCACGAGGCGGCGCGACTCTCTCCTTGCATCCCAGGCGGCGGCGCCCTCCAGATCTTGTACATGCGGCCCCCTGTTTGGGGCGGCAGTCCATTCTGTTGTTGTGTTCCCGCATGTGGGAACCCTAAAGAGGAGGAGGGCATGCGTTACCCGTGTGGGCCTGGCGTTATTTAAAAAAAATGTAAGGCTGTGCCCTACCAAGTTGAGGCTGAGTTTAAAAAAAAAGGTGAGAAGGGAGAGATGAGTAAAAGAAAAAAGGGGGGAAGTTGCTAGTTGCCCCATTGGACCGTTAAAAAAAGGGAAGAGAGGAGTTTTTCTTTTGGGCCCAATTTGGCCATGTATAAAAAAAAGGTGAAGGTTGCAAGTTTTTTTAAAGAAAGAAGGGAAAAGAAAAAAAATGATGAAGATGTGCGTACAAAAAAAACCATACGTTATTTCAAAAAAAAGAGGCGCATACAAGAAAAAGCCGTATGCCAGTAAAAAAAGGAGAGAAGAAGAAAGAAAAGCCGAAAAAAATGTCAACGGCTTTAAAAAAAATTGTTTCGAAGAAAAAAATGACGAATGTTTTGGAAAAAGCCGATAAATGTGTGATCGGCTAAGTGATTTTGATTCTGTTCCCCATTTTCTTTGTCTTCTCCCAACTTGGTCGGCGTTCATGTTTTCCGACAAGTATGGGAGAAAGAGGGAGTATTGTGTAGAGTCACTAGTCTATTCAGATGTTTCAGATCCAGATGTCAGCTTATCCAGTCTCCAGACCAGTTCAGAATTTTCAGACTCTACAGTTGATCAGATTTTGTCAGACTCGACGATTGATCCCGAGTCCTCAGATTTCAGACACACATATGTTTGCGGTCATTTTCAGATGAGCATATGTTGTCATCATTTGTTCGAGGTTCCCATCATTCTTGTGGTTTTGTCGGCCAGAGTTTTCATGTGAGCCATAGGGACTCCATAGTAGAGGACCATTTCCTATGCCATGTTGGCAAGGATTTTCATGTGGTATCATAGGTACACCGGAGCAGTGCACCATTCTCTGAGTCAGATGGGAGAGACCCAGTTCTCCGACGAGGAGACTATTTTCAGACTCCATTCTCCAGCGATCGTGGACTCCGACGAGGATTGCACAGCCACGGCCTTTTTCAGTTGGCCCTTTTCAGAGATGGAGCAGTTATCCACATTATTGTGGCGGGCCAGAGTACTCCAACGAGGAGACTCATTTCCAGTTGCAGCGACTCTGACAGGCGCAGTTCAGAGCGCATGCTCTCCGACGAGGAGATTCAGTAGACTCACACACCAGTCTGTTCGTTCTCCTCACCTGCACGGCATGAGAAGCAACATCCTCGACTGCAGCAATGTGCGCGTTGGGTTGATATTGTCCGTAGTGTCCTGTAGTGTTGAGTTGAGTTTATTTCTGTTTGTCCAAGCTGAGCATTGCATACTCCAGCTTGAGGGGGAGTGTTGGAGTACTTGGTTATATGCGTTATTGAGTTGTAGCAGGGTAAATGGATCCTGGAGAAGATCCATTTACCCCATCCAGTTGTTTAGTCCCACATCGTCCAATGGTGGGACTTGGAGGCTCTGGAGAGGCTATATAAGGAGCCCCAGACCTCCTGTACTCATTGAGAAAGTCAATAGACAAACACGCCCTATTTGAGGGCTTCTCCCGTGGTTTCATCCCGCTCCTCACGGAGTAGGATTCCACGTAAAATCATGGTGTTCCTATGTTCTATCTTTCTTGTTCTTATGCTCTGTTTATCAATCGCTTCCGCATTCTTCATATTTTATAACAGGTTTTGAAAGTGGCCGGAAGATACTAAAATCAGTAGGTCGTAACTCCACCAAGGCTATTATGATAATCTGCTTCTTGAAGAAGAATATTCTTTGAAAAATCTGCTTGACTTTATCTTTTTGCTCTTCTTTCAAAAAGGTTTTGGAATTTCTTATTTTATTGTTGAATTTGATGGCACAATATGCTCTATATTTTCTTGATGCCAAATCAGTTGAGCATGGTTCTATATCCACGTTGGATTACTGATCCTTTTCAGTGGAGTTGGCTCATTGCCTTCGGCTCATAAGAAAGTCTGTAGGGTCTCTTCCATGTAGTCTGACTTATTAAATAACTTCTTCTAAGGGCTATCTGTCTTGCAGTGATGTTCAATCTGCCATGAGAACTTCGTTGGATGTAGGCCTACATGAACCTTATGGTTTCAAAAACTATAAACCCTTATCTGTCAAGCAGGATTTTATTGTTCCTAGGTGGTTTTTTTTCTATGGTTAGTAAGATCAGGTGTTGATGCCTTTGGGTTCTGAAAATTATTATCTCTATCTGATGTTTGAAACTAGTGGTGACCCTGTCATCACTTTTATTGGAACACATCTAGACCTCACATTATGCACAGGTTTCTCATTCTCGGAGTTATCCATAATGCACTTTTGGAACTGCCATCACCTACACCTACAATTTGGAAACTGCCATCACCTACACAACCTGCTAAATTATTTGATCTTGGTTGTCAGTTGTATTCTTTTGCCATTTCTGTGGATGGATTTTTTTTCTTCAATTTATTAAATGGGTAGTTAGATGCATAAGCTCCCACTGTGGGGTCTGGGGAGTGAATTGGTCCTTTTATCTTAAGTGATTACCTAGTGAAAAACCTCAGGCACAAGGTGATCATGAGACCAAGTGTAGATCAGTTTAATGCCATATTCGTATATCAGAATAATAATTGTTTTCCTCCTTTTTTACTATTCAAGCATGGAATTCCTTGTAAAACTTCTTATTGGTAGTTTGATATGAGGGGCACATTTAGAGGGATGTTTTTTCTGCAGAAATAGGTTAGGCCGGATATGGCACTTCCAATGTTCACACATCTAATACGGAAAAGAATAATGATGTCAAAAGCCCTCCAGGCGCTTGCCTAGGCGAGGTGAAGCCATATCGTGCCTCCCTCTATGCAAGATGTTTTGCCTCAGGCCCCACCTAGGGGAGTGCATGGCTTGAAGCTCTGGACACTCAAGGTGACCCCGTCTGAGACAAAAGTATGGCTTTTGCCCACTTTTTATGATTTTTTATCTATTTCAGATTTTTTTACACTAGATCCATATTAGATTTAAGTATAATTAGCATACATACTTGTAGACATGGGTATATGTAATCTACACACATTTCCATTACATGTAAATATACACACATTCATATATTAGTTCTAAATATCACATATACTTCTACATTTGCACATATGTATTAGTTCAAAGCATTATAAATAAACACAGTACACATACATATATATGAAAATACACAGACGCATGTATACATAGGCATGCACACATTTATATAGACACACACACATACAAATATCTATGCACGGAGACACATGCATGTGTGATTACACACAACACACATATATAATACATATACATATATTTGTGTGCATGTACATTCCTACACACATATACACATACATATCATACAGTAGAATGCACATCCATATACACATGTATATGCATGTGCAATATTTAGGTGATTGTATATACATATATGAATACACATACATATACACATGTACACATTTATATATGGGCTTGCACACATACCCACATAAACACACACATTGGATTGATCTTAGATTGTAATTTAAGTTATACACAAACATATTTACACACACACACATATAGACTCACACATATAATTTATTTATTTTAATATATAGCTATGTGCATGCGCTTAGGCGAGTACCTAGCACCTCGGGCATTTTGGACCCCCAAGTGCCTTGGAGTGCCTCTCACCTTTAACAACACTAGGTAAGAAGAGGGTTATAGTGGTTATTAAAGTCAAGGCACTAAATACCATGATATGTAGGCGATATATCGTTGATATATTAGTTTTGACAGGTAGGAGGTTTGGATATTAGTTCGCATATTGTTTTCCAGGGATATCGATTAATATTTCGCGAGATATGTGTGTATCGATCAACAATTGAAGATTTTAGAACAACATTTCTCAGATATCACTTGATATCGACCGATACCAAGTGATATCGATCAATATTGGGCTTATATTGCTCACTATCGCCCGTTTTAAAACTTTGGTTTATTTGTTTAGGATTTTTCTTTTGTAACTACTCTCAGTATTATATTCAGGTTGGCCAAAGCAAGAGAAAAAATCTCGACTCTAAGGAGGGACAGAAGGATATATTCAGGTTGGCTAAAGCAAGAGAAAGAAAAACCAAAGACCTTTCTCAAGTGAGATGCATTAAGGACGAGGAAGGCCATGTGCTTGTTACTCAGAAGGATATAAAGACTAGATGGGAGCAGTACTTCCATGAACTTTTCATTGGGGAAGGAAATAGAGATATCACTTTGGGTGATCTAGCTTGTAGTGAAAGTTACTTGAATCGTGCATGTTATAGACGGATACAAAGAAAGGAAGTAGAGGAGGCTTTCAAGGTTAGGAGACCTGGAAAAGGTGTAGGACCGGATGACATCCCTGTAGAAGTATGGAGAGTTTTAGGTGAGCGCGGTTTGACTTGGCTTATGAATCTATTCAATGTTATTTGGCGAAGCAAGAAAATGCCTGAAGATTGGAGGAGTATCGTGGTGCCTCTTTATAAGAATAAAGAGGACATTCAAAATTGTTCAAATTATAGAAGTATCAAGCTGATGTGTCACACTATGAAAATTTGGGAACATGTGATCGAAAGAAGGTTGAGGCAAATTTCCAATATAAAAGAAAATCAATTCGAATTCATGCCAGGTTGCTCAACGACTAAAGCCATCCATTTGCTAAGGAGAACAATGGAGATTTATAGAGCTAAAAGGAAGAACCTTTACATGATCTTTATTGATTTGGAGAAGACTTATGATTCTGTCCCACGAGAGATATTGTGGAGAGTGTTGGAGAAGAGACAAGTACCTGTCCTATACATTAACCTCGTAAAGGACGTTTATGGTAGGGCTTTATCTTGTGTAAGGACCCCGTCTGGGAAGACTGGATATTTTGACATCAACATTGGTTTACACTAAGGTTATGCTTTGAGTCCATTTCTTTTTACTTTGATTATGGACGAGTTGACCAGTCACATTCAGGATGAGTTACCTTGGTGTATGTTATTTGCTGATGATATTGTGTTAATTGACAAGACTAGAGATGGAGTAAATGAGAAGCTTGAGGTCTGGAGACATGAGTTAGAGACTAAAGGATTTCGTATAAGTAGGGCTTTAGACGGAATATATGGAGTGCACATTTGATGGAAGCAATGGTGAACGAATCGAGGTGAAAATTGGTGACGATAACATTCAGAAGAGAGATTCCTTTAGATATCTGGGATCTATTTTGCAACATGATGGGGAAATTGATGGAGATGTTACTAATAGAATAAATGCAGGCTGGCTAAAGTGGAGAGGAGCCTCTACTGTTTTCTGTGATAAGAAAATTCCTTTAAAGATTAAAGGAAAGTTTTACAAAGCAGCCGTGAGACTTGCTATGCTTTATGGATATGAATTCTGAATGTTGGCCTGTGAACCATAGACATGTGCAGAGAATGAATGTAGCATAAATGAAAATGCTAAGGTGGATGTGTGGACACACACACACACACGTAAAGATCGGGTTCGGAATGATGCAATCAGAAAGAAAGTTGGTGTAGCTCCGATCGAGGATAAGATGCGAGAAAACCGCTTAAAATGGTTTTGACATTTGCAAAGAAGATCAGCTGACGCACCAGTTAGGAGATGCGAATGTTGGGATGTTGAACCGGCTAAGAGAGGGAGAGGATGGCCCAAGAAGTGTTGGAAAGAGACCATACGAAGGGATCTTAGTTTTGTGGATATAAGCCTGGGATTGACCCAAGATAGATCTGAATGGAGGCGAAGAATCCATGTAGCCGACCCTACTTAATTGTGGGAAAAGGCTTTGTTGTTGTTGTTGAACTACTCTCAGTATTAAAAGAACATTATGATATATATATATACATACATATATATATACATACATACATACATACATACATATATATATATATATATTGGGAACAAAGGCGCTACTTCCCCCACCACTACAGGGAGAATGCAACTGTTTTGAACGGGGGCTTCGCCCTCCTTTTTGCGATGGAGATGAATCACCTCTAGAGCTAATCACGGAAAGTCTGCATATGTATCTGTTATTATGCTCATTAGCTTGCTCGATGATATCTGAAATAGTTTGGCATTTTGTCTATATATAATATGTGATGTATTTTAAAGTTAATATGATGAATATATCCCCTTGATGTTATTAAGTTATTATTTGAGTTTCATCATTTCCTTAATATCTCTTAGAAGTCAACCATTAGTCAGTTTTGACAGCATCGATATGTGTGATATAATGTCTATTGGTTTGCTAACTGCTACATACACTCGTTCTTGCATATAAGTGTGTATTAATATGTTATTTATTGTTTTAAGAAATATGATGATCTTAATTATGAAAAAAAAAATACTTTTTGCGCTATTTCCGAGATTCCCAACCGATATCGTTGATATATCGTGATATATCCTTTTTCTTGGTGGATCGATACGATATTAATATTTTGAACCTTATTATCGATTATTTTATCCTTGTAGAATGGTGTAAGATTAACTTTGGGCTATTGAAAGGTCAATTGTTGCGGAGTAAAAGGAGGGGACTGCCATAAAAGTTGTTGGAGGGTGTGGGGATTCACCCCTTGTATGTTGAAGGGCAGCAGAAATAAGGGGTATTTTTCCATCTAGGGGTGAATTTTACTCCTCAAGAGGAGTTTAACCTTCAGAAAAGGCTATCCTTGCTCTCAAACTATTTACACACATACTTCAGGTTTTTTTAATATCTGATTATCCCAGTTTGATCTTTCATGCTCAATCCGTTAGGGTGTTGTTCGACTTCATGTTGCCTAAGTTGTTACTATCTTTTGATGGCCCACTACGCCATTGCCTATTCTGGCAGGTGAGTTGTTTGCGCATAGACTCTAGTGATGTTCACGAGTAGATTCTCTGTGATAATCCTTGGCATCACAAATACATCTGACCATGCCAATGCCATTTTCCTTTGGTGCAATGGCATTTTCTTCCATTAACACCTCTGTAGACATACCAAGTAGACATACTTGCAATCCCTAGTGATTTTGCAGTGTCATCTGTGACTATAAGTGCCCCTCAGCATGCAGGGTACTGCCATCAAGTTCGATTATAGAAGAAACATATCCATCTCAACGACAAGCTTGCGAAAAAGAGCTGGGATGGGGAAACAATGGTAGAATTGGTATGCTATATTTCTCTTTCAACATCTCTTTGAATATCTTTCATTATCTTTTCCTCTCTCACCCTCCATTTTTTTCATCCTTCTAGGCAGGGTTGTTGGTTCCATATTTTTATTGTGCCATTTGAAACTTCTGTGCTTGCAGAAAAACTTTCAAGTGAATAATTACTTTTACCTTTTTTGTCTTTTCAGAAGTGATGATCTTGAATCTTGCTCGTTTTTTTTTGGGGGGAGGGGGGTGGTCCTTGAATGTAGTCCTCTAGAACTTGTGTATCATTATATTTCCTAGCAAAACCGCATGGTAGAAAGGAAGCGTCAATTCCTCGATTTTGCATGGGCTGTATATTTCAAATGTATGTGTCTTCTCACCGTTAATCAGCTGCAGTCCCAACTGGTTCATTTGTCTCTACCAAATATACTCTTCTATTCTTCAGGGAAATGTTTCTTATTTAATAAGACATTTGTTTTCTTTACCTCCCAGGGTTTAAAAGATGGATAACTTAGCTTCAGGTGTTATGAACTGTGTCTAGAAATGGTACTTGTGCCCTTGTCGCCTTAACGCAATGTCACCCAGAGAGTATTCATATTTTTTTTCCGCAGGGAAACAAGCACAACATAATGCCCCTGCCTCCATTTGTGTCACAACAATTCTCATCTCTATGGTCCATACACATGCCTCGACATAGAATTTATCTGAGTCAGCAATCTCTTTCATCACCTTTACATATAACACAGGATCAGACCCCCCTCTTTCACTGAGGAGCCATTTATGACAGTTGATTCTCTTGCTCTGCCCGCTTCTGCTATATCGGATGGATCAATCTTAGGTCGTAGTTTTCCCCTTTGATGGATGTTCCAGTTGCTTGTTGTGAAGCTGCAGGTTCTTTATATCCCATGCCAAATTTTTTTGTTTCTTTTGGTTGACAGTCACTGGGTTCTCAAGGAGGTCACCTTGTTGTGATTCTGCTTTCTTTCTCATGGAATGTAGAACTGATTGATCTTTCGTTTGACGCCAACGTTGTGGTATGTAGTTAGGTATTTGTCCTCAAGTATAACTTGATGGCTTCTGATTGGTGTGAATTTTTGGATGGCAGGCCTTTTCTATCTTGTTAATAGCGACACCTTTCTTACAGTGGTCTGCACGAGGAAGTGTACATCAACAGCCTTTGGATTTCACAAGTCAATGGAAACATTCTGAACTCTGTGATTTCTCCGAAGCAATTTATCGACAGAAGTAGAGCCCCGATTATGTAAATTTAATGATTCAGCAAGGCAGTCCACCGGTTTGATTTTAAGCGATGTTTCTCTGCTTACTCAGCTGTAGATTTCTATGCTTACTCTGCTGTAGAGTCTCTCAAGAGTTTGTTTTCTGTTAGTGTTGCAGCAATGGTTAAAGTGCTGTTCTAATTTATCAACATCTTTTGAACAATGATGCTACTTATCATGGTCGTGGACCGTGAAGAGCTGCCTGTGTGAGCATGTATCTTGATCGTGTAATCGCATCAAACCCATGATGGAGTTATGCATAGTTAGATATAAACATGTATAAACACATTGATATCAAAGTGCAAGTGTTTTGCGATAACATACCTACACATGTGTTCATGTGCATGAGAATCTTCTGACTAGTACATGGTTCATTTGGATCGATGTGCGCAGAAGCGATTTAAAAGTTTTTGTGACATTTTGTGAAGGCATGGTTTGCAAATAAGAAATGGTCCAATATCGACATGTATGAAGCTTGTATTTAGGTTTAGATATTTTGTAACTATTTAAAGTTTAATTTGAAATAGAATAATTATTTTTTGGATAACTACACGTCCTCTTCTCAGTTTTAATAACAATTATGCTTCTGTTTTTTTTACAATTATAGTTGATCCTTTTATTCTAACAAAATTAGAGTATTGCTACTCTGTTGTTATACATGTGCCCCTATATTATATTAACGGAAGGACATTATTGTGAAATTTGCAACAAGATAGAGGCACATGTGTAATAATAAAAAAAGTCAGGAGCATAAATGTTATTGAAAAAACTCGGAAGGACAAGAAAAGTAATTCCTTGATTTTTTTAAAAGAAGTTGCAATATTATATTTTTTTAAATAATATATGTAAAAATAATTTTAAATCTGAATAAGGCATGTGTTCATTGAACATGTCCCATGTGTGATTGTGTGCGCATGCGCTCTCAAGTTCATGCTCCTTATATGTGTGTGTGCTTGTATGTATATGTATTCATGCATGTATGCAAATACATGTGTTTATGCATACACATCGACACACATTCATAAGCATGGTATTCATTTGACCTATATTCCATGCATATATTTCCCTACTCTACATCGTTGTCAAGGTCCTAAATGTCGGTTTTGGCTACCATTTCGGTGATCGATGAAATGAAATTTCGGTCGAATTTTGATCATTTTTGTACTAGGGCCCTCCATATTTTGGTTATTTTGGTTGAATTTCAGTAACATGTCTAAATCAAAATTTGATCGAATTTCACTGAGCCACGATCATTATACCTTTCATGTAATAGATGTATATGTATTTATTGCCTAATATCATATTTGTATGCATGCATCGGTGTACAAGAATGTAGATCTATATGTATGTAAAGCAAATTCAAGTGTCCATATGCAGAATGTTTGTATGATGGTGGTTTTTCTCATTGATTTGCATAAATAGGTTTAAATGGTTGGACGGATTGCTCATGATCATGTTAGTGTGGTGGGAACCAGAATGAATTAAAACATGCATAAAATGCTCACTCCATCGAGTTAAAATAAATGAGTTTTATCAGTTGTGCTCTCGACTTCTTGCAATTCTACCATTTGCACCTTCCATTACTTTAGCCATCAGCAAGTTGAAATTAACCATTGTGAGGTTAAGAGGGGCACAACTATTCAAACATTCCCTTCACCCACCCATCCTCCTCCGACCCATCCTCCATCACGCAACCTTCGACCTCCTTGCTTCATTCAAATACCCACTAAATCTGATCAAGTAGTAAACAATTGCTGGGCTGTCGTATGTATCAACTGATAGGTGAAGTTGTTGATGTCCTCCATGTCCCTCTTCAGCCCGGCCTCGGAGCCGATGTTGAGGAATCGTTTGATCTTCCAGGTGAGGTCAAGCATGGCATCGATAAAAATCTCAGCCCCAATTTGATCTGGTATATAGGAAATTGCACGATGCAACGTCTGACTTTCTCAATTCGCATTCGAATTAAGCCACGTAAACCAATGCCAACTATCAACGTGAACTGGAGAGCGATTTTTTGGGAAACAATGATGACGAGCACGGCATCCCTTCTACATGATCAACATCTCAATCCTAATCAAGGTTCGAACCCCGGTGGAACAAAATTAAGCACCATAAATTCAGAGCAATTGTCAAGAGAAACTAAAAGTCGAGCTTTAGCAAAGAACTAATGATCGGAAGGGCATTGGTACTACCCGGTAATCGGATAGGCGAGCGGGGACTCCACGACCTGATCTATACGACTGCTCAGCATCATCTGGTTTCTAGTCTCCTCCTTGAACCCCCTCTCCCTCTCCCCTGCCATCTCTCTCTCCCCCATGTGGAGGAGCGCAGTCAAAGAAGCAAACCCTCGATTTATGCATGGATCGGATCGGGGTTGAGAATTTGAATCAAGGGAGAGGAGGAGGCTGGGGCGGAGAGGTGGAGGTTGGGGATGGAGGAGGGGGATACAGAGGAGGGAGAGGGAGAGGAGGAGGGGGATTAGTCCCTTTCTTTTAATTTAATTCCCATTTTGTCCCCAAAGTTAACGTCCGTTTGCATCGGGGATGGACGACAACTAAACCCGAGGGGAACAAATAATAGAAATGTAGAAGTCTGGAGCACAACTGATATTTCAAAAAGGGAGGGGCACAATTGATATTACTATACCTTAGAGGGGCACAACTGGTACTTTTAATATGTAACATCAATATTATAAATATGGATATATGTATGTAGAGGGCTGATCCCGTGAGAGCCAAAAGCTGTGAGAGCATGAGAGCAGTGAATCTGGACCATTAGATTCTGCTCTTCTCTCTCCTCCTACAATCAATGAGGAGAGAGATGACAGAATTTAGTGGTCAAGAATCATTGCTCTCATGCCCTCACAGCTTTTGACTTTCACATAATCAACCCTCCATAGGATCAGCCCTCTATGTGTGGAGGGCTGATCCTATGAGAGCTAAAAGTTGTGAGAGCATGGAAGTAGTGAATCTGGACCATTAGATTTTACTTTCTCTCTCCTCCTACAATCAATGAGGAGAGAGATGATAAAATTTAGTGGTCCTGAATCAATGCTCTCATAGATTTTGGCTCTCATAGGATCAGTGATCTTGAGAGAGAAAAAAACTGTGAGAGCATGAGAGCAGTGAATCTGGACAACTAGATTCTGTCTTCTTTCTCATGATCTTCTCTCTCCTAGTTGAATCTAGTGGTCCAGAATCACTGCTCTCACAGGTTTTAACTCTCACTAGATCAACTTTCTCTCTCTCTCTCTCTCTATATATATATATAGGGCTGATCTAGTAAGAGCCAAAATCTATGAGAGCATGAGAGCAGTGAATCAGGACCACTAGATTCTACTCTTCTCTCTCCTCCTGCAATCAATGAGTAGAGAGATGACAGAATTTAGTAGTCCTGATTCCAGAATCATTACTCTCAGGGTGCGTTTGGTTGGTGGGTTATCCAGGGGTGGATAACCCGGTTGTGTGTTAGTGTGTTTGGTTGGTGGGTTAAGGGTTGGGAGGGTTTGTGTGATGTGATTGTATTGGAATTTGAAAAAGTTGGTAGTTATTATGATATGATTGTATTGGAATTTGAAAAAGTGAGTAGTTATTGTGATGTGATTGTATTGAAATTTGAAATAATGAGTAAAAATAGAATATTTTATGATTTTTAGATGATATGATGGTATAATATATATTTTTTTTGATGAAAAGATGGTGGACCCCACAAGTGGGTTGGGAATATGGGTTTTGGAGGGTAACCCACCCAAAGTGGGGGGTAACCCCCCAAACGAACACACCCTCATGCTCTCACAGATTTTTTCTCACGGGATCAACCCTCTATAGATATGCGAAAAGGGAACCTACACCCATGTGCAGATAACTTTCCTACACCCACCCCTTTCCCCCTCAATTTTCTTTTGTTTTTTAATTGAAACCTTAATAAATTTAGATCACATTATATAATCATCATGCCATTCAAATTTCAACTTTTTTCAACACTTCTAACTTATCCATCATGACAGTCAAATTTTAACATCTCAGATTTTTTGAAGTTGACCCCTTCGATGAAGATGGTAGGAATGCCTGTTTTGCATGAAATTTGAAATATATATTTTATTTAATTTTCTAAGTAAATTTCCTAAGGATCCATTTTAAAATAATAAAAAAATGAGGGGAAAAGGGGTGGGTGTAGAAAGCTACCTAGACATAGGTGTTGGCGCCACAATCCCTATATACATACATACATACATACATCTATATATATATATACACATATATATATATATATTAGGATTTGATGGGACTGCACCGAGATTCCCTCGCACCATTTTTTTGTATTTTTTTATTTTTTGAAAAATATCGTAATGTATATTCATATATGTATATATATATCCCTCCAATATGTCATTCGAATTTCATTAGAAACAGAGGCTCCTATGTCCTTTATCTAGTTTAGGTCGATTACAACAATGTTTAGACCGTTAAAATTACTCGTTCTAGATGGAGGGCCTAGGAGTCTCTGTTTCTGACGAAGTTCGGATGTCATATTGAAGGGATATATAGATGAATATACATGATGATATTTTCAAAAAAAAAGCAGAAAAATAGCGCAGGGGAACCTCTATTTTCATATATATTATGGGTAAAATGGGGATGCCCCCTCGAGGGAGCTAACTTGGTTCCCTCCGTCTCATTTTCTTCTTTTTTTATTTTTCTGAAAAATGATTTGTTGGATTTTCATTATTATAACCCTATATTATGTCATTCATATTTCGTGAGAAAAAGAGACTCCTACAACCTCCATCTAGAGATGGTCGATTTCAACAATTCTACGATCGTTAAAAAATGATTGTCTTGGTGAGACCACACGAGTCTCTATGTCTCACGAGACTTGAATGTTAGGGATATGGTTGTAAATTTTCACAGAATCATTTTTCAAAAAAAAATAAAAAAGAGAAATGAGGCGTGGGGGCCACGTTAGCTCCCCCGAGGGGGCTACTTCATTTTACCCATGTATGTGTGGGTAAAATGGGGATGCACTCGGAGTGCTAATTTGGCTCCCCCCTGCATTTTCCCCATACTTTTTTATTTTTTTGAAAAATACTTTCGTAGAATTTCATTATATCTCTATATTAATTCAATGAAAATTTTATCAAACAGAGACTCCTACGACCTCCATTAGACATGGTCGATTTCAATAATATTGTGATCGTTAACAAATGACTATCTAGATGGATGTTGTAATAGTCTATTTTTCTCACGAAACTTGAATAACATAATATACAGATATATTAATGAATTTTCATAGATTTATTTTTCTAAAAAAATAAAAAATTAGGAAAAATGAGGCATGGGAGCCAAGTTTGCTTTCCTAGGAGGCAACCCTATTTCCCCCTATATATATATGAAGCTACTACATGGAGTAGCTAACCTTAGCTTTTACATGCTCATTTCTCGTCATTTTTTTATTTTCTTGAAAAATATCACCGTGCATTTTCATCACTATATCCATCTAATATGTCAGTCCAATTTCGTTAGAAATAGAGACTCCTATGCCCTCATCAAGAATAAATAGTTTGAACGATCTTAGAATTATTGTAATCGACATGTTCTGGATGGAGGGCATATGAGTCTCTGTTTCAGACGAAATCAGAGTGATATATTAAATGGATATAGTGATGAAAATACACTGTGATATTTCCAAAAATACAATAAAAAACAGTAAAAAATGAGCATGTAGTAGCTAACCTTAGCTACTCCATGGATATTTTTACGACTTTTTTTATTTTTTTTGGAAAATACCACCATAGATTTTCATAACTATATTCCTCTAATATGTCATTTAAATTTCTTAAAAAAATAAAGAATCATATACCCTCCATCCATAACAAATAATTTTAACGGTATTATATTTGTTATAATCAACCTGTTATGGAGGAAGAGCATATGAGTCTCTATTTCTGTTGATATTTGAGTGACATACTAGAGGGATATAGTTGTGAAAATCCATGGTGGTATTTTCAAAAAAAATAAAAAAAACGACGAAAAATGCCCATGGAGTAGCCTCATTTTCTCCTATTTTTTTATTTTTTTGAAAAATTCTGTCATGTATTTTCATCAATATATCCTTTTAACATGTCATTCCAATTTCTTCAGAAACAGAGATTCCTATACCCTCCATCTATAACAAGTAGTTTTAACGGTCTTAGAATTGCTATAATCGACATGTGGAGGGCATATGAGTCCCTATTTCTGATGAAATTGGAAAGACATATTAGAGGGATATAGTGATGAGAATACATGGCGGAATTTTTCAAAAAAATAAAAAATTAGGAGAAAAATGGGGTGGGGCAACCCCGTTTCTTTCTCTCTCTCTCTCTCTCGATATATATATATATGATTTTTAAACATACATAAAATATGCTTTTAATATGCATCATCAATGTTATAATATGGATATATATAGGAAAATTTTGAATTGAGGTGCCACCTTTCCACGCACTTGGTGCAACACTTCCTATTAGTATTTATCGACGACACCCAACAAAGCCACGTATCTGCGTAAAAATCACTACACCATTTTTAGAAAAAAAAAACTTTTTCTTCCTTTTCAATCCTGGTTGTCTCGTTAAATATTGATTACACATATTTAATTACTAAATATAACATTTCTTTCGAATGTCATTCTCCCTTACTCGACTCTTTGGTCTCCAGCAATATTCGTGAACGAAGAAGACCTTGCGACGTTCACGATCAGGATGGTCGA
This sequence comes from Ottelia alismoides, assembly GCA_037367405.1. NCBI lineage: Eukaryota > Viridiplantae > Streptophyta > Magnoliopsida > Alismatales > Hydrocharitaceae > Ottelia > Ottelia alismoides. The sequence continues at coordinate 316,084 of JAZKJV010009677.1, read as the reverse complement.
TGATCCCAGGACGTTGAACAAGGTCATGTATCTTTGACCAGCCGCCAACACACTCTCCTTCAATGAGCTTGTGTCGATATGGGGGAAGAGGATCCGAAAGATGTTGGAGAAGATCTATGTTCCCGAGGAGACGGTTCTTCAGCATATCCAAGGTAGATGAATATCTTTTCGAATCTTCTTATGTATCAATGGTTAAAGTTATAGCATCTATGGTGATAATCGTCTCCCTTGTTTCTGTCAGAATCTCCGGTGCCAATTAATTTGATATTATCCACCGCACACTCTGCCTTCATGAAGGGTGACCACACAAATCGAGATAGAGCCAATATGAGCACGGATTTTACAAAAACCACACAAGTTTTACAAAAGGACACGGATTTTGAAGAACACACGATATTGGCAAATACGTTGATTGGAAACATAAAAAATATCTATACATTGCTAACATGTATTTCATTTACTAAAATCATATGCAGTTTACAAAGGAGACTACATTTTTTTTAAATATCGTAACTTACAAACAGTGCTCCAGTATAATGTTGGCTAAAAACCAAATTAGACATTCACATGTAGTTCACAAAATAGTCACCGATTTTACAAAAAAACTGCATTTTACAAATATTTCTCCAATATAATCTTGGTTGAAAATAAATATAAATATAAATAAATAAGATATTATGAAAAAAAATTAAAATTAGACTCATATTATTTGAATATATCATGTACCATGATATTACTTTAAAAATTTTAAGAAATAAGCAAATGCACAACACATTTAATACCTCCTAAAAATAACATGCACGTTTACCATATTTAGTTTTTCACAATTAAATCCATCCGATTTATTAGGAAATTTAGTTGTAACAAAATTCCTTCCTTTTAGAAATGTTTCCCCACATGTACATCAATAAATTGGCACATTAACTAAGCACCCTATATATTATGAAATATAGGTAGACATAAAATACAACGCTCAAAATTGCATATAGTTTTGTAATCGGCTGAAGGATTTTGTAAAAAAACAATCAACTTTTGTAAATATGATAAACATTATTTTAAAAAAACGAACAATTATTGAAACGTGTTTGTATCTTTTTATTGCATCCAATGAGTCATATATCTAAATATAGCAAGTCTTATTGCCTGGATTTTATTAATAGAACATTAATTACGGGAATCCTCCTTTTTAGGAAGTATGGTTGGCTTGAAAACCACCTCGTTCCACATGGTGGTTTCAATCTAGTGCAATTCAAATGCTCCCTTATATGATTTTCAAACACACTCTATAGAATGTCATTTGTTCAAGTTATATTTAAATTCCGTCAAATACAAGAACTTGTGGTAGAGTAGGTTAGAAGTTTGAGATGAGTTAAGGAAGGTCATGTATTCAACTCTCATCAATGTCGTTATTTTTTAATGTTCGAAATTAGTTGCGGTTCAATTTTGGTGGAACCAGGTTAAATCAAGTTCAAAAAAGTCAATTTAATCAGTGATTAGATCCAACATTGGACGTTCGGATCAAACTGGTACAAACCAATTAGTCAGACTGGTCCAAGTCGGTTCACTGGACGAACCCAACTGTATGGTTTTCAAAATGCTTGGACAACGATAGATGTAATCTACCTTCCTAAGTTTTGTTAGGTATCTCAAGTGTTTTCTAGGTGGTTCTCTTAGATAATCATATCTTTTGTCCCAATTAACACAGAAAGATGTTCCTTTATTTGTAGTGACAAGTGCAAGTTAGGTTTTCTCATATTGGAGAAGAGATTGACTAGTGCTCCTATTCTTGCCCTTCCGTTTATTACGTTCGATATCACAATGCATGTGTACGCATTCAATAAGTTAAGCATTGTGTTGATGCGACATGGACATGGTGTGGTGTGTATATCACGATAGTTAAAAAATGACTATTCTACACAAGTTTCGGAGTTGGTGGATGCAACTTTTGCACTGAAGATCATTCACTATTACTTATTTGGGGCTTACTTTTGATATTTTTATGGATCACATGAGCTGTAGGTATACTTTTGACAAGCGAGAATTGAACATGAGGCAAAGGCAATGGATGGATATGCTAAATGAGGGTGACGGTATGATCTTTTACCATTATGATAAGGAAATTGTTGTGATAGATGTCTTGTGTAAGATAATAAACGTTTTCTGTAAGGTAGCGTAAATAGCGATTTAGGATGTGCTCATGTCACTTAGTAAAAAGCATTCATTTGACATCGCCTTAGATGCTGTGACTAAATTAGTGAAATACAATGGATTATGGATATTATTGTATAGCATCGACAAACATATTAGAAGATTTATGATTTTTACTGATATTCCATTGAAAACGAGGATAGTTGCTTATAGTTCGTAAGTAGTGTCCCATCAAGTCAAGGACACTATCAACTGATTGATTCTTGCTACCGGTCCTCCCCAGTAAGTCTTAAAAGGGAAAAAGTAGTACTCATCCTTCTTCTCTTTTGATAATGAAAATGATGATCTACTCTATAAAGATATATAGTAAGCGTGGGATCTGAAAGAACTATATTTTTGAATAGATCAAGATAAAGCTCGACACAGAAAAGTCGAAGGATGCCCACATTAGTGCCTTTCTCAATCGACGGATCAAGTATTCCTGTCTATTGCGGTAAGCAACGGCTAGCTTGGACCAACTTTTCTATCTGAGCTACTTATTAATTCTTGATTGGCCCCTTGGACTCGTGCCAACCAATATATCCGTGGTCTTACTCTGCTTGACGAATCGATCGAACACATATAAAGATGGAATCATAAAAGATTTGACCTTTTCTAAGTATGTAGTTTATTGGAGGCTCGAGAAACAAAGAGAAGATGCATAGAAACATTTATATCTAGCAACAAGAAGAGAGAAAATGATTGAATAGAGGAACTCCCAAGAATCCTCCACTCCAAGCCTAAGCTATAATATATAATAGCGCTCCCTTGTCTAGTTTTCCGCATAAAGGAAGTGAAGTACTAGTAGGGTAGCCTTTATATTTTTCTTGCTATAAGTTATTGTCCCTAGGGAGAAAGTAGACATGAATTTTCTAGGAAAGGAGCTATTCCTACAAGTGCATAGATACGGAAGGTAGGTCTCTGGGGTCGTTTCCCTAATAGAGTTAGACCTTACGAGGATTCCCTATATATGATCGGTCCTTGCCAATGACTCCATTAAAGTTTAGGGAGTAGCATGAGGTCTCGACTGCAATGGCGATTGAAAACGATTGCTTCTATTCTTCCAAAGAAGGCAACCATCGCTCCCATGCAATTTCTCGCTTTGGTCTACAAACGAACGGATTTTCGTAGAAGGTTCAAATCATTTGCTTTCTTTCTAATATATAAGAAAGGAGACCTTTTATCGCTTTATCCATTCATTCAGATAATACCACAAGATGTAATGAGGGAGGGGTTTTTGGCAAATCACATTATTCATTGCTTCACCTATTGGGCGATGAAGGAGGAACAAAAGCGTCTTCTTAATGTGTTGGAGTTCCTTACCATCTAATAAAGTGAGAGAGCATCTCCATCATTTTTGTGATGTCATCGTACCATACCATCAATATGCATGATGTGATATGGGTGATTGTTGATGGGTCTATTAAGTCAATCGCTTTATTCCAGTTAACATGATTTGACGTTAGTGTAATTAATCAAGCTATGTATTCAAGATTTCATCCGCTTGCATGGGATTTTGAAGGAAGTCGTGTCTGATAAAGATCATCATTTTATCTCATGTTGTTGAGGAGAGTTCATGAAGACCCTGAAGACCGAATTTCTATCTAATTAAGGTCGACCATCCATAGACATATGGGCAGTGTGAGAGGACAATCTAAATGTTGAGGACATACACCGAGCTTGTGTCATTGAGTGGAAGGGTCCCATTTCCCTGATTGACTTCATGTAAAACAACATTACCATACCATTATTGGTATGTCTGCATTTGAGTTTTTGTTGAGGAAAGGTGCATTGTTAGCATGATGTAGGTGACAAGGGAATTTTGAACATTGAGATAATTAAGAATACAATAAAGGCCATGGAGACAATCTGGAATAATTTATTGGATGCATGGAGGTGCTAGAAGAGTTAAGTCAAATATGTTGTTATTGGACACAAACCGGTATTGTCTTCTCTTAGATATCGGTTGCTAGAAATATAGACTACCTTATACAGATACGGATGCGCAATCACCCACCACTACGGAGGCACGTGATGAAAAGAACAATAGGATATAACAGTGGTCAATCACCTCTCGTGACCACTAGAGAAGAAAGAACACCAAAATAAGGAGTACAACTCTCTCTGTTCCCCCGCTCTCTTCTCTCCATCTCCCCTTTCTCTAGGATTTACATTGTTCTGGTGGTGGTATGGAGGCAATGCCTCCCACCGCTCTATATATAGCCTAATTACAACCCAATAATCCTATTCCATTTAGGACTATAAATATAATACAACTCAACTCTGATTAGGATTAGGAGTCCAATCTCATTAGGATTCTCAATCCTAATATGACCCTAATCCTAGCAAATTAGAGGTCTCAGGACTTAGAGTTCAAAAGCATATATTTTGTTTTCTTTGAATGTACACTCATGATTTTGGCTTGAATTTGGAAGATGATGTATATTGTAACCCTTCCCCCACATTTTGTGTGCATAATCACTGTAGTGTGTTCCATCTGTCGATTCTAAGAAAGTACATGTGAGATCCTAAACACATAATTTGCTACGAGGACTTGGAAGTTGAGCCGAATCTTTCCTTCCTTGAGTTATCTATACAGATCTTGAACCATGCGGTCGAGACACTACAATAGAAGGAGATTCTATTGGTCAAGGTTCTATGGTAAAGCCATTATATAGGGTAAGTAATATGGGAATCCAAGACAATTGTGCATCAGAAATATCCATACTTTTTTTAGGGTATGATTTCAAAGTTCTAGTCAAATCTCTTGAATATTTTCATGGATTTTACCCTCTTTATTGTGTTAATGTCATAATACATATTCTAGTTTGCTAGGGTTTTGTTGATGTGAAATCATGAGTTTTCAACCTTACTAGAGTTTTGATCTTCTTAATGATGCAAATGGTCTTTGTAGAGCTCCTCAAGACATTTCCGACAAGCTGAAGAACATCGATTTTTGAGAGTATTCTAGTCTAAATGAGTTGGGATCTATTTATAAATCCACATCGATTTTTTAAGGTTCATTTTCTAGACATATTATATATATACACACTTTTATAGATATATTAATGTATCTCAATTTCTAGACATGAATTGATATAAATATGGTTAATAAGAATGACAATTTTGTATCATATTGTATTGTGCTTGTTTAATGATGTGTATTTCGAATGATAAGATGACATGCATGAGTAGTTTTTTGAGTTTAAAAATTGTGATTGAGATGGGCATAACACTATCCAACATGCCATCCATCTTATGATATGTGAATATCTGCTTTAAATTTTGACATGACATACTAATATCAATTTGCATGCAATCTTAATGTCAATACACATTTCCCAGAGAGAGTTCCGCTAGGATGTTTCTATTATCCAATTTCTTGTACTTATTAGTAACTTTGATTTTGGTAATGATAAAAATGTCATTTATATTTGTTTTGCATATGGACTAACTCTTTGGGAAGAAGATGCTAAATGAGATCTTAAAAGGAATGTCATAAGCTATGATCAAAGTATTAATATGAAGATATTCGAATAAATACTATGACTCAAATTGGGAGAAGAAGAAGAAGATAAAGATCAAATCAAGAGGAACTTATGCTCAAAGGAGTTTAAGATCAAAGTAAGATCAAGGCTTTGATTTTATTGAGTCATGTATTTTTAATAGTGTTGTAAATAACCATAAACTCATCGCATCATGCATAAATCTTAGAAATAGATTTTACAACCTTTTTATTCTTTACTAGTCGACTAATCACACTCTTAGTCAACTAACTAATTATTGCAGTCGATTAAATTTAGTATCAGTAACATGATTCTTGACTATGTTTAGAAGTCGACTCATTATTTTGTCCAAATGACTAAATATCTTTTCGATCGACTAACCAATTTGTTTAATCGACTAATTTTATTTTTAGTTGACTATTTTGGATTGCTAACCAATGTGATCCGATGCCAAATCACTCCCTATTATCTCTATGGTTGTTTTGGCCCCTAAAACACTGTAAATCGACGCCTTACTTCTCTTTCATGGTTGTGAGCTACACTTGTGTGCCAAACTCTTAAATAATCGAGCTCCCAAGTGTTTTCGTGTTTTGCAGCTCACATTTATCACCTTCGAGCATCATCACCTTGTTCATACTTCACAAGAGTCAAGTATCTTCATTCAAAGTAGCTCCGATTGTGTAAGGTTGCTTCCTCGAGAGAGCAAAGAGAAAATTCTACAATGGAGTACTTGGTCGTGATTTTTACTCTCTTGGATTTCCACGTTATAATCAACATGTACTATTATAGATTGCTTTAGTCTGTTGTCGTTGTCTCTGTATCTTTGTGGATTTGTAATTTTTTATTTTCAATTATTAATTAGAATATTATTGGTGCACATTTTATCCCTTTCTCTGTCAAACTAAGATTTGGTATCATAGTATGTTCAACTATTTGCAAGTGTAACTATCTACTTAAAGATCCACATGGCACATGTATAAACCACCTACCCCATCAGCATACTTAGTCAACAGTCTGTCACACTTTGGAGGTAATGATTATTTGATTTGGACTAACATATTTAAAATTTTTGTACAATAATTATGATTTTAGGCTATTGAATTACATAGTGCAATCCTTCACCATGACTAAGATAACCAATAGACAAGATGATTTAAAGAAATGCAAAGGCCATGAACATGTTGTATTGAGCTCTGACCCGAAGAGTGCAAAAAGGCGACACTTTGTAAAACCGCAAATGAGATCATGGGAACATTCCAAATCATCTACATTGGAGATGTTTCCAATAATAATAATAATAATGAAGAAGATGATGAATGATAAATAAAATCAATGGAAGAAAATGCTAAAGAGTCATACTCAGCGAATTTGAAGATGAAGCATGAAATTCCAAAGATGAAACAACTAAGTCATATTATGATGGACTCCTTGAAGCCTATGATAATGTATTCTTTTCTTATAGGAAATGTGAAAAATAAATGAAGAACTTAAAACAAGATTACGAAAATCTTGTGTTCGAAAAGAATGTTCATTGCGATGAAGTACTTTCTTCGAAATCTAGAATACTTTATCTTGATAATGAAGTTATTCGCATGAAAGAAAATACAAACAGATTCATACATAATCTTGTTAAAGTTATAAAAGAAAAGGATAAATTTATTAGTCATGATGTTAACATGAATTATAAACTAGAAAATTCTTTCATCTATAATGACCATTTAGTTTCTTGTTCCTTTGATCAAAAGATAAGGAAAGTTTGGATACCCAAAGGTGAATTAAGAATTCTAAGGACTAATGTGGTCAGATGCGAAAATAAAAAGGGACCATATACAAAGTATATGCATGTGAAAGAAGAAGAGTACCACATCATGCATGGAAGTATGTGATATTACCAAAACAAGAAGAAGATCAACAAGGATGTCCACAAGATCAAATGAAGGGCAATGGAGAAACCATGCAAGAATTGACAACGTAAGATCCAATGGACACCAATCTTGGAAGACATTTATGTAAATGAAAAGGCAACAACAATAAGATATGAGAAGCAAGCATGGATGGATAAAAGAACAAAGCTTAATGCCCAAGATGTAGGACCTATGCACCATCATTAAGATCGAAAAGTAAGAAAAGGTTGGTCACAACCTCAAGGAAGCAAGTGTTGGCATTCGCCAACTATGAATGATTAAAATTTCATTATCAATTTATATTTGTAGACTAAAACATTGTTAAAAACAAGATCTATCTCCTACAAAATCCTTTGAATAAAATTTAAAAAGACCTTAAAATTTTTTATATGTGAAATAAGTAAACCTTGGGAAGTTTGGATCAAAATCCTATCTCAAAATTGTCTTGATTTTATTAAAATCGGACAATAATCAACAAAAATTAATTGTTATTCACTAATATTTTCCTAAAGTTAAGAAAGTGTGAAATTTCTTAAGGAGCATAAAATATTACTAAAAAGGGAGAAAAGTCTCAAAAACAATTAAATTGTAAGAAAAGGGGAGAAAAGCCAAAAGAGTAGATTAAAGGTTAATTAGGATTCACATAGGATAACATTAAGATTAACATGCTTGAATAACTATTTTTTATTTTAGATGAAATATGCTAAGATGATGTACTAGGTATTAAGAGACCAAAAAAAAGGAAAACTACTAGATTTAAGTTAAGAAAATTATTTAGAAAGAGGGAAAAAGGTAAAATCCTTTTTAAAACATATGATATGTGTTTATAAATAATAGTTGGTATCTATTTATTTAGGTAAAATATAAGAGAATCTATCTAGAGGAAGAAGGAAAATTACTCTTAGAGTACGAAAAAAAGGGTGAGAAACAAAAGGACAAAAAAAGGACTTAAATTAAGAAGAAATAGTTGAATATGATAAAAAGGCAAGTGTAAAACCTACCTAAGAATGAGAAATAACATTGGCTCGTAATAAAAAAAGGAAGAGAGAAGATCTCCTTGGGATTATGACAAAAAGAGAGGAAAGCGGAAAAAAAGTCTATAACCTAAGTTTAAAATGGAGATATCAAAGTTCGATAAAAAGGAGGAAATGGAAACTTGAATTGAAAAAAAAAAGGAAAGCTAAGGAAGATCAAACTATGTATATTTTTAATAATGACTAAGGGGGAGAGAGGGAACTTGAAGATTAAAAGTAAATGAATATACTTTCAAAACAAATATATGGTTTGCCATTAGAAAAGGTAAGATTGGTTGTGATGGATTTTGGTATTGGCAACGTTTTAGTTTTTATATTTGTTTTGAAAACTGACGAACTTTTTAGGAAGAAAAAGTTAAATAAGAATATGAAATGAAGGAGTTTAGTTGTGAAAAAAGTATTAATAGGAAGCTACTTAAATATGACTCAATGACCGAGGAAAAAGAAGATAAAAATCAAAGTACGAAGAACTCAAGCTTAAAGGAGTCCAAGATCAATAGTGTCACAAATAATCTTAAACTTATTACATCATGTATATCTTTTAGAAATAGTTTTTACAACCATTTCAGTTGACTAAATTACACATTAATTAACTAATCACATTCTCATCAATTCACTTTTTATTGCACTAACCAAATCTACTTTTCAGTAACATGGTTCTAACATATATTTTTCTTTCAACTCATCTTTTCAAAAGTCGACTAAAATTCTTTTCAATCGACTAACCAATTTGTTCAGCCAACTAAATTTATTTTCAGCTAATTAATTTGGATTGCTTGCCAACTAAATTTATTTTCAGCTAATTAATTAGGATTGCTTGGCACTATCGATTTCTAGCTATTGTGATTTTAATCACTTTTATCCCTAATAATTCTTTGACCCATTGTGACACTATAAATGGGTACCTAAGTCCTATTTCAAGATACACAACACATAAAACTCAAGAGCTTTTATTCTTATGCACACTAGTGATTTTGAGCTACATTAGTGTGCCAAATTCTCAAGTAATAAAGTTCTTTAGTGCTCCCATACTCTCAATCCCTCATTAATCACCTTGTTCGTATTTCACAAGAGGCAAGTAAGCTTGTATATTTTGATTTATATATTAACAATAAATTATACTTTTTGTCAGCATTATTATATAGGTAACAAGATCCACCATCATCTCATCTTCAAACTGTAACAAATAAAAGAAGAAGAAGGAGTTCACCACATTCCCAACGAAATGTGTGAGGGAGAGCCTCTTCTAATATACAAAAGCCCAATTAACATGTATAAGTGTTTTAACAGATTTCATCCACCTTGAACAATCAATTCAAAAGATTGTTATGTATCTAGTATTTTCTCTCAACAATCAATTCAACTCAATATTTATTATTTTTAACTTTTAATATTTAGCATGTAATATTCTTCTAACTATAAGTAATTAAGAGTATATCTTCAATGCAAATAAATTCATATCAAAAATTTAAAGTACATTTTAGTAATCTACATAAATCGATATCAACAATCAACAAGAAAAACACATTTGGATGACTGCATAAAATTTATGACAAATCATTGTTGAGAAAATCACATTTCGATTCTAGTATAACAGTGTAGGAATATTAAACTTTCACACAATTAAAGTTTTCTCACCATTTATTTGTTTTCGACTTTTTTTATAAATTAATAAAATATAAATATAAAGCTAGAATTCCAATTCTACAATTATACACAGAAATATAAAAATAACTATGCATCGGAATATAAGATAAATATAAAGATTAAAATTAGTTAATCAATTTCATCATGCATCATATTTAATATGTATTTAATTTAATATTTTGGTATATGTATACATACAATTTAAATAATGAAAGGAAAAAATGGGCCTGCTCCATTGGGGGGCTAACTTGGCTCATCCGTCTTATTTTCCTATTTTTTTTTGAAAATAAACTGTGAAAACCACTATATCTCTATATTATATCATTCAAATTCCGTGCGAAACAAATACTCCTACAGCCTCCATCTAGACCGTCACTTTTAACGGTCGCAGAATTTTTGAAATCAACCATGTTTGGATGAATTCCGTAGGAGTCTACGTTTCACCCGAAACTTGAACGACATAATATAGGGATATAGTGATGGAAATCCACGGAAATATTTTTCAAAAAAATAAAATAGATAGAAAAATGGGACATAATCGACTTGGCTTGCTTCAAATAATCAATCAGCATCCGCCCTAAAATAATCGATCACAATCCCGTTCAAGGAGGTGCACATCAAATGACATGTAAGCTATTTGAATTAAATATTCGAAACTATTTAGACATCAACTTCAAATGGTAAATTTAAAACCTACATCTTCCCTAAAACACTAAACTACATACTCCCCTCTAAATATGAAAATTCAGGTGCCCCATGCAAAATCCCCTCTAAAACTTGAAAGCATGCCTTTTCCAGCTTTGAAACCCTAAACATTGCACTTCAACCCTAAATTTATTTTATTAGATTTTAACTATCCTATATATTACTTTATTTAATTAATGTCCCTCGTTTGGTTAAATGATACATGGGTTAAAATTTTAGTTTTCCTCTGAATAAAATCTTGTAATATTTGAATGTTATTTTTTTATTTGATCTTAATAGTTAGGAAATAAATGAGTTAATTTGAATCTTCGTTAAGGTTCTCATGAGCAAAAGCTCAAACTCAATGAGTTCAAGTTCGACCCAACATTACAAGGCTCGAAGCTTATGGAGCATGAACTCGAGCCTATGTTTTCTTATCGAATTCGAGTCCGAACTGGGGTTGACTCGACTCATTGAGCTCGATAGAGACCCATATTTGCTACCATGACCTTAGTTAGATGAGAACACAAACATCACACTTGATGTAACATGGTTGATGTTATCAACTAGTCTAATGAAAGGGAAGGTCTTGCATTGCCTAGAAGAAGGCTTGTCGATCTACGATTAAAGGATGATTATCAAAGCTGGTAATGAAAACACGTAAGGTCGACGAGAATGTTTGGTGTCATCGTCTTACCATCATGTGCTCTCAACAGGCCCAATGGGTAAAACCAAAACATGGTTCCAACCCCTAACCTCTCTAATCAAAACCGCTACCTAGTCATCAACATCAAAATGATGTTTACGAGGATGAGCACACACTATTGTCTCCTACGACATGCTGGGAGCTGGCATACTAGAACCCTGATCGAGTGCATCTCCCTATAAAGTAATTGCTATGCAAATACAAGGTCGACTAGCTCAACAGTATCGTTTACAAAATTCCTAGCTTGAAAAACACTTGGTAAAACAGCTCAACACTATGGTTTACAAAAAAATCCTATTCAACTAACTAAAGTTGGCATTAGGTAGATTGGACCAACAAGATAGGAACACTGATATGAATGAGTCGAGCAGAATAGAAAAGACATGGTAGAAGAACAAGCAGTGTATAATAATAGGGATTTTTACCCAGCATACCCTAGAATCTTTGTAAATTACCTCTACGACCTTTGAAACATCGTAATTCCTCCCTAGACCCCGTAATCTTGCTAACCCTTACTCTACAGATCCTGTGGTTAACTCCCATCCATGTAACCGTTAGAACTAACCAAACTCTGTTATCTTTATAATATACCCATTTTAGTGGTCAAATTTACCGTAAGTGCCATTGCCTCCAACCTCACCTCCCACCCTCTACCTGCAGCTGAACACGGTGCCCCTCTCCCCCGGTCCGCCGCTGCTCGAAGGCCCCCTGGGGCTTGAATCTCGTGCCTACCACCTCCCCTGGCTCGAGTCGCCGTGGTGCCGCCCCCCTCCCCAGCCACTCGGAGTCCCGTCCCGCTGCCCCACCCTTCAGCTGCTTCCTACCACCCTCCCGGCCGCGCGATGGGACTCCCCCCACCTCCCCTCGAGTGCTGATGATGGAGGACGCTGCTGCTTCCACCCCCCCCCCCCACCCCCCCGCGCGCGCGATGGAACCTCTCCCACCCCCGGCGCGATGGAGTCCCCAGCTTCCCCCCCCCCCCCCCCCCCCCCCCCCCAGCCACACGTGATGGAGAGCCTCCACCCCCCAGCTGCTGCTACTTCCTCCCACCCCCCGCCGCGATGGAGCCCCATGATCGACGTTGCTGCCCCCCCTCCCCTCCCGCACGCCAACGATGGAGGCCTTCCCCCTGCAGCCGATGCTTCCTCCCCCCCCCCCCCCCCCCCCCCCCGTTATTTTCTTTCCTGTTATTTTTTTAATTTTGGCTAATCCTAACCGTTCAATGGTAAAGTGGTTAGATTAACTCAAGTATTTGACTCAAATATAGTTAAAATTGATGGCAGGGTTTGTTAGGTAAGACGGAGCAAGATTACGGGGTCTAGGGAGGAATTACGATGTTTCAAAGGCCGTAGAGGTAATTTACAAAGATTCTAGGGTCTGCTGGCTAAAAATCCCATAATAATATTAGCTTATATACACTAAAAAACGATATGGGCATGAGGACTGACGGGATGGAGCTTACAGAATAATGTCCTGAATAACTCATAAGATAAATGTCATCAAGTGCAGTACCTAACTAGAAGAATAAACAAGCACACTGTTGGGAGACTGGCTATTACACAAAATCAGCCACGCCAACAGGCGCCAGCTCAAACCTTGGTCGCTATGGTTGCTGCAGTTAAACTGTTGTATTTGACCTCAGCAGCTGAGATTGTCAGCATCCAGACTTCAACCACAGCCTCATAACAGCATTGAACCTAAAATCTAATGCATCATGCTTCAAAACATGCGCATATTCGGACTTTCTTTTAAAAAAGGTCCTTAGTTCGGACGCCGTGCAAGAAACCAACATATTCAAATACATTACTGAACATGATTACTTAAACAAAAATTAAATCTCATAGGATTATTTTCTGCATGAGATAGATTCCATGTAGATGAATTTTGAGACTGAACAAAGATTACAGTAAAGTTGCAATTAAATCCAAACAAGGGCATCACCCAATGTCTATGAAACAAAATTAACTATCCATGAGTTCAAGACATCTGTCCAAATAATATCCTGAGCAGAACCATCCAAAATGCGAGGGTACAAAAGAAATGACAACACATCGATCATACAATATAAATCTGATAGCATATCAAAATTATCTGTTTGATGTCTGTATACGGCGAAGCAGCAACTGCCAGCCTGCACGGGGGCCCTCAACCCTTGCCTCTTGGACCTCATGAGAATTTTGCCTTGGGAGACTTCTTCTTCGCATGTCGTCTCGGTGATTGTTTCATCCCAAGGTAGAAGAGCAAAGCACCAAAGAGAGCCAAGCTCTGCCAAAATGCATAAACAACCAAACATGAGAATCACTACCTTGCATTAGTTGGTTATCAGGTCATTAGTCCATCAAAGTATAGACAGGTCGGTTGAGGCTATTTGTTGGCACCCCTTGCAGGTAATTCAAAAGCTAGGAGCCACGATCAATATTCAACAAGAAGAAGAGATTGTTTGGTCATTGGAGGCATATTGTCAAAAGATTAAACGCATATGTTATCAGTGAGACATGGATTAGAACCTTATATTTCTTTGAAGAATGGACTGTTAAGGCAGTAGCAACAAAGTAGTTGAAAGTTCATAATGCACACCATATCTTAGGCAATACCAAATCAGGTTTTAAAAAAAACGAGCAACATAAAATCAGGAGTTGAAAGCAATTGACTTTTTGGCATCTTTAGCCACACTTCAAGTTCAGGCCCTCTCAAGAGTTCGATTTTGAAGAAAAAGACTACCGAGGACACCACACTGCAGTTATTGGATCCACACTGGATCTTACTTTAATCGTCTCATTTATCCTCCTAGGAAAAGTTTGGCTTCAGAGTTTATAATATATCCACAAATAAAACTTCAATTCTGAATTTCATTGACATGCATAAAGTGATGCAACAGTTACAAGGTGATGCAGCATAGGATAGGGCCGAATTTTTTAATTAATTTTAGTGGTCAATTTTATTTACGTTTATTTAAATTATCGTGTCTTTAATTAAATAAATGGGATCGCCTGTGATCTCAATAAATCAGTTTGATTTTCAAATTAGGTAGATAGTCAGTTAGTTAGTTAGAGTCATTTTAGGATAATTGGTTGTCAATTTTAAATTAGTTTACTATTTTTGTAATCTCATCCCTCCTATATAAAGGGATGAGGGTCCATTGTTTTAGACAGTTCAGTTGAAATGAAAATTTGAGTTATCTCCGCCTCTCTCTCTCTAAGTGCGTTCTTCGCGATTCTCATCCCAAATCTCGCGCAACCGGCGCGTTTTCTCCTTCTTCCTCCCCTTTCTAAATTTCTTCTACCAAAAAATATATTTTTATCCGTTGCAAATTTTCATTTGCATCATTTGGTATCAGAGCATGGAAACCGAATCATTCCTACGATTCGACGATCCTATCGAGTATTGGCGTTTGCAACTCAATCTCAGTTGCATATCTTACGGTTTGCAGTCTCGTTCGCGCCAACAAAAGTTCAAGAAACGTCTTGTATCAAGCATTAAAGTCCAAGAATGACTGGACGCGACAATCAATGAAGACTCGCCCGTCGACGACAAAATTCAGATCGCAGTAGCCGCTGTTCAACCCGATTTTGAGGCAAAAATGAAGGTATTTTCATTCTAGATGAAGATTTATTTGATACAACTCCTGTGCAACCAAACAATGAAGAAAAGGGGCCAATATTCGATGAAGATCTCACGGATGAAGAGTTCGAAATGCTCGATATCTCCTCAACCGAAGTTGCTATCCAAGATTTAAAAAGCAAAAAAAAGGAAGACATGGGGCCTATTGTTGACGAAGATCCTACGGGGGAACAATATGAAATCATCGAGATTTTAAAGGCTGAAGTTGTTGTCCCGAAGGTCGCAGATCTGCCTAGGGTCGAATTCGAGGCTTGAAGGACCCCGCCGGTGCCTCTGCATCCACAGCTCGCACCCTCGCTACCCCTATACATGCCTTCGACCAGCCCTACAACGCCCAACAGGTTGGCTTCCAGATTCGAAAGCACGATTGCAGGCACCTCACGTATCGATTATGTCAGCACATACGCGATAAAATTGCCGCCCGACCTTCTGGAGCCCCATTCCTAAGGCACGGTGCCGCCGTCGCTGCTTCAAGCTTCTTGGCGGGAGTCACCGTCGTCTAGCACCCGGCCACCGCCACCTTCCACACGGCATGAGCAACTGCGACCGGCTCCAGTGGAGGTGGCACCCAATGATCCTGAGGCTCTCCTCCCGGAGCCACCCTCGTCACCACCATCAGACCCAATGGTGGGCCTTCTACCTCCGCCCCAGACCCGATTGCACGCGGGAAGGATACACCAACCGGGAGCACCACCGCGGGCAGCACGCAAGGCCCCCCTGCCTGTGGCGCCCCCGCCCATGGCCATATAGCGCAGGCACGCGCCGCCGCCTCATATTCCGGAAGCAGAAAATCCTAACGTGGGGGGAGGAGTTCTCTCCTACGAGATTTGTACCCCCTGCAAATAGGACTTGGGATAATTGCTGTGAGGTCCCTCCTCATAAAAGTTTTTATTTAAAGGTTGAATTAGGTGGAGACTTAAGAGGAGACATTTTAAGTGAAGAGGTAGAACATTTGCAGCCATGCCCCTCGGTGAAAAGAAATTACAAACGTAACATGGAAAAAACAAAATCGGAGAGTTTGGAGCTATGATTTCAGGGCCGATTCTCCCGCAACAAATCGAAGATCAAGCAATTCGTCAGGAGACGAATTTTTAAAGCGGAGGAGAGTTGATGCAGCGTAGGATAGGGCCGAAGTTTTAAATTAATTTTAATGGTCAATTTTATTTACGTTTATTTAAATTATCGTGTCTTTAATTAAATAAATGGGATCGCCTGTGATCTCAATAAATCAGTTTGATTTTCAAATTAGGTAGATAGTCAGTTAGTTAGTTAGAGTTATTTTAGGATAATTAGTTGTCAATTTTAAATTAGTTTACTATTTTTGTAATCCCATCCCTCCTATATAAAGGGATGAGGGTCCATTGTTTTAGACAGTTCAGTTGAAATGAAAATTTGAGTTATCTCCGTCTCTCTCTCTCTCTCTATCTCTTTCTAAGTGCGTTCTTCGCGATTCTCATCCCAAATCTCGCGCAACCGGCGCGTTTTCTCCTCTTCCTCCCCTCTCTAAATTTCTTCTACCAAAAAATATATTTTTATCCGTTGCAAATTTTCATTTGCATCACAAGGTATCACTTATGCCAATATCTGCATCCTCCTTGTATTTTTTAATAACAGCTTCTAGTGAAATGAAACAATATAACTTCGCTTTCTGAATAAACAAATTAACCAATTCACATCCAAAGAAGAACCAAGTTTCATACTAACCTGTGTGAACTTGACAAAGAGCTGAACAAACATGGGCTTCTCGATGTCATAGTTATAGAAGTCGTACAAGATAGGAGAAATGAACGCAAGATGGGCCAGCTGAAAGAAGAAAGGGTCCTTCAGTTCAGATGAGGCAAATTACCAAAACGTAATGATGTATTAACCATCTGGCTCCCAAGACGAAAGAAAATGACAACTAATACTACAAACCATGAGCTTAGCTATCATAACAGAATAATGGAACCAAAATATGCAATTAACAGTTCAGACAAGGAGAAGAATAACACTGACCAGTAGATAAGCACCGAAACTGCTGCTGAAAATGAACAGAATGCCTCCAAGGCCTTTCAGTGCTATCATAGCAGCAACAACTTGTTTGATCTGTGGAAAATATAATTCAGATCCATAAGATGGAACAGAAAATCTATCGACCAAAAGCAGTTGGAACATAGATAAGAACGAGACAGTCTTACGTCAACTGTAGGCAGCTGCACTCCGGTGTGATGCACAACAAGGTTGGTGAAACGGGTAAATTTGGGTTTAAATGCCCTGGCTGCCGGCCCACCATCAACACCAAATTCGGTATACCTGCAAAAATTTTTCCAAAAAAGTCATACAAATTGTATAACATCATAAAATTCACTACTGAGATTCCCTATCATGAGAGTCTTAATCAGCAGACTTGTAGATCCTACTGAGGAAGGAACAGTGAAAAGACAGACAAGTCAGATAAATCTGATCTCCTAGAAAGATTGCCTCGCCCCTCCTTAGGACCCATACATCACGAGGAAGTCTTGGACCATGCAAACATGTTTTTGAATACAATAAGAAACACAACCATCTATAAAAGCTGAAATATCCACAAATAGTTGACTTTATTATAAACTAGAACTTCTCCATTAGTACAGTGCCCCAAATTTCTTCTTTCTGAATGTAGTAGAAAGATTGCCTCACCCCTCCTTAGGACCCATACATCACGAGGAAGTCTTGGAGCATGCAAACATGTTTTCGAATACAATAGAAACACAAACATCTATAAAAGCTGAAATATCCGCAAATAGTTGACTTTATTATAAACTAGAACTTCTCCATTAGTACAGTGCCCCATATTTCTTCTTTCTGAATGTACCGAGAACTGACAACCCTAAACAATCATATAAAATTTAAATTTTCAAAGTTGCAATGGGTGGTAATATGCCACTAAATAAAACGGATAAGAATTCTTAATAGATACATGCATTCTCTTAATATATTGGAAGCATCAGTACGATTTGTGCCTTCGATACTGCAGTCAAGATGGATGCTCCTGCGAAAATTCACTTTTTGTCCCTCCACAAAAGGAAAGATCCTTCGTATTCATTTCCTCTTGATGAGTTTCCCATTTTAATCTCCAAGATTAGACCAAGCAGGTGAAAAGGAATAGTGTAGTTACAAAGTGATAATCACATAAAAGTTAAGACTTCCTACCCGCTCCCTTCTTCCATACACATGCTTATTCACGGGAGATTTGCCAAAAAAGTAAATGCATGTCAAGATTTCTAATATTAATAGTGTTGCAAAAAAACGGTATCTGGTATTCGATCGGACAAAATAAACTAATGATTTTCGAGTGACTGATAGGAATTACTCAGTTATGTATTTTTTAATTATTAAAATATGAAATTATGTTTAGTACATATATTCTTATATACTTATATATGTATGGTTGCGTTCAGTAGTCGACAATCAACGTAAAAATAGTCGAATCTTTCAACATAGATTTGAGCAAGAATTCATGTAGCCGACCCTACTTATATTGGGAGAAGACTTTGCCATTTTTCTATACATATACATACATATATATATATATATGCATGGTCGTTAGTTAACAAGATAAAAGTACCAATTCAATTTCAATCAAATGATGTGCATCTTACTTATAGTTTACATAATTTTTTTCCTTCAAAAACTCCAACAAAACGCTTCTTATTAGTCGGTTGACTAATTAATTAGTTAGGTCGACTACTTTACTCAAACAGAATAGTGATCAAATAGACCCCTTAGATTACCCCCATGCATTGCATAATAAACCAACTAGATAACCTAGTCATGAAAACAAAAGAAAAGATATCGTTGTAAAACCAAGAATTTATCCATTGTACATAAAGATAACATTCTTAACAATAAAGTAAATTTCTATAAGTAAAATGTGTAACCTAAGTTTTCTTTTTCTATTTTTGAAAGTGAATAATGACTATTAGAGGTTAATGCTCATTCATGTATCTTCCATGTGCAATTAAAACTATACATGCAAGAATAAAAAATAGAATAAAGAAAACCAAGATTTTACATGGCAAGCCGCGCATGAGTAGGATAATACTTACATTAATCACACAAATTACATCGAGTAATGGGATTAAAAGTAACATATAGACCCGAAGGGAGATTAGGAAAGGATGGTCACAACCATGATTTTGAAAAACTATCCACAAGGCACTCAATTAACAAGGAAATGGATTGTTGAATTTAAAAAAGAGATATGGTCTAAATTAGATCCTTTGGAAGCAACCCCACTTATTAGGAAAAGGTTCGATTATTGTTGTTGTGATCCTCGAAGCATCTGCGATGTATTCCTCAAAGCTAAAAACAAGTTCAAATAAGCCAAATAGCTAACGCGTAAGCCTCAGGCTAAGTGCCTCAAGGAGGAAAGGAACAGGAGATGCTCCTGAATATTTTTTAGTTATCATTTGCTTTTCCTCTTGACATATATTAATAAAGGTTGTAAGATTTACATTTCTCAAACCATACAAGGCATATAGGAGCTGATATGATATGTTTCTCGTCATGCAACGGTTGCATAATATACTGATCAAAAGTATTAGTTTTTTGTTAAATTCATGTGTAGAAAAATATTCTTCATGACATTATAAATTAGGCTCTTGTAAAAAAGTTGATTATCTAATTATGTCAAGTTAGTTTTATTCATTTACTATTTGTATACTAGTTTTGTTTATAGTTTCTTTATTCACTTTTTTAACAAGTTTAACATCTTTTAGTATCTTTTCTTGCTCACCCACTTGCTATATTTACTAAGAATTTGACACTCTTTTGATGTGGTTTTGTTTTCTATATCCCTCAAATATAAATTGGAGAATATATTAAATTCCTAGTAAAATATACGTTACGCATATATGCTTCTATTTATTTTAGAAATTCTCATGTAAAATCGAGGCTTACACCTCAACTTTGTACACATTAACTTCAATCAATAAATTGCCTCATCATTATACATTTTAAAATATAGATCATATTAAATCACCTAAATTATAAGTGTAATTGTTAAATAATAGACTAGCTGATAATAGGGAAATTATATCCAATCAAATTGTTCAAGCCACAAAATATCGATTTGATCTATTTAGACGAAGTGAAGCTTGGCATATTTGGGTCATGATTAAAGGTACTAAATATAAAACAATGATCTTAAAAGAAAAGTAACACCTAATAGCCAGAATAATCGTGAAATATAACAATCAAATTGTACAATATTATTGGGATCAAAACTAAGTTATATTCATGAAGGCAGCACAGCAATGCACTGTTGAGAGCACCATGCAAGACAAAATGCGAAGAAATGATAAATGACAGGAGGCCATGTAGGAATCTAACTTAGCAAGCACTTTTATCTTGAAATTTTTAACAAATTATATTAGCATATATTAATATAAGACCATGTAAATTATAGAAATCAGAAAAGCAACAACATCTTCTACTGATCGTCTTATGTTCTTCTGTCCTTAAAAATTTCCATGTATGCTGCCTAGAATCCAACAAGTCCAAGTATGGCGACCTTTAAATTTTACCTCTTAGAGAAACTTGTATAACAAAATATCAATCAAGCTGTGAATTTCACTTGATTGTTTATAAAATAATATTTGAGAAGCACAACTTGATGATCTTCAAATTGTTTCGCTACCTAATTTTGAGTCAACTTCTCTACACAATTTATTTTAAGAACGTTTCTCTACATAATGGCTCTATCCAGTGATTGGAGATGATCCTAAATGTCATGTGCAGAGGATCTCTTCTTGTACTTTACATACAAAGAGTCAAAGAGGATCGGCAAAACAACCCATGCATGTTAACTCTCAAGATTCATCTATGACCAATACCAACATAATCATCTATGGGTGGTACCAACATAATAATGAACTTACACGGTATGCACATTTACATAATGTTTCACATCAAACAACATAAAGGCATGAGGAGCCAAAGAGGATCGACAAAACAACCCATGCATGTTAACTATCAAGGTTCATCTATGATTGATACCAACATAATAATGAACTTACACGGGTGTGCCCATTTACATAATGTTTCACATCAAACAACATAAAGGCACGAGTAGAGACTTCTCCACTTCTAGTATTGGCATCTAATGGAATGGAGTTAAGATGAGAGTCAACACACCGACATTCAAACAAAAATATTGGATAGTGGTCCAAGGAGTATATACTTATCAAATCTATTTTTAAAAGTTAAGCCCATCAAGTTAATCGAAACAACTCCTTATTAAAGATTACTTTTTCCCCGCCTATTATTATTTTGCAAAGGAGGTCGATTGATGCATAGTTAGGAGATGCGAGTTTTGAGATGTTGAGCCAGCTACGAGGGGGCGGGGAAGACCCAAGAAGTGTTGGAATGAGACTATCCAAAGGGATCTTAGTTATTTGAATTTAAACCCGAGAATGCCCCAAAACATATTTGAATGGAGGTAAAAAATCCATGTAGCCGGTCCTACTTAATTGTGGGAAAAGACATTGTTGTTGTTGTTTTATAGTTGAGGAGACATAGTAAGCACTACTCGCCAACTTTGCATATAAGATGTCATAACAGTACTTCAATATCCTTTAAAAAACAATACTTCAAGGTGCAAAAGCAAGCATATTTTCAGGCACCAAATGACCCTGCTAATAAAGTCGAATGCAATCATGGTGCGTTGGAAAGGGATTGCAAACTGATAGAAAGTTGTCAAGAACGGCTCCAAAATCTAACTGGATGCACCGAGTTTGTGTAAAGATGGAAATATAAATTGATAAAACCATACACTGCAAAGAGACAACATCTTTACATTCCGGAGAAAATCAGGAGTCAAAAGACAGTTTAATGAAAAAGGTGCGGAAACAAGCAATAGCCAATCGTTAGCTTCCAAAAATCTAATGATTATTCAATTCCAAATGCAACACTGAGAAGGACAACAACACAGACGAAAGCATCTCCATTTACATATAGCAATGTGCCATTTTCACCTGCATAATCTTCGGTTAAACGCCAAAAAAATCTAGAATAAAAAAAATCACACCCATCAGAATCATTACATGTTCAGAAAGTATATGATCAGCTAAGGAGGGCCTACTGCTAATAGATCTATAAGTCATAACAAGGTCAACCATAGCCAACAAAATAACAAAAAAGTCAATGGGCCAAAAAGAACAGCATACACAGAACAACAGAATCGCCTTTACATCATGTTCTTAACCATCACCAGTGGAATCCTTCCCAACACATCTCAATCGCAACTAAATTCACAACACCCCAATAAAACAGTGACCACATGAGTCCACGCCTCCCCGAAATCAATCACAGCCGCAAACATAACATCCAGATCATCAAAATCCCAACTTTGACAAACCCACACCAACCTCCCCACCGAAACCCTAGACGTCAACCCCAATGACCCATTGACCAAGATCCCAACTTTCCGGTACGAATCGACTCAAAAACGAAAACCCACATCGGGATCTACCGTGAACTGCGAGAAGATGAGAGAGAAGGGGGTTGCGACTCACTCCTGGTACGCGGAGAGGATGAACACAGAGGCGAAGAGGACCCTCCCAACGAAGGACACGAACCCCATCTTCGGATTGATCTGGCGAGGGTGGACGCGGCGAGATCGAAGATGGGGTCCGGATCCGCGATCCCGATCCCGACGAGATCGAGATCGAGATATCGAGAGCAGGGAGAGAGGGCGAGAGAGATTTGGTTCTGTGTTTGTGTTTTATGTGGAGATTTTAAATATCGGTGTCGGGAAGAGAGCGTTTGGAAAGGGACGTATGGAGAAATGGGACTGGAGTTCGTTAAGAACTACGGTTTGTGCCATTAGATTCTGATTTCTGGCCGACACGCGGAGAGCTTTTCTAATAAAGCTTTGTATCTGCAGCTTGGAGGTTGTCTCCTTATTTTTCTTTTCTTCTTCTTTTTTCTTTTCATTTCATTTTTTTCCTTATTTGTTTTTTAAGAATAAATAAGATTGTATTGATGAGATAAAAAAGATTATAGTAGAAGTTTTTCCTCTCTCAAAAACCTAAAGAAGGGATGTGAAGTTTAAAAAAAAGAGAATAGAAAATATGTGCAACTTCAGCCTCACATAAGCAATCAACCATCACAAAAAACATGTCGTGATTTAGATCAATTACAAAAGATCTTAAAGTCTTCTAAAATGCGGTTCGTAGTGACTCTATCATGCGCGCAGAAGTATTAGTCCAACGAAGGTTACGCTATCTCCAAATCCACCATGAAGCCACAACAAAAACGGTCTTGATCTTTAAGACAAGGCTTGTATCCAACTCGTGGATCATCCTTGCCCAATTAAGAGCATCTTGGTTGAAATTCAATAACCAAAGAGAGCACATTTAAGGCAACAAGCGCTTCTTCCCAAACATCAATCGAGTAGGGATATTCCCGAAACAAATGGTCCCTAGATTCGAGAGAGTGGTCATAGAACAAGCAATTGCAGTCCGAGCCTAATCCAAAATTTAGAAGCCTTCTTGAGTGGGAATTTTGTTTCTAACCACTCAGAAAAACAACACTTATGCATTGGAGCTGCCGAAGAGCAACATACCTCCCTCCACCAATCAATCACAGGGCCTCTTGTCCTAACAAGATCAAAACACGAGCGAAATGAGAAACCAACACTGGAAAAGGTCTACCTGCTTTTTCCTCATTTGTTTTAGTTTTACGTATGTGTCCTTTTATGTTTTCGTAGTTACACTTATGCCCCTTTTTGCATGGTTTAAAGTTGCATTCTCTCATTATTTTACCATGGATTATTGAAATTAAAGTCTCCTCGAGATTGATCTCATTACACTTGTATCCTTGAGTTGGGTTCCGTCCTCACAAATCGAACAATGAAGTGGCCAGCGAAGGCGGCGGAGAAGCGAGCCTTCATCGTCAAGGT
Organism: Ottelia alismoides; assembly: GCA_037367405.1. NCBI lineage: Eukaryota > Viridiplantae > Streptophyta > Magnoliopsida > Alismatales > Hydrocharitaceae > Ottelia > Ottelia alismoides. Next base: position 291,872 of record JAZKJV010009677.1, on the reverse strand, counting down.
CAAGGTGATATTGCTACTTGTGTCATTTTCTCGGCTCCAATGTCCAGAACCTAGAGGTATATGCACCCAATGTAATGGAGAAAGGCGAGGAAGGAGGAAATGTAGCAGAGGGACTACAAATAGATAACACCATGTATGCATAACTTGGTGATGCGCCATCAAGTTTGGTGCAAAACATTTGTGATTTTGCATTTATATTTGCTTATTCTGCGCATAGAAAATAATGGAATGAAAATCTCTTCGGTTCGATCTCACGAGCCCTTTAGACCATACTTTGCGCTTATCATTTTTCCCATGCTAGGGAAAGCACTATTATTATGCCATATTCATCTTGTTTTCATTTACATTCTTTTCATATCTTCATCTTCATTCATTTTTATTTCACCTTCTTGATGAGCTCGAAAATCGCCTCTTTAATAATCGATAATTGTAGTATAGGAGACGAAATTTGGTTAATCAAAACCACAATCTTAGAATGTTGTGGATAATTTTTTACTTGGCAAGTTTACCAAGGTCGAACACAGAGAATGGCGATTTTCAGTTGTGTGGTTTCAAATAAAATTTAATAATTAATTAAATGCTCGATTAATTTCTGTGTGGGAAAATATAATGCAATGAAATGATGAAGATGCGAGAAATGCAATGAGAATAAACTAAACAGAGCAGATGAGCACAGGATATGTGATTTTATATGATTTAAATCCTCAATGAAATTGATCAATTGATCCTCAAAATTAATCACAAATCAAGAAGAAATTTAGATGGTAATTTGTCTAATCAAATCCAAGCTACAAGGAGGATAATGAATTATCCTGTCCAGATTCCCTATAATTAGCTCCTCAAAATCACTATTTAATAAGATAAATGATTAGGAAAATTGAAAAAATTCTTCCTCAATTTAGCCCTTGCACATATTAATGCTTTACGATAATCACAAAGAAATAAATGTCTTCAATCAAGTTCCTGCAAAAAGATAATTAATTTCATCTATTTCATGTATCACAAATATGTCAATTCATAGCCTCTATAAATTAAAATGATCCTCAAATAATAATCAGCAATAAATGTCTTCAACTTACTTCACAAATTATGCAAATGATAGAGCAAAGAGATAGCATCAAAAGGACATATTATACATTAAAAACCGAGTTCAAACGAGAAAGTTATATGATGAACAACTTCTAGGGACTGAAATGTAAATAAAATAAAGTTTCCTTTCAAAATAGTCCCTAGAGGACTTATCTGTAATTCACGAAACCTAAAGGGAGTCTTATGTAATTAACCCAGGTGCCACGTATGCGGAACATGACCTGGGGCGGCTTCTTTTGCAAACTCTTGAACTAACGAGGGCATAGTTACAAATTTCCCCAAAAGCGCGCGTAGGGCACATGTGCAGAGAGGTTCAGGACGTGGACTATGGCTCGGGGACCGAAGTAGAGGCCCGGGGGCAGAGGATGAGATGCGACCTAAGCCTCCACATGGCACGCTATACGAGGCTCATATACCCGAGCCTTTAGGTGTGGATCCCTACTTTGGAGGCGGCGACATGGCTGCACATGGGCAATTGGATCAAGGGTTAGCCCTTGATCCAACAACGGCTGGAGCGCGAGGGCCGCAATAGTAGAGGAAGGGCTGGGGTAGAACTGGCGAAGGGTGACGATGGCGATGTCTGCGGTGAACGGGGTGTGGCCAAGTGCGATGGTTGATCTGAACGGAGGAGGTGCTCTCATGCAGGGCAAGGAGGTGGAGTGGATGGTGTGATGGTCAACGAATTAAGTTGGGGGTGTAAGGTGGCTGGTGGTTGTCGTTGGGAGGTGATGTCGGAGGTGGTTAGAGCTTAGTGAGCTCCGTCGTCGCTTCGAATCGTCAGCATACAAGGAGGCTTGAGTAGTTGCAGGGGTGCGACCATGGTAGGAGGAGGCCTCCTGGATATCGCAGTAGAAGAAGGAGCTGCAACGTTGGGTTGCTGTCACCAGCCCAAGTTGCTGGCTCTCTCTCTCTCTCATTTGAAGATGGAAGCTCGAAGATCAACATATAGGGCGAGCTGCTGGTGAATCTGGAGCTTTATAGGAGCGAGGAGCGGTTATGTAGCAAGAGGCTGTCCTCGTAACGGCCGGAGAGAGCAGGAGTGGCGGCGAGCATTACGAGGGAGGAGAGCGGTGAAGGCGTTACACGCATGGCAGCGACGGTGGTTGCAGGGAAGGGGAGGGGGTCACATGCACCGCACCTGATCGGTGTGAGAGAGGGAGACTTTGGAGGGTGATGAAGCCACATTTCATCATCTTTATTCTATCATTTTGGCACTTAAAACCCTAGCAAATGCCTGTAAATAGCATTAAAACCATCATCTTAGCATCCATGCATGTGCATTCAATTAGTGTGTAAATTACTGTAATTAAGGCCAAAATTATAGAATAAATAAAGAAAAGAAAAAGAATAAAATATTGTAAATATTTTATGACCCAAAACCCCCGAGACCTAGGCATCTTGATGAATAGGTCGACAAGGAATAAAGTAGGGGGAGATAAGGTCAGATACACAGATAAAATACCTATATTTTTCCATTCATTCTTTCTTCATTTTGGGACCTATTTTTGGTTCCACTTTTTGTACATCAAATAAAGAAACTTTGTACACAAAAGTTGTAGATAAATTAATAAAGAAAAATACAAAATTGATTTCACAGAAAAATACTGTACAGATAAAAAGTTATGATCTGAATAAAAATCCAGAATGCCAACTTCCCAGACCCGTATCTCACAAATAAAAACTCCAAATGCAGCGTACTCACCTTTAATTGTATATAGAATAAAATAATCTATCTAATGGTGGTGGTTTCGCATTTGGCGGAGCTACGGTTTGAAAGTTGACTTTTGGACCCTCATTGTACACTTGTACTGAATAAAATATTTAATTTATTAATTATTCATTATTTATTCAATTTTATATTTTTATAATGTTGTAAATAACACTTATAATAATTATGTACATTAAAAGAAGAATAAAAACACAATTAAAATACAAATAAAAATAATTGGACATATCCAATACATAGGTACTTTACCTATATACATACCTATGTAAAATATACTTGTATTTTATTAAATATACAAAACAGATCATAAAAATAAAATAAAAATATATTTGTGTAGATAAAAGCATCCTATAATTTTAGAAAATAATAAACACAAATAAAGAAATTAAAAATACAAAATAAAAATAAAAGTATTAAAATACATAGGTAATATACCTATATAAGGCTAAAAAGTGAACTTGTAGAAATATGTATCATAAAAATAAATAAAAATCATAATAAAATACTACATAAAATAACAAATAATTTTCATTTTATAACTTTAATTTAATTCGATTTATTTCTATTTTTAAATGAATTAGTAAAACATTTTTATTCTGAATTTCCTGGTTGGTCCACGTGGACCAACCAGGGGCGGTCTAGAGTTGACCTCGGTCAACTCCCTGACCGAGGCCTGCCACCCTCTGACGCCGCGATTCGCACCCATTTTCAAGAAATTTTGGCGCTCAATCCGTCCATCCTCACGCTTCGATCCCATCTTGGGAATTCATCTCTGATCATCCCTCTCCCACGCCATCTCTTCGGATCACGCCAGATCTCCATCATTCGCGCGTGAGCCTCGCTTCCAGGAGACGCCATCGCCACCTACTTAACCAACCCCCCCATCTTCCTCCCCAAGTTTGAACACCTTCGGTCCACCCTTCCTCGCTCCGCTCGTGCTCTAAGTCTTCCTGGAGGTGACAGCTTCAGCAGCATTCACTCAGCCAGAGCAGAGGAAGTCGGAGGCGCTTCCACCACCTCCCGCAAGCTCGCCGGTCGAGGTAACCTTCCCTCCGGTCTACACCGTTGAGGATGCCATCTCCCCTGTTTATTTTGCTTTAGTTAGCTTAGGTTTAGTCTAAGGATCAAAAACCCCAAAAAAATTGAGAGTTTCATCGCGTATATCGCCCGATCCACCTTCCTCGCCGGAGCGCAACTCCGGCCGAGATCCCATCCTTCGTTCCGCACCATTTCGTCGCCACCGCGGGGTCCAGGCAACTTGCCCTGGACCCTCTCACCTTGTTTTGCAGGTCCCCGCACAGTCAACGCATCTGGAGGGCCATTTTGAGTCCTCGCCGGAGATACCTGGAGCTCCGAGCTCCGCCGCCTTCGCGCCAGCACATCGAAGCATCTCCGACGAACCTGAGCCCCCCAGCACATAGCCGGACCTCCCAGGAGTCTTCTGGTCGATTTTGAGCCCACGCTGAAGCCGGAGACCCGAGATCGGGAGCTGGGAAGTTCGCCTCGCCGGCGAGCGTCCCTGTTCTTCCTCGTTGCCTCCCCACCGTCCGATCAGAAGCCCGCTCCAGATATAACGTGGACCGTCAGATCATTGCGCCCATCCACCGTCAGATCGTAGCTGAGATCTGATCTCAGACGTCCGCACGTGAAGCGTCATCGGCCGTCACCAGAGCGCCACGCGTCAAGTGGAATCTTCTCCGCCGTTGGATCGCGCCAGGCGTGGGTATTTTGCACCCCAACCCTCGCGCTTTTTGTATTTAATATTTAGTCCATAAACTTTCGTCTGTAGTTTAAAATATCTTGTAATATTTGCATAAACACCCCCGTACTTTCCATATTTGCATGTGGGTCCTCGCCACGTCACCTCACGTGCCCTGTACACGTGAGGGGGTGGGCATTTTGCAGGGACCCCCCTGGGGTTTATTTATTTCGTTTTAGTCCTTGAACATTTCTGTTAAGTTGTTAAATTTTGGAAAAATTGCATTGAACCCCCCTGAGCTTTGTAATATTGCAAGTATACCCCTCCCAGGCGCGTGCAAGTCACGCGTCCTGTGGGTAAATTGCACATATACCCTTGCGGGTTTGGATATTTGTGTTTAATCCTTGAAATGCAAGTTTCAGAGTAATGTTTTGTGGAAATTTTGCGTGCATGCCCCTGTATGTTTCCATATTTGCACTTATGCCCTTGCCAGCACTGTTTGATGATTGGAGACTTGTTCTAATTAATTAAAACATCATTTTAACTCCAAAAATTCCACAAAAATAGGGTTAAGCTCCTGTTGTCCTATATTTTGACGCCCTATTTTTAGTTTTCAATTTTACCACTTTTAATTATTTATAAAAAATCAAAAACATGTCTTTTTCCTACTGTCTAGCTTAGAAAATACCAAAAAAATATCAAAACACCTCTAAAAATTCCAAAAAAATCACCTAGTGTCTATTTTATCATCTTTTAGTGTCAGTCCAAAAACCACTAAAAATCTAAAAAGAAAAACACTAAAAATTTAAAAACTCTCAAAAACTTCAAAAAAATATAAAAAATAGTAGAAAAACCCAAAAATAGCAAATTCAGCTTCTGTTTATCCCTTATTTTATTCCCTTTATTAGAAAAATAGTGTGAAATATTTTTGCTACTGGTTGGTATTTTTAACTTGCAATTTTCTCACAGCCAGCCTTATTCTCACTGTTTTGCCTTATTTCAGTCTTTTAAAAATACCAAAAACATCTTGAAAAATCCCCAAAAATCATAAAAACAGTAAAAAACCCTAAAAATACCAAAAACATTTATTTTCTGAATTTTTGAGTATTTTTGCACATTTTTATAAATATCCTAGCTTGCCTTGTATTATATCCCCTTGTTTTCCAATATTTGAAAAAGAAAAAAAAATATATAAAATATAAAATCTAAAAATCAGAAAATCAAAAATCAAAATACAAAATTAAAAATATAAAAATAAAAATAAAAAAAATAAATAAATATAAAAAAATTAAAAACCCACAAAAATTGTAGTTGCTTGCTTAGTGTAGACACTTCACACACTCACTCACTCGTGCATTCACTTGCTTGGACTATACTGTTTGCTCCCTGTGTTCGAACTCTCTGCATACTTGCCCTTTACATCTTTTGTGCAGAGTTAAAAATAAATCTTAACTCACACCTGTTTTTCATTGCTTGATTTGCTTGTGGGTTATTTGTTGACTTTAGTCCGGATTTCATTTGAGGGTCGCAACAGCGACGGTCGTCTCCGCCTTGTGTGAGATACCAATTTAGACCCTCGTGAGAGTCGGCTAAATCAGAGGGTCACATGCTAGGCACGTGACCTGGGGTCTGGAGATAAGTGGGATGCCACGTGGCACTCCCAGAGGAGGCCACGCGTCACCCAAAAAAATTCAAAATTAAAAGAGGAGTAAAATTAGAAAAGAAATATAAGAAGACCTTAGATCAAAGAAAAATTCTTCACAAAAGTTGTTTGTCTCGACGAGATGTACTACTTTTATAAATGGACCAGGAGAAAAAGAGGTCAACTGTGCGAAGTGGTATTTTTGGTGGTCTCCATGTGTATAGAAAACTGACTTTTTGAAGTTTTGCATTTTTATGATTCTATAGAGGATAAAAATATAGAAAAAATACGACAAAATAAAAGACACTTAATCACACATTAATATAGTTTTTTTTATTTTTAATAAATAAGAAAATAGGAAAATAAAATAAAAGTATGAAACACGAGATTTTTGTGCAGACTCACAGAGGACACTCGGACATAGTTAGTTTCTTTGATTTCAGCTTTGATCTAGATTTAGATTTTTATGCCATTCGATAAAACTTTCATTAAAGATCACAAATGAGAAAGAAATAAAATAAAATAAGTTAAATATGCACATAAAGACTTAGTTCAAAAATCACAAAAAGATAAAATGTGTAGAACCAAAATCCAACTTTCACATATGCAGCTCCGAATTTTATGAAATTGGTCTTATTTTGAAGGTATTTGAAAATGGAGTATTTTAAGTGAGTAAACCAAAATCGGATATTGTATGAGAAAGATATGCATATTTTAGTCTGTCAGATGTGAAATTAGGACTCGAGTTTATTTGTCACTTATTTGAGATAGCAACTTTTTTATATTTTTTATTTATTCTTGTTAGTAATATCTACACAATGGAGCTCATTTTAGGTCAATCCATGTTAGAATGAATTAAAGAAAAATATGAGAAGTTAGCATCTTATTAGATCAATTTAAACTTAGATTTTTAATTCCTTATTTTATGCATTTATGCATGATGAAATACGAATATTATTTACACATGTATGAATGCTAATGATGTTATATTAATTATTAAATTCATATGAATTTTGGAGAACAAAGCCTAAATGACCAATTTTAGCATGATGAATCTGAGATTTATCATACACTTATACATAAACCATGCTCATCCCTGAGCATCAATGAATGAATGACTTAGTTGGATAAATCCCTGACTATACATGTAAATTTTCAAGGCTCAATTCATAGAAGACTCTTAATTTGAGTGATCCTAAACTTCTAGGATCAACCATGCTTTAATCAAAAATAATCCTACTTCTCTATTTATCAGACTCTTTGTTTGTACATATAAAATAAGGATATGACTTTTAGTGTACTGCAATCATGAGAGTCGAGTCAAGATATCACTCAAGGTCTCAGTCTAGGGAACTCTCCTCTAGACCTAATCCTCAACATTATGGAATAAGTCGGTTCTTGCTTCAATTAACTATCTCATTAGTTCATTAGACTTAAAAGTGTAGATGGACAACCAGATGATGGAATGTATATGATTGTGTATATTTTTCTCTCCCTCACATTGGAACAAGGGGCCTCTTGAGTGCCTTATTACTCAACACATGTAGATTTTTGTTTGTTGATCAATATGTCCGTCAAGAGAATTTAGAGGCGTCTGCACATGTTTTTCTAGGAGTACATCAGGGTGTGTCTCTTTTGAGTATATAAGATACCTTCGACACCTAGACTTGTATCACTATACAATGCGTAGCCTCTTTTTGGCGCTAGCCCGACTTCTTGGTCCTAAGAACGTTTGCTTCAAGTGGACTCTTTGAAAATGGTTGGAAGCTCTCGCCTTTGGTGGAAGCTCTTTGTAATTTGACTTGATGTAATAATAGAGCTTTTTCTTTGTATATTTCTTTCTTTTCTTTTCTTTTTGGCTAGCACCACTATTTTTACCAAAGTTGGTACACACTGATCAACAATTAAATTGGATTTCAATATACCATGGCACATAGGTCAATATCAAATGATAGCATGCGAACTTGTTCGCATACTGGCTAGGGTTTGCTGAAACTCAGGTTTCTTGAAGCCTTCATTAACTTTATCCCATCCTCGAGCATTATTAGATCGAGTCTAGACTCAAATATCCAGTTGAAGGATATGTGAAGATCCTCAAGCGCATCACGGAAGTATGTGGATCGCATCGTATGCGATCGGGAGCGACTAGTCGTACTAGTTGCTCCAGGCAGCGGAATTCAAAAAAATTTTAAAATGATGAAACCACATGATCCAAGAACACTTCTTGGATCGTTTCATCTAAATCACAAATAGGTACTAGGGGTTACCTCTTGAAGCGTGATTACGATCAAGTCTCTAAATCAAGAGTCCTCCTGTCTCAAGTCCGATCCAACGGAGGAGACGCTTGCGAGCACGTTGATGAGATGCATACTCCTCACAATCCATGTTGATGATCCAAGCAGCGGATCTCCTGATCTCGTCACACGAGATCCAACATCTTCACAAGCGAGGTGCATCGAAGGAAATGGATATCTATGAGTAGATGATTCGACATCATAACGACGATGCAGCGAAGATGACGACTCTCTCTTGGGCCCCATGGTGGACGACCACATTGGGAGAGAGGGAGAGCACCTTTGACGTGTAGAGAGAGAGAGAGAGCTTATGGATTGATCATATAACTTGAAGAGCAAGGGGTGAATCTTCTTAAATAGTGTTTTGGGATCCATGGATCTCAATCTATGGACAACACAAAATCAGTGGATGATTGATTTGGGTTTCTTTCAATGGCCATGATTTTGTTGTGAAAATACAACAATAATTAATTTAATTTAAATTAATATATATATATATAAATCAATATATTTAAATTCAAATTAAATCAATTAATTATCATCGGAGATAATGTGGAGATAAACCACATCCCCTTAAAAGGGGGACGTCCACTCATGAGATCTCACTATCTCATGAGATCTCATTATCTTATGAGATCTCATTACCTCATGATATCTCCAAGATTTACAACAATATTTGTTGTAAATTATTTCAAAAAAATAATTCGTAATTATCTTGTGAAATATTGCAATCATGCCATTGGAAAAATGTGAATCACATTCACATCCCAAAACAAAATGTAAATTATATTTTTATATTTTCAATTAATCATCCAATGTGAATCCAATTCACAACAATAATAAATTAACAAATATAAATCATAATATGCTCTCTCTAATATATTATAAATCACATATATAATATACCTGATTAATATGGATAGTATTATCCACATTATTCATATCCATGATAATTAAATTTTATCTAATCATCTTGAATCTCTATTATCATGTGCCTAAATAATATGAATCACATTCACATTATTCTCATCTTTGATAATTAAATCAATTTAATTATCTTAAATAGCTCTTCTTATATGGATAAATAATATGAATCAAATTCATATTATATTTTATGATTAAATCACATTTAATCATCCATATCTCAATGCTTGGATATATATAAATCAATAATGGAATCCAGATCACATCTCAAATCTAGATCTTGTGGACCTCCCATAGATGCTTGATTAAATCAAGACCACAAATCTAATCTTCTCATTGCATCCGAATCATATTCAGATCAATGTCTAACACTTGGACCAAGATCAGATCACTTCTCTACTGAGAGGAGTTACTAAAATCCAGAACCGTTTCATCACTCTTTAGGAATGGAAGCGTCATGGTTATACAATTGTTTATGATCACATCACCCTTAGGTATTCTTAATACATGTACATCCTGCATACTGGAAGACCTAGATTAAACCCGAAGTTTTAGATCTCTTTTAGATTGTGTCACGACCCCGATTCCTGGGCCGTCGGATCCTCCCATATCCGAATCGGGTTACTCAGCTGCAAATAAAAATACTCAGAAGAAAGTATTTCAACACTTTACCATTCACAAAATAAAGGTCAGATGATACAAAGTCCCACTATAACCATTTACATGTACATCAGCTTGAAAGGAAAATATACAAAAGATTACTAACTACCTTAAAGAGTAAAGCTACTGTGGCTGGCTGGATGTCTAGTATGGAAGCTGGATGAATTTTTTTAAAGTCCTTGCCATGGCTCACCGACACCTGTTGGGTTTTCCATAAATTATAGGATAAAAAATTAGCGAATGCTAAGTAACAAAGAAGAGAAAAACAAACAAATTGTGTAATTTTGCAAAACTTGTTATCACCAAAGGTTTCATTCCTTCTTGTTAATTTAAGTCTTATTCCTTTCTATTCCACGTCAGGGATTAGTCCAGGGGGAATTACCTCACCCTTCTTGGACTCCGAAGCTGTGGACACTTTGGGATTGGAGATTACGTTGATCTTGGTAAGCTTATGCCGCCACATGTCGCCTCAACCAATCCTCCAATACAACCCTGACAATTTCCTATTCTTTTATTAAACAGGGTCTCAAACCCTAGGCTTGGAAAACAAAGGAGCACACCTCCTTGAGGACTCGATTGCTTAAAACCTCAGGCTAACATTTAATCATATAACCTAGCGGCTTTAAATAGATATTATCGTGATCCAGCCGCTATTGAACCACCCGTGCCTCCAGATGGCACGAACACATCTTCTTTCGTTCAACCCGAAGATATTGGCTCCAGGTACCACGCGTTGCAAAACATTCATTTCGTGCGTACTTAACATAACAGGGCAACCGTATACCACCTAGGTAGGGAAACGCCACTACGGGTTCCTTCTGATAAATCTACAAGTTGCATGCCCGACCTGTAGTTCTACTCTCAGTCATCCTTAACGTGACACACGATCCTTTTCAAGATCTAACTCAAACCACATCAATTCCCATGATGTAATTCTTTCGTTAAGTCTTCGACTTGCATAATCAACAACACTTAGTATAGACTCACATATATATTATTCATAACCATATATACTCGTATTTATGCCTATTTTTAATTCCCAAACCCTAACTTTCAAAGCCAAAGCATCAATTTGATGCTTAAACCTTATTTTAGTGGGAATCACAAAGCAATTCTTCAGACTTTCTTAAAAATAGCCAAAAATTAGGGTTCTTCGTAACAAAGCACACAAAATCAAGGATTTCAATAATTTCATATGAAAACTCAACAACAAAAGGAAGGATTTCGTTACCTAATCAAGCTCTTTCTCGTGTATGCAAGGCTTTATCGTGTTTCCTTTTAAGAAAGACTATTTTAATGCTCCTGAAAAGATCGAATTTCATTTTCGTATCAAAAACGCTAGGAGCGTGTCAAGAACGCGAAGAACAAAAGAAGAAAGCGAAGAACGCGAAGAACACGAAGAACATGAAGAACATATTTTCTCTTAAAATTTTGGCATAGTTTCCCTTTATATCGGGACATATTTCTTGAAAAATTTTGGCAGAGTTTCCCTTTATATCGGGACATATTTCTCGGAAAATTTCGGCAGAGTTTCCCCTTATATCGGGACATATTTCAAAGTAAAAATGAAAAGAGCTTCCTCTATAAAATCAATCGAAAGGAAAATAACAACGAAACTGAAAGAATATACTCAAACAATAAGAGATGAAGAATCGGTAGACACCACGCATCTTAGGTGAGTGAACATGTGACGAATCACAGGGTCACTGACGTGCATAGCCGCCCGGACCTAAGTAGGGTATTATATAGATTTCTCCATCAAAATAATTATAAAAGCATAATAGAAATAATAGAAACATAAACGATGGAGAATCGGTAGACACCATGCGTCTTAGATTAGTGAACATGTGACGAATCACAGGGTCACTGACGTGCATAGCCACCCGCACCTAAGTAGGGTGTTACACAGATTTCTCCTCGAACCACAACAGGAAAACGAATCGGAAAGAAAGATGAATCAAGAACAAAACTTGGAAGAACAAGAGGATGAATTGAAAGCCTAGCTTACGAAGCAAACTAAAAGAGGATCGTACCTTTCTCCTCCTCGTTCTCCCGGCAGCGCTTCGCTAGCGCTCCTCCCTCGCCTCCCACTCCTCCTCCCGACCTCTCGACCCTAGCCCTTGGTGTGGTGGTGGTAGTGGAAGTCGTAGAGAATGAATGGGTAGGGGGTCTATTTATAGGTCCCAGAAAACCACTAACTATGGTTAGAAAACCATGGTTTAGACCTTAACCATGGTTTAGCGGCCCATGGTTTTAGCCAAAACTTATCCCAAACTTGGGGCTTAAGTTAGAACATTATAGAGGATTCTAGATTCACTAATGATGCTTAATTAACACTAATCGTGATTAACTTTCACTAATCGTGATTAAACTTTCACGGTTTACGCTTATCTTTTGCTAACTATTGATTAGTGTTTGCTAATGATCATTAGCAGTTTTCAATCCGTCATTAGTTTCTTTAATCATGTTTAATTAGTCTTAATGATAGTCATTATGGGTTAATGACATCTTAGCCTTCCTTACTTTTCTTTCTTCCGAAAATCATAACAATTCGAAACGAAGTCCGATTCACACGAAACAAATTTCATTGATTTTCTCTTGACGAGCCGGAACTTATTATATAGGATCCGAGATATGCCAAGTTCAAGGCTTTACAATTATAACAACCTTAAAGAAAATCTCGTCCTCAAGACTAGAAATGCAGGCATAACAACCTTAAAATGGATTGAAACCATAACAACCTTAAAGAGAATGAATGTCCTTTCATTTATAATGAACATATACATAATACATAGTGTTATCATTCAAACAAGTACGGGTATTTATCTTTCATTTCTGCCTCAGGTTCCCATATGGCTTCTTCAAACTCTTGGTTCCGCTATAATACTTTAACTAGAGGCACCTCTTTGTTTCTCAACTTCTTGATATCCCTTTGAAGTATTTGCACATGTGTCTCTTGGTATGTCGAGTCTGGCTCAACATGTAAATCATCATAACTTATCTTATGCTTTGAATTCCTAATGTACATTCTCAGATTTGATACATGAAATACATCATGTATTGTCGAAAGATGTGGAGGAAGCGCAAGTCTATAGGCAACTTTTCCAATTCATTGAATAATTTCAAAGGGACCCATGAACCCTGGGTGCTAACTTCCCACGCAAGCCAAACCTCTGAACACCCTTCATAGGTGATACTTTGAGAAATACAAAGTCACCTACCTCAAATTCAAGGTCTCTTTGCTTGGTATCACTATAACTTTTCTAGCGACTCTGGGCAGTTAATAGTCTTTTTCTAGCAAGCTCTACAGCTTCCCATGTCTCCTGAAGTCTATCTGAATCATAATGGTTCTTTATTCCGACATCTTGCCAACACAAAGGAGTAGTACACCTTCGTCCATATAGTGCTTCAAATGGTGCCATGCCAATACTTGTATGGTAACTATTATTGTAGGTGAATTCTGCAAGAGGCAAATGTTTAATCCACGATCCCTTCCATTCTAAGGCACATGCTCGTAGCATATCCTCTAGTGTCTGAATCGTACGTTCTGACTGACCGTCTGTTTGTGGATGATATGATGTGCTTAAGCATAACTATGTACCTAAGGCTTTCATGAAGTTCTCCCAGGTGAATCGTGAATCTAGATCAGAAACTACTTCCTTTGGGATACCATGGAGGCGAATCACATGTGTAATATATAACTCAGCAAGCTGGTCTGGAGTGAACGATAAGCTTATCGGAATAAAGTGTGCTACCTTTGTCAAACGATCTATTATAACCCAGATACTATCTTTACTACCAGTCGTCTGAGGTAAGCCAGTAACGAAATCCATGGAAATACTTTCTCATTTCCATTCAGGTATAGGGAGGGGTTGCAATAATCCTGGTGGCTTTTGGTGTGAAGCCTTTATCTGCTAGCAAGTGAAACATGAATTTATAAACTCAGCAACATCTTTCTTCATTCTCGGCCACCAAAAGTTTGAATGAAGATCCTTATACTTCTTTGTATTTCCTGGATGAATAGATAATCTTGAGCAGTGCGCTTCTCGTAAGATGTCTTTCCTTAGTTCATGTGTGTTTGGTACACAAACTCTGTGATGGTTATACAGTAATCCATCTTGTATCTGGAATCCCTCTATCTCATTCTTCTCAAGTTGTTGTCTCAAGTCTTTAAGGACTGGATCATCCTCCTGTCCTTTCTTTATTCTATCCCAGATCTCTGGTTTGTATTGGTGAGGAATAGTTATAGTATCGTCACTACTATCAAATGGTTTCCATTCACTTAACGTTGATAGTAAACCCCAGAAGTGGATAGCACTCACCAACCCAGGTGAATAACTTCTTCTGCTAAGGGCATATGCTACGACGTTCCCCTTACCAGGGTGGTAGGAGATAGTGCAATCATAGTCTTTCAACAACTCTATCCACCGTCTCTGTCTCATATTGAGTTCCTTCTGATCAAATAAATATTTCAAGCTTTTATGATCAGTGAAGATTTCAAAAGTAATACCATAGAGGTAATGTCTCCATATCTTTAAAGCAAAAACTACATCAGCTAATTCAAGGTCGTGTGTTGGGTAGTTCTTTTCATGTGTCCTGAGCTATCGTGATGCATACGCAACTACCTTACCATGTTGCATAAGAACTGTCCCAAGTCCTTCTTTAGACGCATCAGTGTATACTGTGAACCCTTCACTCCCAGAGGGTAGAGTAAGGATTGGTGCAGATGTTAGGCATTCTTTCAGTGTCTGAAAACTAGCTTCACATGTATCAGACCATAAGAATGGGACCTCCTTCTGAGTTAGTCTAGTCATTAACAATGCTATTCCTGAAAAGTCCTTCACGAATCTTCTATAATATCCATCTAAACCCAGAAAAGATCGTATTTCTGTGACAGTCTTCGGGTGTTCCCAACTCATCACCGCAGTAACCTTTGTAGGATCAACTGATATACCTTCCCCAGAAATAACATGGCCTAAGAAAGATACTTCAGATATCCAGAAGTCACATTTTCTATATTTAGCATACGATTTATTCTTCCTTAGAGTTTCAAGTGCCCGCCTGAGATGGTGTTCATGCAGATACTTATCCTTGGAGTAAATCAGCAAATCATCAATAAAAACTACTATAAAGTGATCTAAGAACTCCTTGAATACTCTATTCATGAGATCCATGAAGACTGCTGGGACATTTGTTAGTCCAAAAGGCATAACTACGAATTCATAATGCCCGTATCTAGTTCGAAAAGCAGTCTTTGGAATATCTGTGTCTTTAATTTTCAACTGATGGTATCCAGATTTTAAATCAATCTTGGAATACACAATTGAACCCTGTAATTGATTCTTGGCAGTGGATACTTATTCTTTATTGTCCTCTTCTTTAGTTGTCTATAGTCAATGCACAACCGCATTGGCCCATCCTTTTTCCTAACAAATAAGACAGGTGCACCCCATGGTGAAGTACTAGGAAGAATAAATCCTTTATCTAATAGTTCTTGCAATTGTACCTTTAACTATCGTAACTCAGCTGGTGCCATCCTATACAGAGGGATAGAGATAGGGTGAGTATGAGGTATGAGAGAGATTTCAAATTCAATCTCTCACTCAGGTGGTAATCCAGTTAGTTCCTCTGGAAATACATCAGGAAACTCGCACACTATAGGTATATCTTCCATCATTCTGTCTAACCCTGATGTAGTGGTTACATAAGCTAAATAACCTTGGCACCCTTGCTCTAACAACTGTTGTGCCTTCAATGTACAGATATATTCCATATTATCATTGGATGTCTTTCCAATGAACTGGAACTCTATCGAGTTAGGAAGGTGAAACGTTACTGTCTTTTGAAAACAGTCAAGACATGCATGATGCATTTCTAGCCAATCCATTCCTAGGATAAGATCAAAGTCCTCCATTTCTATTAGTAGTAGTGAAACAGGTAACTGATGTCCTGCTATCACTACTTTGCAATTATCCAGGATTTCTCGGATTATAAATACTTGTCCTCCTGGTCCCTTGATCAAATAGGATTGTTGTACTTCTACTGGTATCTTACCCAAAGTGGGTACTAACCGTCGAGCAATAAATGAATGTGAAGCACCAGAATCAAATAAGGCATGTACTGAAAAGCTATGAATAGTAACGGTACCTCGTACGACCGTGCCTGAATTGTAGGCTTGTTCTTCAATGATTGCATTGTGCTGGCCTTTAGGGTGCAACACTTTGTGGTGGTTGCTGTGTAGGAGGCGCTCCTTGTGAGCCACGAAATCTACCCTGTCTTCCTCCGCGTGTTGCTCCATTGCTTGGAGTGGATATTATACTATTAATTGGAGTTGGTTTAAATCCTATACCTCTCAACAACGGACAGTTTTTCCTAATGTGACCTTCTTGATGACAGTGATAACATGCACGTGTTCCTGTCTAAGCTGAAGACCCAACCACAGAAGTACTAGTTCCTGGTGTTGAGTTACGGGGGTATAGTGGAGGTCTAGAGAAATCCCATCTTCCTGATAATTCATGGCCCAAGGTCTGTGGTGAGTTTATATTGGAACCGACTGGATGATAACGATTGTCTCTTCGGTTATAATTCGCCTTACGTTTGGATGGTCCACCGGTAGAGTGAAATCTTCTTCTTTGGTGGTTTTCATCCCTCTCCATCTCAATATGAGAGGCGATGTCCATGGCTTCATCTATAGTGGTGGCTCTAAAACCTGCAAGCTTTTCTCTCAAATCTCCCTGAAGACCGCTAACAAATTTAGTAAGACACTCTTGTGGTGAATCTTCTAAAGCTGGGAAGTAACGTAGTAGCTTCGTAAAGTGAATATGATAATCTCGTACATTCTTGGATCCTTGGGTCAAAGAAGCTAACTCCCTCCTCTTCAATTCTTCCCAATGGGAGGGACAGAAGTGGGCTCGGAATCTCTCTTCAAAAACATCCCATGGAACAGGATCTGCTAATTTCTTGGAAATGTCTCTCCACCATTTTCTTGCATAGTCTGCTAAGGAGTAATCAGCAAATTGCATCCAAGTATCTGCTGGTGCGTGTATTATTCTCAACATCCTGCTGACGTCATCAAGCCATAGTTCTGCCTCAGCAGGTGTCTATATGCCTTTAAATCGAGGAATCCTTCCCTTTCGGTAATTATCTAGTAATGTTTGGTGTCTAAGAAGGGCCTTCTCCATTGCTCCTTCAGCTGGGTAGGAGCAGACTCAGTTGAAGAATGGTAACTTGATTCTTCCTCAGAAAGATGGACAGAACCTTCAATCCTAGCATCCGCGGGCTTAGATGGCTCGGGTCTCTCAGCTTGTGCATTGAGCCTCTCCTCCAATGCTTGCTGCCTTTGCCCCATGTCTTGGAGCATTTCCATCATAACCGCTAATTGCCTAGACACATCTTGATCTGCCATGATCCTGGGATGAGTCAAGGTCAAATGTCAGATCCTATATGTCTTAGCATGATGTACATAAGGGACAATGACTTGTGAATGGTATTGTAGTCATTTATTAAGATCAAAGGATCTTAATACAACCTTAGTTTCTGAATACCGCTCATAGTTGTCAATCACTAAATAAATTAATGGAGTAACCGGGCTCTGATACCAATCTGTCACGACCCCGATTCCGGGGCCGTCGGATCCTCCCATATCCGGATCGGGTTACTCAGCAATAATTTATTCAGCAATCACAACTAACATTCAGAAACAGACTGCAAATAAAAATACTCATAAGAATGTATTTCAACACTTAACCATTTACAAAATAAAGTTCAGATGATACACTGTCCCACTATAACCATTTACATGTACATCAGCTTCAAAGGAAAATATACAAAAGATTACTAACTACCTTAAAGAGTAAAGCTACTGTGGCTGGCTGGATGTCTAGTATGGAAGCTGGATGAATTTTTGCTGAGTAACCCGATCCAGATATGGGAAGATCCGACGGCCCGGGAATCGGAGTCGCGGTAGATTGTCTCCTTCTGGCTTTTATCATTAAGTTTCTCATTCGATCAATGGGAGTCGATATCGATCATGTACTTTCCAAAAGCACATATCATACCTAGGTGTTGATCATATACTTTCCAAAATCATATATCAAGCCTACAAATTCTATAAAGCTTCCAAAGCGAGATGACCGTGCACGAAATTTGATTCTTCCCAATATCTCATGAGTAAGCTCATGTCTTCCGGTTCAGTAATGAACCTGTATGATCCCTTTGAGAGATTGTATTACTCATATACCCTTGCATGCACACCAGCGCATCGGTGTATAGGCCTTGATTAGGCCACCAACCTATCGGTCTACCAAATGTACATACTCAGACATATAGTTACACATCTGTCTCCGGTCAGAGGATGTGTGCTTATACCGTGACAACATACGACATAGGTCTTTGGTTATCTCGATCTCGTTAAGTCAACTCTTTGACCTAACTAATCTGACACCTCCGAATCTCTATTCCTATACAAAGGACCTGCATCAAGAGGTCGGTCAGATGTCAGCCTTTAGAGATAAGGATTACCATCTCCTACTCAGGCTGGAGATCATATATTAACAATCATTTGATGGTGCTTGATGACTCCTCAATCTAACTCTTTAGATATTCATCCAAGCACCAGTCTTTATGATTCAATAATGGAATCAACAACTGTATGATCATTAAGATGGTCATGGTACATAACCCTAATTGTACTAAGGGTCCTATTATGCAAATTAGTTATTCTTCATTTCATATTAAGGAGTGAATTGCAATAACATTTATTGCATAATGGCTCGCCGTAGGCTCGCATGTCCAACACTAGCCCAGTTCCTCAAGTGATAACTCAACTCATCTCATCAATCATGCAGTTGTGAAAGTGATGTGCTGATCATATTCTTCAGAAGGTAGAGACTAAGAGTGCAATATAGCGCTCAAATCTTTCAAACTACGAAAGTGTGGAATATGAAGTCTCAAAAACTCTAATGACTAAGGTTGGTTAACACAGTCTCTCAAGATCTCAGAAATTTAATATCTTCAAATCCTCAAGTCTTGAGTGATCTGTGTCAGGAATATACCAATCAAGGAATACCTGGATGCATGAGATGCTTAATGAAATGCAAGATCATGAGTGATTTTTTATGCAAAAAGTTTTTTTGTTTTTTTGTTTGTTTTTTGAAAACCAATTATTATTTACAGAAAGAATTTAGTATAATATACATAACTAGTACCCATCACCGATTCTAGATGAAAAGCATTAAAGTACGAGCTATAGATAAAGTAGAATATATACAACACACCCCACTATACTTAGCTTGTGCTATGTCCTCATGGCACAAAGTGAAATGCAGACATAGCTTGTACTAAATATAGTTGAGTGAACAAGAAAAGAAGTCGGCATGCCCCCCTATACTTAGACTTTTGAGGGACAAAGCATAGCAGAAAAGTACAAAATGAGGCAGTCGAGGGTGAGGGGAAACGAATAGAAGTGGTGTATACACAATGGTACTGGTCCCCCTATACTTAAGCTCAGGTTAACCTAAGTATGATCGAATAATTACAGATGGAGAACGGAGTAGATTTACGGATGTACAAGGTCAAGAAGGTTTACGACGAAGCTTTTTGTGGGAAGGGGGTGGAAGATAATATGGAGATGTGGAGGGGTGAATATGGGGAAGGTGACAAGGACCAAACATCGTCAGAGTTGTCTTCAGAATAATAGTAGTCTTACATAGAGGATTTCCAACTATTGTTAACTAGAGGTAAGTGCCCTTGGATCAGATCTGTACTTATTACACTTACCTGATGAACCACTTCAAGATCAGACGAGGACTCTTCAGAAATCACATGGTGTCTACGGTCAAAGGTGACGCGTCGTCGGTTTCCTCCCTTGAGAAGCATAGGGAGGAAGATGGACAATCTTCATCTCCCTATCTTGAGTAACAGATGTGGCATTTATGAGTTCTTCGTCAGATGAATCCCCATAAAAGTCGACCAATTCTTGTAAGGTCATATGTTGCTTCGGGCGAGGGAGCATGTTCCTGGTGGCTTTGTGATTATTGGTTGGGCATGTTGATGCCACCTCCTGATAATCGTGAATTTTAGTGACATCGGAGGTTTCCTAAGTTGGTTCCTTGTATGGTTCAAGTATCTCGTGAATTACTTCCAACTTAAAGATTGGATTATTTAAATAATCATGACGATCCTAAGAAATATGGTCCAATTTATCATAAGCTCCAAAATCTGATTCCTCAAAGGAGTTGTATTAAGTTGAGAATCGAAGGTTTGTCCACAGCTGGTCTCTCAGGTGACTCTCCTAGGGTTTATATCTGTGTTTCTTGAGGAGAGGTATGATCATGTATCGTGGTTGTCTCGTGATCATGATTGTTGATTTCAATTCGGGTTTCATCAGAGCATGTTGTGTCATTGAGTCTTTGTGCATTTTGGTCTAAGTTCGAAAATTTGATGTCTTGAATCTTACAATCAACAATTGCCTTAGCAGAGGTTAAGAACGACTTTCCTAAAATGATAGGAGACTCAGACAACGTTCTAGGGTGATCAATGTCAAGACAATAAAGTCCACTTTATGTCTGTCACCCTGGAAATTTACGACGACAGAAGCAATCCCCTGTAGTCTTTTGGTAGATTAATCATGCAGTTGAACGATCACCCTTGTCTTTTTGAGTTGTCCGAGTTTGAGTCGGTCAAAAACAGATTTGGAGAGGATGTTGAGCATAGAGTCACCATCTAATCGAACATGAGTAAATATGGTATCCTCAATTTCACATGTGATTCGAGTCAACCGCTTGACTTTATAGCTCTTTATTTTTCATTACTAAAGAACTGGTCATAGATATGATATGATATTCAGTCCTGGATCGCTTCTTACCATCTTTTTAGGATTAAATCGACTCTTCACAAATTTCTTATGGTCGGGCACATATTCTATGGCCTTGATCAATGGAAGCTCTAAGATTAGACTCTTACAAAATGCTTCCATTTAAGAATTGTCCATTTTTTTGAATTTTCTATTTTTTTATTTTTTTGATATTTTCTATGATATAGTCAGTAGGGGGTCAGAGGTCAGTGGTGGTTGTGTCTGATTGTTAGTCACATGATGATTTTGTGATTCGCAAGGTGGTCGCCTTACTTCTTCTGGATTCCGCATAGACTGGATGAGATCATATATTTTCTCAATCAAAGCATCTGCTCTATGATTGATCCGAGCAATCTCATCCTCAAACATCTCATGACTTGTGATTGAATAATCATTCTCCATATGTCATGGTTTCGGCATGTAACCTTGAATAGAGTATTGATTATTCGTAGTTGTTATGGTCTGGTCCTAAGTCAAATTTCCTTGACTCTGGTTTTCTCATGAATTGTCGTAGGAAAATTGGTCGTACTCAGGAAGAGAGTCAATCTGAGTAAGGGATGGTTCAAGAGGTTGGACGTCCATAGTAACCGGAAATCGTATTTCTCTGTCAATATTGCTTACTCTATTTTCCATCCTCAATTCTGCTCTCTCTCTCTCGTGTCCATATGATTATCATAATGTGAGAGAGGTCTTGTCCATGAAGAAGTGTGGCATAGGGTGGGACGTATGGGAGGGAAGAGAATGATGGTTGAGGGGGACCGGATTTGGAGGGAAGGTTCCCCTTGAAAGTGTGAGAAGAAAGATATCGAGGACATGGTTGTAGAGACCAGGTAGGAAGACCGGTGTGCCGACATCTTCTCAAGAGAGGGATGGAATGATTCACGAACCACGATTTTCTTGCAATTGCAAGGTCTTTGACGCATACAAGTGAAATACAAAATAAACATGTAGATTCACCCACTCGACACTTGTGAAGGCACATCAAGGTTCAGCTGCTTATCTTTTCAATTTTAATTTAATGATAAAGCAATCTTGAAAAATAAGCGGAGCTGTTAGGTGCCGAAATATTTCATAAAGACTGTCCCGAGTTCATACAACCAGTTGCACCTACTCTCAGCCAGTATGGGTGTAAGTACGGACCGTTAAACAGCTACCCATGCTACTTGAGGACGGATCCTTTCACGATGTCCTCTAAACCACCTACTCTGCCAAGGGAATCAGATCGTAAAACGACTACCCGAAACCCTCACTGAGAAGTAGTTAGTTGTTTCTAAAAACAGTAATCTGAGTGAAAATTTTCGATGTCCTAAGTGTGTGATCTTGTCCTTACAAACGATGAGTGGGCTATTCTCTACGAGAAACAAAGCTTGATTTTAGGTCAGGTTATTTATAGTCACCTTGATTAGCAATCCCGATTTTAGATTAATGTTAATTACTAAAGTTTTAGGTGAGCACAGAAATTCACGCTTAATGAGCAGTCCCAATTCCTTTAAATCCTAAGTTGTAAAATTGAGGAGGGATAATAAAAAAACCAATGCAAGCGTAAATCAGTGATGCATGCTTAATAAGAAGACTTATAGTGATTCCTCGTATTCTTCATGTGGGATGCATTAAAAGGAATTTTTTAAAATTTACAATAAATGATATGCACAGATGAAATCACCCTAAGCAGATAATTGTATTAGCGAGAAAGAATTGACTAAAAATTTGGCTAAGTTGAATGATCTACCAGTGCATATAGTTAGTGAGAAATATGTATCCTAAAATTTACGAGCACAAGCAAAAATAATTCTACTCTAACGTATGTGCTCCTAAATTCTATGCCATACCACAGAGAGTCCAGTATGAATTATTACAAATTAATATGGTTCAGAGAGAGAGAGAACCTGTGAATAATGCATAATATTAAACTATTTAAGCCCTCTCTCAAAAAAAGTTAAAATTTAGTCTTTTTTGCAGGTCCCTTGAATTATATCCAAAATTTGCTCCGACTAATCTATGAAGAGAGAAATCGCAGTTAGTATCAGAAGTGAGAGAGAAATGCAAAATAAGATGCAAAGAATAAAATAAAAAATGATATGGAAATTAATTTCACAAAAATTAATTACAGAAATTAATCTAAAATTATAAGAATTCATCGTTCCCTGGCAACGATGCCATTTGATGAGCTCCAAAATCACCTCTTTAATATAATATAGGCGACAAATTTCGATTAATCAAAAATCACAATATTTGAATGTTGTTGATAATTTCTTACTTAGCAAATCTATCAAAGTAGAACACAGTGAACAATGATTTTTAGTTGTGTGGTTTTAAATTAATTAATTAATTAAATGCTCGATTAATTTATGTGTTGGAAAATATAATGCATGAAATGATGAAGACGCAAGAGATGCGATACGAATGAGCTAAATAGAGCGGATGAACGCAAGATCTATGATTTTATATGATTTAAATCCTCAATAAAATTGATCAATTAGTCATCAAAATTAATCACAAATCAAGAATAAATTCAAATAGTAATTTATCTAATCAAATCTAAGTTGCAAGGAGTATAATGAATTATCCTATCAGGATTCCTTGTAATTTGCTCCTCAAAATCACTATTTAATCAGATAAATGATTAGGGAAATCAAATAATTTCTTCCTCGATTTAGCCCCAGTACAGATTAATGTTGTACGATAATCACGAAGAAATAAATGTCTTCAATTAAGTTCCTGCAGAAAGATCATTAATTAAATCTATTTCTTGTAGCACAAATATGTTAATTCTTAGCCTCTATAAATCAAAATGATCTTCAAATAATAATCAGCAATAAATGTCTTCAGATTACTCCATAAATTATGTAAAATGATAGTGCAAGAGATAGCTTCAAAATGACATATTACGTGTTAAAAACTGAGTTCGAACATGAAAGTTATTCATAAACAACTTTCAGGGACTGAAATGTAAATAAAAATAAAGTTTCCTTTCAAAATGGTTCCTGGAGGACTTATCTGTAATTCATGAAACCACATGGAGTCTTGTACAATTTACCCAGGCACCATGTACGGGGCACGTAACCTGGGGCGGCAGGGCTTCTTTTGCAAATTCTTGAACTAGCGGGGGCTGGATGCAAGTTTCCCCAGAAGCACGTGTGGGGCATGTGTGCAACGAGGTTCGGTAGAGGGGTTGTGTCTCGGGGATCGAAGCAGAGGCTGGGGGGCGGAGGTTGAGGAGCGGACTCGAGCCTCCATGTGGCACGCTATGCGAGGCTCGGATACCCGAGCCTTTAGGTATGGATCCCTACTCCGGAGGCGGTGACATGGCGGCACGTGGGATGTTGGATAAAGGGTTGGTCCTTGATCTGACGGCGGCTGGAGCGTGAGGGCTGCAGTGACAGAGCAAGTGCTGAGGTTGAACTAGCGAAGGGTGGCGATGGCAGTGACCGCTGTGAACATGGTGCGACCAAGTGTGGTGGCTACTTGGACGGGAGGAGGTTCTCTTGTGCAGGGTGAGGAGGTGGAGCGGATGGTGCAATGGTCAGCTAATTAAGTTGAGGGTGTAAGGTGGTTGATGGTTGTCGCTGGGAGGTGACGCCAGAGGTGGTTGGAGCTCTGTAAGCTCCATCGTCGCCTCGACTCGTTAGCGTACGAGGAGTCTTGAGTAGATGCGGGGGTACAGCCATGGCAGGAGGAGGCCTCCTGGATCTCGTCGGAGAAGACGGAGCTGCAATGTTGGGTTGTTGTCACCAGCCCAAGTCATTGGATCTCTCTCTCTCCCTCTCCCTCTCTCGTTTGAAGATGGAAGCTTGAAGATCGACAGATGGGGCAACTGCTGGCGAAGCTGGAGCTTTATAGGAGTGGAGGGAAGTTATGCGGCAAGGGGCCGACCTCGTAACGATCGGAGAGAGCGGGGGGGGGAGGGGGCAAGCGTTAAGAGGGACGAGAGTGGTAGAGGCGTGACGCGTATGGCGGCGACGACAGTTGTAGGGAAGGGGAGGAGGGCGCGAATCATGTGCACTGCACATGACCGAGGCGAAAGAGGGTGACTTTGGAGGGTCATGTGCTAGGCACGTGACCTGGGGGTTGGAGAGAGGTGGGGTGCTACGTGGCACGCCCAGCGGTGGCCATGTATCATCTTAAAAAATTTCAAAATTAAAAGAGGAAGAAAATTGGAAAGAAATAGAAGAAGACCTCATATAGAAAAGTTTCTTTCATGAATGTTGATCTCTTGACGAGATCTACAACATTCATGTAGGGACTGGGAGCAAAAGATGTCAACTGTGCAAAGTGTTATTTCGTGGTCTCCATGTGTATTGAAAACCGACTTTTTGGAATTTTACATTTTCTGTGATTTTAAGGAGGATAAACAATCTAGAAAAAAATATGATAAATAAAAGACACTTAATTATATTAACCTATTTTTGTTTTTTAATAAATAAGAAAATAGGGAAATAAAATAGAAGAACGAAACACAAGATTTTTGTAGAGACTCACAGAGGACATTTGAACACAGTAGTTTCTTTGATTTTCAGTCGTGATCTAGATTTAAATTTTTGTGTCTTTTGATAAAACTTTCATCAAAGATCACACATGAGAAAGAAATAAAATAAAATAGGTTGAATATGTACATAAAAACTTAGGTCAAAAATTGCAAAAAGATAAAATGCGCAAAAGAGGTCCAAAATCCAACTTTCACATATGAGCTCCAAATTTTATGAAGTTGGTCTTATTTTCAAGATATTTGAAAATAGAGTACTTTAAAATTGAATAGACTGAAATCGAGCATTGTACGAGGAAGATATATACATTTCAGTCTGTCAGATGTGAAATTAGGACTTGGGTTTATTTGTCACTTATTTGAGTTAGCAAATTTTTTGTATTTTTTTATTTATTCTTGTTAGTAATATCTATACAATTTAGCTAGTTTTAGGTTAATCAGAGTTGGAATGAATTAATGAAAAATATGAGAAGTTAGCAGCTTATTAGGTTAATTTACACTTGGATTTTTATTCCTTATTTTATGCAATTATGTATGATGAAATGTAAATATTACTTACACATGTATTAATGCTAATGATGATATATTAATTAGTAAATACATATATATTTTGGATAACGGTGTCTAAATGACTAATTTTAGCATGATGAGTATGAGATTCATCACTTCTACCCCTCTATATCAACCTTTGGACAAAACTTCTTATTTTCTTGCAATCATGGGTGAAAAAGGGAACCTAATAGGTATAACTCACAATATAACGAGCTATGTTGATGTCACATAGGAGGTCCTTATATTAAAGGCATTTTCCTTTTCTCTACTAGATAAAACTACTCACCCACTTCAAAATTTTGGGAAAGGTGGTTTTAACTTTGGAGAAACTTAATTCTGATTTTTTAGAGAAGTATATTCCCATAGTTCAAATTAATGGTATGTATTCCTAAATTAATTATTTCTTATAGTTATTTAATAGGCCAATGTATGAGGTACAAGAATGTTTCATAGAATTTCTAAAGAAGTATCCTAATCATGAGGTTATATGATGAATCTAGTATTATTGTGCACAAGTGTTGTCAATGTTGAAACATCAACCCTCAATATTTGGATTAACAAATGAGAAGTCTTGTACAAAAGTTTACTCAAGATAATTATTGTATGAAAGAGTGATTGCACAAGGTGTTAATGATGATGCCTAAGACAGCATCATCAAAGCACATCTTTTACTTAATCATCGAGTCATTTTGTAACAACATAGACTATATCGGTATTTGTACAAAACCTTTAAAGTAAAGGACACTCATACAGACTTCTATATATCGTTTTGCTAGTATAAATCCTCATGGATTGGTATACTATTGAATGTACACAAGTGTCACATATTTTAAGTAGTGTTGCATCGGTGCAGATGTAGTTACATGAACTTGTATTTTTGATACATTAGTACACATCTTGATATGTTCAATCCAACACATTTATCTTATTGTTACACCAATACATATTCATATACATCGGCACACTTTTGACTATGGGACATATGAACTTAGTCGTTTCAACGCGCTTCTCTTTCTAACTGAAGTTGCACCATTATCCACTTTATACACTTGTACATACTAATCATTGAACCTTTCTTATAGTGTGTTGCTATACCGACCACTACAATAATCAGAGGGAAATGCGACTACACATATGGTCCACAATTGGTCCCTGGATAGTCGTATATAGTCCTTGTATCTACTATTAGATGCAAGCTCTATACTCGTATATGGATGGCCATGATCACAAATGTGACCAAGCCTTAGTTTGCAATGCGGTCGACCGGTGCATCCATTGTGATAACCAATGTCTGCATTTGATACTAACTTGTCTGTTATCATTCAGATATTGCGAGGAGCATTCACATTCATGCATTCCATTAATAGTGCATTCATATTCACACATTCTTACACATTCTTACATATGTATACATACGCATATAAGTTCATCAAAATCGACAGAAACGATATAAATCATGATTTTTATTGCGATTGCACACTGATGGTTTACCTGAGCTAAATCATGAGCCTTCAGATCTCAGGTTTGTTCGAGAAAATCAACACAATTTCCTTTGATGAATGCGTCACTCGCATATCCGCTCATCAATCTCAATCCTAAGGTAGAAAGTTACTGATGAAAATTAGGATTATGATGATAAACCAAGTTAGTTGTAAATCGAGAGGATTAGTTGTACCTTCCATTAGGAGCTTCGGATAGGTTTGTGGACATGATGAATTCCTAAGGCTCAACATCAGTCGACCACATGTAACACTCATACCCCCAAACATAGTGCCACTTCTAAAACTCACGAAGTGTAGGTGCGGTTTATAAAGTGGTGAGGATTACTACTTGATAACTTGGGCTTAAGCATTGTGGATGGTTGCCAACGGATCCATTTGGACCCGTACCCAACAAGTTGACAGTGCCAGTTTTCCTCGAAGACGGATCGACGAATTAAGCCCGGGACGTTACACCACATGAGCAAACGGTAAGGAACCTCAGATATGTTAGTGAGGATTATCTTCTCCAGCATCACCTCCTCCTTGACAATGCTTCTCATCACCAGATTAACATCTGGCGATTTTAACATTTTACATATATTAGTGGAAATGCAAAGGTTAAATCACTACAAAAACTATAATTCCAACTATAGAAACGATGTTACCTTTGGATTAAATGAAGTAATAATTATGGGTGTTCAAAATAACCATGTCACATAAGTACCCGGCCCAACCTTGTTATTCCAACCCTAAATTCACGGGTACCCGAAAAAGAAGTTCGGCAAGCATTGCATCCTCCAATATGCTCCTCTTCATGTCCATTGTTGCCGCTGCTATTCGCTACTGCTACAGAGCAGAGGCAGCAACGAGCACAAGTGACAGGGATAACAAAGGTTTGATAGAGTGGGGCACGCTCTTCGACAGACCCTAATTTACTCTCCTTTGTCCCCGGCTAAACTTACTGTTTGTTCGGCTGTAAATACATCCTGCTATAATTTTTAACTTTGCACTTACGAAGTCAATGGTTTGAATCATGAGTATGAAATTTATTTGCAATGGAGGAGTGTTGTCACTCGCTTGATATGAAAGTTCAGAAAGGTACATGAGGCTTAAATAATATATAGCTTTGTATGCCTTTTTAAGCTATTATTCTGTATGGAAGTGCAAGAAAGGTTCATCGATGGTATATGTGATATATTGAAATTACTGTGATATATGGATATGGATTGCTTACGAGGGTATTTTCCGATCATTCCATCGCAAATGTTGGTTGATATCAAAATTTCATCGAAGTATCGTATCGACATGGTGTCGATACCACATGCGAAACCGATATTTAAATTCTTGCTCAGGAGTTCATATTAATGCCATGATACCCTCGCCAAAATGGGAATTATGAACTAATAAATTGGCATTGTTCAATGTCATGAATGCTTAAAATTGTTATTTAAGTTAGAAATGCTGAAAGACCCTCCCTTCGAGTTTTCACCGTAGGAAAATTGACCCGAGGCAATAGATAATTTGAATCTATGTTGACATGCCTTCTCATGTTAAATATACATCAATGAATAGTATTCGTTATAAAATCGACTTTTCTTCTTGAAATAGCGATGAATGTCATTTTCATTGCCGAATGTTCATATAGAAATAACTTATCTGTTCACTTATTCATTAAAATTTGTAATAATCGTTGCTAAATTTTGTAGGTAAAATATAAGATATAATAGATATAAATATAAAAATATAAGGAGGGTTAGATAACACCGGATCTGATGAGACGAACCATCTTGCCGAGGCGTGCAATATGCACTGACCTTAAGAATAGATTCGTACCCCCACGGAGATTCCGATGGTGCAATCGGTATTGGTACGACTACTCTCCAGGATACAATGACGAGATCTCAATGGGTATGCACGTACCAACATCGAGATCTATTGAGCAATAATAGATCATTCCTTCAAGTTGACTCGCTATAAAAGAATAGAGGGGATAAAATGATTGTGTATTGTGTTCTCAAAGCAATGCTATAGACTCCTTTATATAGAGATACATAACAAGAGAACGTTACACATTCAAAACAATCAATTAAATCCTCCATTCAATTTGAATATTAATCATTCATAAAATAACGTATTAAAAAACAATAAAGAAGATTCAATATTCTCATAATATGCACAACATCCATCATTAGTATTATAAGGTAATATGTGTAACATGCAACATGCATACGTTACACATAAAATTTAAGTAATATATCAATGATATTATTATGAATATATTGACAATAAATCATATCCATGTACAAACATTAGAAAACAAGATAGTGATATAATATCACTAATAAATTATCATGCAAAAAACGTATGTTATAAATCACATGCTCATTGATGCTAACCAAATAAAGTTCATGCACCACTAAATATAAAATAAATACACCTTTATGTTTTTAACAAAGTATTAAAAGTATTTGAAATATAATAAAATACCAACAATCCCCCACTATTTCAAATACTTTTTTTGAACTATCTCTTTTCATCCCCCACAATTTCAAAAAAGAAATTAAGGATAATAAATATTAAAAGATAGATGAGAAACTCGAAGATGACACTTGAAGGAACTCAAAAATGTAACGCATTAGACTTGATGTCTTATCGACTATGAACAAAGACTTAGAGAATATGAATGTGGTTTCTAAAGGTTGGTGGAATTAAAATTCCTATGAACCAATCCTTTATTTGTGAAACCATTGACTCATATCTCACATTACATTTTTTTTATCTATGTTGCTCATGCGGGTTGACACGTTTCGGCCATGCGTCTACCTGGATTTTCATGAGAGTTTGCCCAAAAGTCTCATAGGAAGCGGCCTCACCTCCACACCCATATAGGTGGATCATCATCAAGTGTGTACTGCATTTACACACCACCCAATTTGGGCTATGATGTCCATTAAGAACAAGTATGTTCAACCTCACCACTTATGATACTATCATATTGTACACCATAGGAATAGAGAATAACTGATAGTATCCTCTTAGTCATCCAGTGAATTGTTTATCCCATATGAACCTCCTTCCCGGGATCTCCGTTCATGAAGGTTGGGTTTCCATCACTTCGACTATTGCTTTGGACACAATCCCGTTCCCCTCGATGTACTCTCCACAAGCTTTTTGCTTAGTGGTTTAGTTAGAGGATCAATCAAATTTAACTCTAACTTCACATAATACATTGATATTATGCCATGAGATATCTCATAATATTATCTCTCGGACAAATATGCCTGCTTTTTCACATTATAAAATATTTTTAGCAGCATGGCTTTCACAGTAGAAATATTGATGACATTGACTTCATCCAAATGGAAAGATCTGCCCAGAAGTTTCTCAAGCACATCATGAGTGCATGCATTCTCTAACGCAATAAGCTCATGTATATCGAGCAAAGAATGCTTGCTAGATTAATTTCAAAAAATATCTCCTCTTCCAGGATAAGAATATGCCCAGTAGTAATTTTCGACTCATCTGAATAATGGAGTGAATTTGCACCATAATATCCTTCAAAAACTGTAGGATCTCCATAAAATATTAAATAATAACATATCTCTTCTTTGAGATATTAAAGCATTCAAAACAGAGCATCTCATTGCTCTCTTCCAGATTTGGAGTATACCTGCATAACTTTCAACAACATATGCAATATCTTGTCTAATGTATAAGATAATCAATAATTTGTGCATATCTATTTGAAGCATACGATCACTTTTACTCTTTTTTTCTTAAAAACTTATGCAGTAAAACGAATGCCAACTTGCTTGCATTCAAAAGAAGAAAAGCTTTTGCAATACTCTTGTGATGGAGAAATATAATTATTCTTTATGATATATTTATTCTCAAGATGGTATTTATTTCTCCCATGTCATTGATATCAACAAGAGTATTTTAACATATTCGAAGATCAAACACAGACATTTTTTAATACATGCTACCTTTTTTGTGGTTAATAAGTGAGACATTGATTAAACACTCCATATTTTCGGATATTTCAGGCCTTTTATAACGACATCATTCAATTCTAATGACAAAAAAATATTCCGTGATTTTTTTTAAAACATCACAGGAGTCCAAAAACTACTCAATTACGGTTAAGACTAAAAAGCCCATGGAGAAAAGAAATAAGGATGATTAGTTTACACATCACATTTTTAGATGTTAAGGTTATATGCTTTAAGAATATAACCACATCAACTCTCACAATATATATATATATATATATATTTCATCAACATTGTTTTTACCAACATTATGTGACATCACAAAGTTGCTCAACTACAACAATATCTAATAGAGGTCATTTGAATAAAAGAACCCTTACGAATCTATTCTTAAGATTGTAGGTGAAATATAAGATATAATAGATATAAATATAAAAATATAAGGAGGGTTAGATAATACCGGATTTGATGAGACGAACCAACTTGCCGAGGCGTGCAATATGCACTGACCTTAAGAATAGATTCGTACCCCCACGGAGATTCCGATGGTGCAATCGGTATTGGTACGACTACTCTCCAGGATACAATGACGAGATCTCAATGGGTATGCACGTACCAACATCAAGATCTATTGAGCAACAATAGATCATTCCTTCAAGTTGACTCGCTATAAAAGAATATAGGGGATAAAATGATTGTGTATTGTGTTCTCAAAGCAATGCTATAGACCCCTTTATATAGATACATAATAAGAGAACGTTACACATTCAAAACAATCAATTAAATCCTCCATTCAATTTGAATATTAATCATTCATAAAATAACGTATAAAAAATACAATAAAGAAGATTCAATATTCTCATAATATGCACAACATCCATCATTAGTATTATAAGGTAATATGTGTAACATGCAACATGCATACGTTACACATAAAATTTAAGTAATATATTAACATTAATATTATTATGAATATATTGACAATAAATCATATCCTTGTACAGACATTAGAAAACAAGATAGTGATATAATATCACTAATAAATTATCATGCAAAAAACGTATGTTATAAATTACATGCTCATTGATGCTAACCAAATAAAGTTCATGCACCACTAAATATAAAATAAATACACCTTTATGTTTTTAACAAAGTATTAAAAGTATTTGAAATATAATAAAATACCAACAAATTTAACGATGATTAGATGAAAAAGTCAATGGGTAATTATTGTTATTTGATTCGCTGTTAAAGATAGTAATGAATAGATTATTTGTTGCAAATTTAAAGAATGAAATCAATGATAATATTCATTGTTATATATTTAATTACAAATAATATAACAATGAATAAAAATTATTCGTGTCGTTTCCTTTAGTAAAATTTATCATAGTATTTGACTGAGAATAAAGAGGCTTATATGGTTATCATACGAAATTTCAAGCTATTAGTTGAGATAATGTTTTATGACTAAATCAAGTGATCAGACTTAGAGTGTTCATTTGTATAAGATGGTGATGATGTTAAAGACAAAGTGACTCCTAAAGCACATTTTTTCTATTTTATTTAGTTAATTTGTAATAATATAGTTTTTACTTTCTAGAAAGCATTTAAATAAAAAGACTCGCATACATTTCAAGTAACGTTACGCTTGTACAACTCCTTATGGATTGGTATACTTTTGATTATACAAAAATGCCACGTACTTCATATATCATTGCATCGGTGCATACATATGTACATCGGTACAACTATCGTTAAATGCACAAATATCTTTATATACCGATACATATCTTGATAAGTTCAATTCTAAGTGTTTTTCACTTATTCTTGCACCGATAAATACCTATGTAAAACGAAACTTTTTTTATTGTAAAGATTTAACTTAGTCATTGGACACAAGTGGACAAAACCCACATGCCATCTTTTATTTAAAATTAATTAATAATATTTATTTATTTCAGAAAGATTTTGCAATCCTTGAATTTCCTATGACTGTCACAAAGCAATAAAATGAATTCATTGCTCTTGCCTAGCGTGAACTGACGGGAACCTCAACCCCCTTCCTCCGTCTTCCTTCATTAGTTCTATTGCAATAAAACTCATAAACTTTGCTTTCTCACTAGGGATGAAAATGACCGGATATTGATACAATTTTAAGTGTTACCATGTCTGTATTATTTTTAGTACGAATATTATATATATGTGACAGATATTTAAAATATGTTACCGTACCCTTGAAAACAAGGGATAACTTATGCTATACATGGCTAAAAATAAATATATAACTATAATTGTGTGTATGTGTGTTTGTGTGTGTGTCTATAGAGGGAGTGTAGGTAAACTACCTAAATCCATCCATTATTTTTCATGATTTTTAAATTTTTTTAAGGAAACCTAAGGGGAATTTTCTTAATATATTAAGGAAAATATGTATTTCAAGTTACATGTAAAGCAAACATTCCTAACACGTCCATCTAGAAGTGGTCAATTTTAGCAATTTTGAGACAACTAAAATTTGATAGTCTTGATGAAGATGATAGAAGCCTTGAATTAAGATGAATTTTGAATGACACAATGGTGATATATAATGATCTAATTATCTCAAGATTTCATTTCAAAAAAATCAAAAAGTAATGAAAAATGAACCAGTTGTAGGTAGTTACTACACCCATGGATGTAGGCTCCCTCCCCCCATATATATATATATATATGTTATATACACACATGAATCATATATATATATATATATATATATATATATATATATATATGGATACATATACAGATATTTGCATATGTCAAAGTGATATCCATATTCATATATATTTTTAAAAATATATACATAAATATATGTCAAAATCTGTATATAACAGATATGATAATGGATCGAATAGTTTATCCGCCTCTCTCCATTAGCCAAATCATTCACCAAAAACTTACGTTGAGGTTAGTGCTTTAACTTCCCCATTGGAGTCGTTGGGCTCCCACTTCCCCACAAGATAAGGAAGAATACCATGCTTGTGGGAAATCTTATCAATATTAGTCAATTGAAGCAAAATCTTCTCCCACCTTGTCCACCTCACATATTCATTGCATGCATCTCTATAATGGGAGAACTTGAGTCTAATTCATGGGTTGATTGATTGAGTTATCAAGTGTTAATAATTTGTGATGTTATATTCTCATCTATCCACCTAAGTAAGAGTTGCAGATGTCCTCGAGATGTACCTTCAGATATTTGAATATCCATTAGATCAATGACGCACTTTTGGAAAAGAAATGACCTTAAAGATCGATTTGAAACACCTATATTTCACCTTGTTCCATTATGTTAGGAAATTGGCGAGAAACAAAGGGAAGTGTATCATATCCTCGAGCTTGAGGGAGCTTCTCTAAGGCCACCGGACAACCCTATAAGAAAAAAAAGATTGTGAAGGACATTGATATCATAGAAGAGGCATAAGCAAGATGTGCTCATATGCACATCTCGAAAGGAAATGCCTCACCAAGAGTTACCAAGATTGGAAACAATAAGGGCTTCCCAGTCTTCCTTCCACTCCAAAAATCGATTCGGCTTGTTCATAAGCATGCCCACCACCACAAGCCAACACCTTTATCTAACTTGAAAGATGTATTTTTTGTTGCAAAGGAAGGGGCCCTAATTAATGTCTCGGATCAATACTTAAACTATTATTAAGAAATTTTGATCGTAGAAAATTGTTAACGTCATACCTCATCAAACCAGTTGATAACTACCAAAAAATGCTTAAGTTCAAATTCTCAAATGGTAAATCATCTTTCTAATCTTTCTAACATGATCTTACACTTTGCAAGTAAATCCATCTTTCTAACATGCTCTCACACTACCAATAAATCCATCTTTCAACACGATCTTACACTTTGCAAGTAAATCCATCTTTCTAACATGCTCTCTCACTTTACTAGTAGTAGATGCATAATAAACTTCAAATGTTTTGCAGAATAAATTTTGAACATTTATATATGCAACCTTACGCAGCCGTACATTCAAATACCTCAATCTTACCCCGATCACTTAGCTAATACCAGAGAAAATATAACAACCGCATCAAATTGCCACACCAAAGATCCTACTCTAATAACCCCTACATAGTTTGCCTGAAGGGGGAATTTGTTGAATTAATGTTTGTTGAATTTTTACTTGCATAAGATAAATAATTTTAACATATTTTTCATTAATATTCTCATAAGAATTTTTACAAAAATATACACACTTTTACGCTTTTACATTAATAAACACCTAAAAATAATATAATTTACCAAAACATTCTTACAAAATTTTTCATTTAAGAAAAAACGTGCAATTTTCAATTTTGCAATATATAATTTTAACTGCAATAACATTCACCATTCTTACAAAATTTTTCATTTAAAAAAAAGCGTGCAATTTTCAATATATAATTTTAACTGCAATAACATTCACCATGAATAGAATAGATCCGGACCACGGTAAAATTTCGCAGACTACAAGCTACTTAGCGGACACATCAAGAGGATAGCTAATCAAAGAGTAGAGTCATGAAACAAACAAATTAATTAATTTGGAGGATCTACCGAGAGGAGCCAACCCTGAGGCCACCCTAACCCACTCCTCTCTCATTCATAAGCCCCACTTTATTTCTTTTTAAAAAAATAAGTAAATCAATTCTTCATAATTAATTACATAAAAAAATAATATATTATACCATCATATTATATAAAAATTATAAACTACTATTTCTAAAAATTATAAACTACTACTTGCTTCTCCTCACAAATTATGTCGATCATAAGCCTTGATAACCATAGAGCACAAATCATCAAGGGAAGGCGTGGCAGATTTGCCAACCGACCCTTTAAAATTTCGAACGTTCGCTAGCCCCTATATTTATAGAGCCAGGGGGAAACCAGAGGTTCTCAGCATCCGATGTGGGACTAAAGAAAGCCCCATCAATGAGTTTCTTAGGCCCACAGAGCTTGCAATTCTTCGAGACCCGCCCCGTGGTCCTCTTACGCACAGATGTGTTCCCCGATATCCCTTCCCAACCGCTGGCGCCGCCGTCAATCTCCCTCATCCGCCCAGACCTGCTCACCGCGGAGCTTCGGCCTTCCGTTGGCGACGATGGCCCAACCTCGACCATGGCGTGATAAAGTGGGTACCCCATCCTCTGCTGTAGGCGTTCTCTGTAGCTCTGCTCCGTTACCACAATCCTCGTCAGGCATCTGAGTTCGAAGACCCAGCCGGAGCTTGAGCTCCAGCTACTCCTCTGGAAGAAGAAACCTACAGGTAAAATACCCTCCTTGTTCCCTGTTTAGCTCACCTCTTCTTCCGACCTTTCGAAAAAAAGAAAATATGAGTTTTTATATAAAATTTTGATGAACAATATGCCTTTATATAATTTTTATTAAATTTTGAGCTTTAGTATTGAGTTGTTCACTAAAATTTTAATTTTATAAAGGTTCATTGTTGATGAGTTGCTTCATCGAAAAAATCATTTCAACAAGAGCTTTGTTGAGTTATTTTACTAAAAAGTTGATTCTGCCATACCTCATTAGGACATGTACTATTTTTTCTAAACTATATGTTGAATACATGTAAAAATAGGCACATAAAGTTGATGGATCCTTGGTCATTGCACTCGAAAACCACCCTAAAGGATGACCTTGCTTTTAACACTAGTTTGGTAAGTGTGTTGGGTTGGAGTAATTCATGTCAATATTGTTGTTTGGATGATTAGGAGAGTTGGAATGATAAATGTGGTGTGATGCGACATTGATTGTGCGTTATTTTTTATATTAACTTTTTTATTTAAACATGATTAAAAAATATTATAAGAATGAAATTATGTAATATACAATTAATTTCAATCCAGGAATGCATGGGTAGAACAATTTACCTTAGGGTGTGTTTGGTATGTGGGTAAGGTGGATTAAACTGGTAGGTGGTAATCCGTTTTTGTGTTTTGGTGTTTGGATAGAGGATTAAACCGTGGGTGGGTTTGAAATGTGTTTGTTGTGATATGATTGTATTGAAGTTTGAAAAAGCGAGTAGTTATTGTGATGTGATTGTATTGAAATTTGAAAAAGTGAGTAGTTATTGTGATATGATTGTATTGAAGTTTGGAAAAGTAAGTAGAAATGGAGTAGTTTATAATTTTTATATGATATGATGGTATAATATGTTATTTTTTTGATGGAATTGATGATGGGAAGGCATGAGTTAAGGGGGTCCTCTTGCCGAACGACACCTTAGGGTTCGTTTGGTTGCAGGGTTGGGCAGGGTTGGGTTGGATTGAGGTACCCCTGTGAATAGTAAACTATGAGGAGGATTGAGAGGGTTGGAAGGAGGGGTACCTCGGGTTGGGCCAACCCAACCCTGCCCAACCCTGCAACCTGTAGAACGACCGCATGACCTGCGTGGTCAAGAAACCGTCGTCGACGGTTGCGGCGAGGCCGAGTCTTTAGGAAGGGCATAACCGTCAGGCGTGGGGGAAGGGGGCGGACTAAGCGAGGGCATTCATGTCTATATATAGACTTCCACGAGGAGGAGAAGTGCATCGGTTCCTAGCCTCGCCGTTGGGAGCCCCCTTCCCAAATCCCTCTCTCTTGATCTCGCTCTCTCGCTCTCTCGCAGCCGTAGAAAGGGGTTTACCTCGATGAGATCATTCACTGGTATCAGAGCTAGTATCGTCATCACCTCTACTGCAGTTCGCCAACGTTCCTTCGCCAAAGCTGTTGCAGTTCGCCTGTTGCTCAAAGGGCGTCGCCGATGCGTTTTCGTTGTTTTGGCTTTGGAAAACTACTCGGGACAAAACCCTAGCACGGAGGTAACTTTTTTTAAGGCACAACCAATATTATACTCGAAAAGAGTGTTTCTTTATTTTTTGGCTGTCACGCACCCCCCTTTTAATACTATAGCTCACCGTTATTTTTTTTATTATTATAGTCCCTTGTCGTTGCTTTGGCGGAATTTTTTTTCTGGCATATAGTACAACAGATCACATGAAACCTCTACATCTTTCACGTGACTTTTTTTTGAGAAATTCAAAAGACACCTCTTTATCTGCCCCCTTTAATTGTGCCACCCCTTTTTTTCCTTTGACCATCCAATCACGTGAATCCCTCTTACTTTTTTGAGTTATTCACAACGTTTTTCTATCACGACATTTGCTTTATTTTTATTTTTTTAAATTAATTCTTTGAAAAGTTGAATAGAATTAACTAGCCGATATTCCAACCTCCTAACTTACTCATATTAAAATTGAATCTCTTTAGTCTTATAATTTCTCATTAATGTTTTTTTAAAAAATTAGCTTTCATCATTTCACGGGTGTGTTTTTTTTGAGAGTTTTTTTTATTGAAGGGTAATTAACATTAGAGATAATCAAGTTATCGTCTCAATTTTTTATATTAGTTTCGCATATAGTTTAAACCTCTCTTTGTTTAAATAAAACTACTCATCGTATTGCAAATTAGTCCTCTTTTTTTGCATCAATCCTTTTCTCTCTATTTACTCTTATTGAATAGTATAATCTCATACAAATCTACATTTATTTCATTAGATCAACTAAAATGACAAGCAAAACAATTGCCACTGAGGTAGGAAAAATTGAGAACCTTAACGGTACTAATTACGAATTATGGAGTAGAAAGATCTACTATGGCCTATTGCACGATAGTATACACTCCATCATATATAAATCCGACCCAACCTTATCTAAGAATCCAACTATGGAGGATATTAGGTCCCGCGAACAGTGGGAGAAAACAGATAATAGGGCTAGGAGCTTTATGCTGACACACATGGATCTGAACCTGATTCGGGTCTTTGAGACCTGCGAATCAGCTTACGAGCTCTGGACCGCAATTAAGGAAAAATATCACTCCAAATCCGAAGTGAGCAACCAGCTTCTTCTACACAAGTACAACTCGTGTAGAATGAAGGAATCTGAAAGCGTCCTCGAGCACGTGAACAAGATGATCGTGATGGACAAGGATCTTGCGGTTGCTGATTGCACAATTCCGGAGAGGATGCAGATCGCAGCCATACTGGGAAGTCTCCCTCCGTCATTCGACATGGTTGCCACATCTCTGAAGATGAATGACAACATTAAGTCTGTGACGGACCTACCTGCACAGCTGACAATTGAGCAGGTTCTCTCTAAACAAAGATCGAAAGCTGAGATCTTTAAGGTCGAGAAAGAAGAAGAAGCAAATGCCGTGCACGTGAAGAAAAGGCTGGGCCCCTCCAAAGCGAATTTTAAGGAAAAGAGTGGGAAATACCCACGTGGATCTTGCTATGGTTGCGGCAAATATGGCCATTTCAAGGTCAATTACCCCAACAAGAAGAAGCCAGGAAATTCTAAAATTCCTGAAAATAAAGGCAAGAAGAAAATGGAATTCGCGGCTGTCGTGGAATGCAACTCCGTCATCACGGACAGTGATGGATGGTGGATCGACTCTGGAGCAACCAGAGACATCGCCAAGACGAAGGAAGCCTGGTGGACTTCAAGGAACTGAGCAAAGGCGAACAGAGGATCTTCATGGGGAACGACACCTACCTGGATGTGGAAGGTATGGTGCTGAATGACGTACTATATGCCCCAGGGATATGCCGGAACCTGATCTCAGTCCCAGTGCTGCTCAAGAAGGACTTTGAAGTCCGCATTTATAATAAGCGTATATCTATAGGCAAGAATAAGAAGGTCTATGCGATGGCAAAGTTTGTACCCGAACATGACCTGTTTTATCTTCCTGTAATAAATTCTAGTGAATCAATGAATATCGCTTTTGATTATTCCTTGTGTTTTTTGTCTGATTATGTCTTGTGGCACATGCGACTAGAACATCCAGGAAATTCTAATATGGATCAAATGATTAAGGCAAATTTGTTGCCTAAGATCACGGGTGCAAGGACATTGTCCTGCGAACACTGTCTGACCGGTAAAATGACGAGAAAACCCTTCTCAATCGGAATTCGGTCAACAGAGTTACTAGGTTTGATCCATTCAGAAATATGTGGACCACTGAGCGTCAACACACATAGAAATAAGGAATACTTTATAACATTCATTGATGACTGCTCGAAGTTCTCCTATATATATATCTCTTAGGAAGAAAGTCGGATGCACTTGAAACATTTAAGAGCTATAAGACAGAAGTGGAGACAAGATTGGGAAAACCAATCAAGACTCTTAGGACAGATAGAAGTGGGGAATATACCTCAAAGGAGTTTGAGGATTACTGCATTCAAGAAGGCATTCGTAGGCAAACTACAATGCCATATACACCACAATAGAATGGTGTAGCAGAAAGAAAGAATTGAACCTTGATGAATGCAGTAAGGTGTATGCTTTCACACTCAGGACTCTCCAAGAAATTTTGGGGAGAGGCAGTGTTGACCGCGAACTATATACAGAACATGATTCCCACCAAGTCCGTAGAATCAACGCCATATGAAATATAGAATGGTAGAAAGCTCGAGTTGGGACATCTCCGGAAATGGGGATGTGTTGCACATGTTCTGGTACCGAGTTAGCTTAGGGACAAGCTATACTTCAGGACATTTAAGTGCAAGTTTATTGGATATAGTGAACATTCTAAAGTATATAGGTTCTTTCATAAAACTAAAGGTCTGATCGAAAGTCGTGATGCAACTTTTCTTGAAATTCATTAAGAAAAGGAGCATGAAGTAGAGGAATCAGATCCTCTAATTATCCTACAAGATAATGAAGACGACTTGAGCATTAGACAAAAACTTGGGGATGATATCGACCATCCTAATATAGAGCATGATTCTATGAAACATGATAATCCTTTAGAGGAAGTGGGTGGATCCACACAATCCACGAGTATAATCGGCAACAAGAGATCCAGAACACGACCCGCATGGATGGAAGATTATCATTTCTATGGATGCGAGGCGTCGTGTTACACTGTGAACGAGTATGTCGCGGATTGTACAGATCCCATATTCTTTGATGAAGCTATGACTTCGTCTGAGTCGGAATCATGGTCGGCCGCCATGAGGGACGAGTTGGACTCAATCGAACAAAATAGTATATGTGAATTATGTGATTTCCCAGAAGGTAGGCAATCCATAGGATATAAGTGGGTATTCAAGAAAAAGTACCGAATTGACGGTACTGTTGACAAATACAAAGCCAGATTAGTTACCAAGGATTATACTCGACAAGCTGGAATAGATTTCTAGGAAACCTACTCTCCAGTGGCTAAGTTTGCATCGATTCGGATATCGTCGCATATATGGATTTGGAATTATTCCAAATGGATGTGAAGACGGCCTTCTTTAATGGAGAATTAAAGGAGGAGATTTATATTCGACAACCTGATGGATCTCAGGTTGAAGGTCAAGAGAAAAAGGTTTACAAGTTAAAAATTCATTATATGGCTTGAAACAATCTTCACGGCAATGGTATCTCAAATTTCATTAGAAAGTTATTCAATTTGGTTTTGTTTCAAATAAATTGTATATTTCAGTTGGGGAGAGCCACTATCACTTACACTGTCATATTGGAGAAGTCAGTCTCTTTATCATTTCAGTTGGGGAGAGTCACTATCACTTACACTGTACGGGTCAGATTCATAGTCATAAGGGTTTGTGTATGAGTTGAAGTATTTCTAACCTGGCTATTGAGGATACTTGAGCAGAGTTTTGGGATTCTTGAAGGCTGTTGGATTTCAAATTCGGTTCTCAGTAAGGTTCCGCCGTACTAAAATTCCGAAGGTCCTACTTAAGCTCCAAACTTTGATTTTGTGAAGACAAGTTTGATAATCAAATTTAATCCTCTTTCTTCTTTTTCTTTTCTTTCTTTTTCTTTCTGCACTTATTGCATAAGTGTTTGCTAGGGACTAGCAAAGGTAAAGTATAGGGGGATGATGAAGCCACATTTCATCATCTTTATTCTATCATTTTGGCATCAAAAACCCTAGCAAATGCGTGTAAATACCCTTAATTTCCATATCTTAGCATTCATGCATGTGCATGTAAATAGTGTATAAAATACTGTAATTAAGCCAAAATTATAGAATAAATCAAAGAAAAGAAAAAAGAATAAAATATTGTAAATATTTTATGACCCAAAACCCCGAGACCTAGGCATCTTGATGAATAGGTCGACAAGGAATAAAGTAGGGGGAGATAAGGGTCAAAATACAGTGTAAATACCTCTGTTTTTAATCCATCCTTTATAC
Organism: Ottelia alismoides; assembly: GCA_037367405.1. Lineage (NCBI taxonomy): Eukaryota > Viridiplantae > Streptophyta > Magnoliopsida > Alismatales > Hydrocharitaceae > Ottelia > Ottelia alismoides. Next base: position 249,243 of record JAZKJV010009677.1, on the reverse strand, counting down.
ATTTTGGGACCCATTTTTGGTTCCACTTTTTATACCTCAAATAAATAAACTTTGTACATGAAAGTTGTAGATAATTAAATAAATAAAAGTACAAAATTGATTTCACTGAAAAATAATGTACAGGTAAAAAGTTATGGTCTGAATAAGATTCCAGACCTTCAACTTCCCAGATCCGTATCTCACAAATGAAAACTCCAAATGCAGCAAACTCACCTTTAATTTTATATCTATTTAATGGATTGTTTTCGTATTTTTCGGAGCTACGGTTTGAAAGTTGAGTTTTGGACCCTACTTGTATACTTGTACAGATTAAAATATCCATTTTATTTATTATTTATTATTTTTATAATTTTATATTTTTATAATTTTGAAAATATTATTTATTATATATATGTACATTAAAACTAGAATAAAAACACAAAGAAAACACAAAATAAAATACTTGTAATATAATACATAGGTATAATACCTATATACATACTTATAGTATTCATACTTATATTTTATTAAGTAAATAAAATACATCAGAAAAATAAAATAAAAATGTTTTTGAGTGTATAAAAGTATTTTATAATTTTATAAAATAATAAACAAAATTAAAGAAATTAAAACCCATAATAAAAATAAAATAATAAAATATACAAGTAATATACCTATATAATATATAAAAAGCAACTTGTAAAAATGTACCTCATAAAAATAATTAAAAATCACCATTAAATACTCTATAAAATAATAAAATTTTTTATTTAATAACCAAAATTTAATTCGTTCATTTTCTATTTTTAATTGAATTAATACATCTTTTTTCAGGGATTTTTCCTGAAACAGTCAAGGTTGACCTTGGTCAACTAGCTGTTCTAGTCCTTTAACTTGTCAGAGCCTTGGTTTTTGCCATTTTCGTCGATTTTTACAGGCTCCATCTTACACATTTTGAGATCAAAGTCTTCATGACTTTTATTCCTTGGTATATGGTCTTTCACGGCCATGCGGTTCCTCGGGCAGGGGATCACTGTGGCGAGAGCGACATGCCGATCTTTGAGCCTCTGCAACCACAAGGTCAAACCAAATATAATGGAGCCCCGACCTTCGATTCGATATTGGAACTGCATTTCATCCAGATCTTTTCCCCCTTTGTCTCGCGTGGGCTTCCTGGAGGTGACAGCTCCAGATTGCCTTCTTCAAGGCGGTGGATCCACCACGATTTGGACGTGTTCCATCAACTTCCGGTGAGCCCCGTCGTCGAGGTACTCTCCCTCCAGTTTTGACCGTTGAGGCAGCCATCTCTTCCTGTTATTCCTTTTATTTTTCCTTTGCCTTAGTCTTAGGACCCGTTTCCCATCTTCAAATCTGCTTTCTAATCACCCAATCGACCTCGAGCGTACCCTCGCCGGAGCGCACCTCCGGCGAGCTTCTTATCCACCTTTCGCCACCGCGTTTGCCACCCAGAGGGTCGTGGCATTTTGCCCACGGCCCCCTTAACTTGTTCTGTAGGTCCTGAGCTACATTTAGCACCTGGAGCCTATTTTGGAGGAGGCGGAGAGGTTCCTGGAGCAACCTTGCTCCGGCGACCTCGCGCGAGCCCTCCGGCCACCGCCGGAGATTTTTGGAGGCACCAGCACATAGAGGACCATCGCAGGAGTGCGGGACACCATTTTGAAGCACAGAGGAGCGGGTGAGGAGGGAGATTGGCGCCTGGGAAACTCGCTTCCACGCGTGTTCTTCCCAGTTCGTCGAAGGACCTCTAGAGCCGTCAAATCTTGAGGCTGTCCCAGACACTACAACAGCCATAGGATCAAAAGCCCCAGCGTCGTTGGATCATCAGAGAAGCATCTAATCTCAGCTGCTCGATTGCGAAGGGGTACGGGCCACGGATCGTCGCCACGTGTTTAAGTGAAGACCTTCAGCCGTCAGATCCGCCTTGGTGGGTATTTTGCGCATTTTACCTGCAAAGTTTTTGTATTTATTAGTTAATATTTAAACATTCATCGGCAGCTTTCGTAATTTGGTAATATTTAGTAAAAGCCCCCTGAACTTTTTAGAATGGCAAACTGGTCCAAGCCACGTCACCTCACGTGACCAGTTCACGTGAGGAGCGGGGCATTTTGCAGAGAGGCCCTCAGCCATTTGTGTATTTATTTTCAGTACCAGAATTTTTCATTGTAGTTTAAACTTTTGGGGTTATGTGCATGTGAGCCCTCGGGCATTTTTGATATTACAAGCAGGTCCCTCCCAGGCGCATGCCCGTTACGCGTCCTGGTGGGTATTTTACAGTCATACCCCTACGGGTTTTGTGATTGCTATTTAGTCCCTTAAATTGCTGATTCAGTGTATGTTTTATGAGAAAATTGCACTTTGACCCTTGATTGTTCGATTATTTGCACTTATGCCCTTGCCAGTAGTGTAGTTTCTTGATGTTGTATTTATTTAATTAGTGCATCATTTTAACTCGAAAAATTCTCAAAAAATAGCATAGGCTCCTGTTAACTTTCTCATTCACGCTATATTTTTGCATTGCATTTTTATTGCATTTTTATGTTTATTAAAAATAAAAAACATGTATTTTTCCTACTATTTGCATTAGAAAATCCATAAAAATTATAAAAACGTTTTGAAAAATTCCAAAAAAAAATATATTTTGTTTGTCTTATCCTATTTTAGTGTTTCCAAAAACCACTAAAAATTTCAAAAGAAAAACCTTAAAAACTAGAAAACACCTAAAAACTTCAAAAAATCTAAAAAATCCTAGAAAATTCCTAAAAATATAAACTTGGGTTATGTAGTTTCTCTATTTTATTTCCTTTATTTTAAAATTAATTTGGGAAAATTTTGATACTGTTTGGCATTTTTCATTCCCATTTTGATTTCGGCCAGTAGGTTTATTCCCTGTTTTCCTTTATTTTGACTTTTAAAAATACCAATTTTGAAAATTGCCCAAAAATCACAAAAACATCTTAAAATTATAAAAAGACCAAAAATATTTTATTCCCTGATTTTTGAGCATTTTCCCCGATTTTTATAAATACCCTTGTCCTTTTTCTCTTATCTTGTATATATACTCTATTATTGAAAAAGAAAATATAAAAATATAAAATATAAAAAGAAAATACAAAATCAGTAAAAAGAAAACCAAAATACAAAATTAAAAATTAAAAATAAAATAAAAGAATATAAAATTAAAAACCCACAAAAACACTTGCGTAATTGTAGACACTTAATCACATTATATTTTTGTGCATCAATTGTTGATCTATCCTGCCTTGCTCCCTGTGTTCGAACTCTCTACGTACTTGCATCTATACATCTTTTATGTAGAGTTAAAAATAAATTTCACTCCACATTATTTGTCATTGTTTGATATTTGATTGTGGGTTCATTGTTGATCTTAATTGGGATTCATTGAGGGTCGCCGCAGCGACACTGTTGTCTCCGCCTTGTGTGAGATAATTAGACCCCTTGACTTTCGGTTAAATCAAATGGCGTCGTTGCCGGGGAGCAACATCGTATAGATTACAATTTTGAGTGATTGTGATTATTTGCTTACCATTGCTTGCTTTATCTCTCATTTTTGTATATATTGTTGAGCTTTCTAACCATTGTCTTTCTTGTCTTCTTATGAGGAACCGCGGACCGAGGAGGATCGCCTAGGTGATTCGGTGCAGCCTTGTGAAGCAGAGTCGGCTTTTCTAGCCCAAGCCGACAGGAGAGAGCAGGAGGAGTGAGAGAGAGAGATAGTAAGATAGCAATTTATTTTTGATGAGAGAGAGACATTCGTTATTAATTTGTAATAATACATGTACTTGGACACTCAAGATACTCGGGCTCAATTTCCAAGTGTTTGTACACTTGGGGGCTCACCGCGGTTTTTGTCGTGTTTTCACCACAGTCATTTTCCGATTTTGTTTTATTTTTCCTTTCTTTTGTGGATTGAGCCCTTAGATTTTTAGGCATTGCTTGATCGATTAGATTAGGTCCAAACACCCTAATAATCATTGCATGTACCTATAGTGCATATTTGGACTTAGTTTAATTAAACAGTTGAATCATCATTTTCGATCCGCCGCGCCGTGATGAATCTCGTATTCATCACTCTAAATCTCATTTATTAAGCTCAAATCCCTAAAAATCAACAGCATTCTTACATCTATTTTGCATAATTAGCATCCATGCAGTTTCCATAAGAATGGCATTTTAGCACAAAAATCTGCATAAAATAAGAAGCCAAAAATCCAAGCCAAAATGACCTGTAAATAGCCTAACTTCCCTAATTTTTAACTCATTCATGCTAACTCTGAATAACTCAAAACCACTTCCACTGTGTACATATCACTAACAAAAATAAAGAAAAAATACAAAAAATAACTAACCCAAATAAATGGACCAAAAACCCAAACCCTAATTTCAGGATTTTCGGACTAAAAGCCACATATCTCCCCCATCCAGTGTCCGATTTAATCCTACTCACTTTTGAACTAATGTACATTTAATTACCTTCAAAACAAGACCAAGTTCAAGTGAATCGGAGCTCATATGTGAAAGTTGGGTTTTGGGCCTCTTTGTACATTGTATAGTTTCACGGTTTTTGACCTTGTATTTTATGTATATATTTTCTTAATAAATAAAAATCCAAAAAAATTAGAATTAAGTGTCTTTATTTATCTCTGATTTTACTGTAATTTTTCGGGATTTTTATCTGATCAAAAAAATGACATAAAAATTACAAAACCCCAAAATTAAGGTATTTTATGTACATAGGATACCCCAAAAATTCACTTTGTGCAAATGATCGATTTTGGTTTTGATGTCTTCATGAAAGTTGTAGATCTCATCGAGACGAGCAATTTTTGTGAAAAAGTTTTTCGATCTGAGGTCATTTACTATTTATTTTTGATTTTACAAGATATTTATTTTCGGAATTTTTTGGTGCTGACACGTGGCAGCACCTGGTGCCGCCACGTGTCAGCCGTTTTTGGGCTTTATTTTATTTCGTTTTATAAAAAAAAATAAAAAAATAAAAATTAAAAAATTTTTAAAATAAAATAGGCGCACGTGCGTCGCACGTGCCTCCCAGGCACGTGCTCCGCACGTGCCCGCCTTTCCCCTCTCGCCTTTAAACCGCCACGTGTACTCAACTGGGCCGTTCGATCTCAGCCGATCGGACGGCCCCCGCTCGTCTTCCACCTCTCGACTCCAGGCGCTTCCTTCCCAATTTTGCCGCCACGCCGCCCCCGTGATTTTCACCGCAAATCCCGCCGCCGCCGCCATCGCCGATCCTCGCAATCGAATCCCCATTCGTCCTGCGATCTCGCGCCGCCTTCCCAGTCTCCTCCTTCCATAAAACGACGATCCTCTCCTCCTATAAAAACTCCGCCGCTCCCAAAGGGCAACCCATCTGCCGTCTGCACGAAATCAAGAGAGGAGGTCGGTGGTGAAAGCCTGACCCCCTCCCTCTTCCTCGGCGCGATCCGAGCTTCACTAGCTCGTTGCAGTCCACGGCGTTCTTCCTCGGCCGCTTCTGCTTCAGCTCCAACCCTCCTTGGCTGTCGAGCCCACGACGCCTATCTCCGATCAGAGGATCTGCCAACGACGAGCTACGCCAGCAAGCTCACCGTCGACGATCCTCCTCGCCATCGACCTGTCTCCGCCTCGCTACGTCGATACCCCAACGTCCGAGTCGCCGTCAATGCCTTCATCTTCGCACCATCATCGACCTGCTCTCCATCGACGACACCTGCTTCTGCTCCACCGTTCGTCTCCAATAACGCCCTCGCACCGACCCCAGCAACCACCTCCGCCGACACCCCCTTCTTCTATTTAAACAACGCTCCGCCGCCTCGTACACCCATCCGCCGATAACACGAGGCCGAGCCCGGTGGTGACAGCATCTGGGCTCGCCATCGACGAGATCCGAGCTCCGGCTCGTTGCATGTCACCGCCGCTACCCCCGACGACCTGCTGAAGCTCCGGCCTTCGTTGTCGTTGAGCCCACGACATCGACAACCATCTTCGCGCCATCATCGACCTGCTCGCCACCGACGTCACCTGCTTCTGCTCCTCCGTCACCGCTGCTGCGCCCTCGACGCCCCACGGCCGTGTGTCGGCCACGATCACCAACCACCTTCGTCTCCGACAATCTCAACGCTGACGACCTCCGCCCTCGCACCGACCCCAGCAACCACCTCCGCCGACCCCGTCTCCTCCAGCACCTGCATCAACTCCGACCGCCAGCCACCGCTTCATCGAGCTTCGCTGACAACCTACGCTACCGGAGCTCCTCTGCCGAGCATCGGCCTCAGCTGCGCCCACCTGCCGTGGCCAAGCGGCCCCTCCGCTACCGGACCGCCACCCTCCGCCTCGCCAGGCCGGGCTGCAGGCCCGAGACCCCAGCACGTGCTTCGCACGTGCGTGGGGGACGTCAACCATCGTCATCCCCCGGGTCACGTGCGTAGCACGTGACCGCGGGGCAAATTACGAAAGACGCCCTGGAGTTTCCCCTATTCACGTGCCAAGTCCGCCTCTAGAGGTCACGTGCACAGCACGTGACCTACTGGAAATTTTGCAGCACTACCCCCCTTTATTATTGGTAATTACACAAAAGCCCCCCTCTGCTTTTATATTTTATTTATTTATTTGCATCTGTACCCCTGCATTCCCATTGTGTTTTGAACCTCTTATCTACATTATTTTCTTAATCCAAAAATTGCATGATGTTGGTTAATTGATCCTCTACGCTTTGACATTTTGTGGGTAATTTTGTGATTGATGGTTAATTAATAAATAATTGTTTTGTGAAAATTTGAGTATTTTACCCATTTCTTGCTCTTAAATTCATAGTTGATTAACCGTTGCTCTAAAAATCCCCGAAAAATCACAAATTGTAGATTTAATTATTCTTAACATTGTGCGATTGAAATTTACATTTTAGTCCCTAAATAAGGCCAAATTTTGCATATTGCACCCTATATTGCATTTAAAATTCCAAAAAAAGACCGCCTCGAAAACCGAACACGAACTTTGATAGAATTAACTCTAGGTTGTTCCTTTGCCTCCTTGTGATCGACCTTGGGACTTGCCCAAGTAAAATAAACAAAAAACCACAAGATTAAAAATTGAATAACTTATTTGTGGTATTTTCTTGATCGTTTCCGATTGCCGCCTACAACGCACGACACGATAAAAACAACTTTTTAAAAGCGGCATATCCGGATACGTCACGCCGCGAGCCCACCCCATCAAGCGCTACTCCTGAACTCGATTTGTCGAGAAGAGAAGGGGTGAGTCTAGACCAGACTCTTTGAATTGAGGATTGGTGATCAACTTGTGGTTCTTCACGTTAGCAATTGCCTGCTTAGGACGATTTCCGTGTGATTATCGACATTTAGATTAGGTTTATAAATTCCTGTTTTGCATCCCACATGGAGAGAGCTGGGAGTCACTGTAAGTCTTCTATCTTAGCATCCATCATTTAGGCACTAAGGTGAGATTTCCTTCTTAGTGCCACTTGCATTGGCTTTTCCGACTCTTTTCTCCCTCTGTTTTTGGATCAAATAGGAATCAAGAAAAAACAAAAACGTTAGGCACTTGTTTGAATTGACTCAAAAGAAGCGATAACACCAAAAAATTAAAAAAGGGACTGCTAAAGAAAACTTGACCTAAATAAAATTTTTAATTGGATTCATTGCTTGGGGAGAGTAACACCCTCACTTGTATTCAGGTTGTATGGGAAGGTCTCCTTCCAAGTGAGAGAGCGGCTTCGTAAGGATTAGAGCCAAAAACCCAGTCTGTGGCTGCCTTGTGTATCGCCTGGAATTCTGAAGTATTGGCGCTTCTATCGTACGTAGATGAGTAGGGCTTGGTCACCATTAACGACTCTCTATTGTGTAGAGCATCGACCTTGTCCGAAGTATCGAGCCTAGGCCACGCCTTGACGGGGGTGTCTGTCTCGTTGTCTTACGTCCGAGTAGGTTCTTGCACGCCCACAGGTGATTCTGTTGCGAGCGAGTTCCGAAGTATCAGTTTCGCCTATTGGCTTCCTTTCTCTATTTCTTTGTCTGAGTAGGGATACAGGAAGGGTTACAAGGACCTCAAAAAGTGCAGACTACAGGTTACACAGGAGGAGGACAAGTACGGGATAATCTCCCGTCAGTACTCTCGCTCCTATAGGAGTAGCGCTCTAAGGACTCGTTAAAAGATAAATGCTTGAATTTATTTAAAAGCTACAAAGATAAAAGCCGAACTCTTACGGCTTCACGTGTTGAGTTGGTGAATCCCCTTGTTTTGTGTTTGATTACTACTTGGATCTAGGTCAAGATCAAGAAAACCACACAATTGTGCACAATTTTGCCACCTCCTCTTTTTCATTTCTCAACCTTCATCTTCTCAAATAATCAAGATGATGGGACGGAGATCTCTTAGGCCGACCTTGTCGGCACCGCTATCCAGCACTCCTCCCTATTCATCTAGGACAACCTTGGAGAGTCCGCTCTCTGAGCCTGAGTTCACTTCCACCCTGTTCCCCCTCGACCATCCTTCTCCTTCCATCAGTCCAAGAGTTTCAGAATTCGGTGCATCACAGAGCTCAGATCATTTGACGGCACCTGAGATGGGTTCTTTTGCCTTTTCAGAGAATCCAGTCATGGCGGATAGAGGAGATCACCTATATGAGCAGGAGCACCCTCCATTCCTATATGACCAAGCCGCCATCAACAACTCACTTCTAGCATCCTTGGAGACCATGCAGAGACAAATCAGAGACCAAGGAGCATTCATGGGTGAGGTAATGCGAGAGCTGGCGCAGATGAGAGCCGACAGAGAGAACATAGCTGCAGGTGGAGGAGGAGATATACCGGTTGCAGAAGGAGGAGATCCTGAAGCTGAGAGACCGCCACAGACCATCATGAGGGAATTGCACAATCCTGCCGCATCCCTCACTCATCGATGGATCCGACTCCCTCCCATCCATGGAGACTTTGAGCTTCGGCCCCACACTATTCAGCTTCTACCTAAATTCCATGGGTTGCCGACCGAAGAGCCACACCTCTACTTGCAAGAATTCGAAATGATCTGCAGCACAATTCATGACAGGATGATGACCGAGGACACTATCAAGATGATAGCCTTCCCCTTATCTTTGGTTGATAGAGTCGCGTACTGGCTGAAACATTTGGGAAGCTTCCTCGACACTTGGGCACAACTCCGGACCGTTTATTTGAAGAAATATTATCCACTCGGCCGAACGAATGCAACAAGAGCTATGATTAGCAACTTCACAATGATCCCGAATGAACAATTCCATGAAGCTTGGGATCGCTTTAGAGAGCTCATTGACCGGTGTCCACACCATGACATATCCAAGCCCAATCTGGTTCAGAGTTTCTTTTGTGGGATGACACCGGAGCTGCAGGGGCTTGTTAATGCCTCTTGTGGTGGATCATACTTTTCCAAGGGTGAAGACGACGTCTGGACCATTTATGAAGGAATGGCAGAGAAATCTACGGTCATGGCCCAAGCCAGAGTCTACACACAGCAGAAACCACCCCAAGGAGGAGGATCATTTCAGAGGATCCCTCGCATCGATGCCAGTCCCCACACTCAGTCGGTAGCCGCAACCCAAGCCAAATCAGCCGCAGCCGACATGGGTATCATTAGTGAGAAGTTGGACCATCTCGAGATCCTCGAGAAGAAGCAGATGCAAGGACTGGCCCAGATGGACCAGATTACCAAGACCATGAGTGACCTGAAGACGCAGATTCTATGCATTCAGGAGGTACAGACGTCTATTCAGTAGCCTCCCAGGTCACGTGTTGATCCAAGCAGCAGCAGCTCGCACCAGCCCTCTGCCTCACACCGCCAGGTCAACCACATTCAGGCAGAGCCGCTCCTGCTATTGCAGTATTACCCGTCGCAGTCGCCATCTCAGGACACTCAGATGGTGGTCTATCAGTCGAATCAACCACTGGCAGTTCTCTCCCCACCATCTTTCGAGCAGGAACCATTGATAAAAGTCAATGGGATTTGGTACGACCAGTACCCGCAGCCCGGGATTCGTCGTGATCACCCCAGATTCCGTTGGGGCAATGGTAGCACCTCTTCCCAACAACAGCCTCCTACTCAAGGATATCAGAACAGTCAGCCGCAGCAGCAGCAGCAGCCCCAGTACACCCACCAACAGAACCAGAATGGTCATCGTCCCGCCTATCAGGGACAGTAGTGGAGGCAGCGTCAGCAGCCTCAACAGTCATATCCCCAGCTTCGTGAGCATTTCTCCTCCCAGCAGCAACCTCATTTCCAGCAGGGGAATACATCTGATTCTCAGGCACCTGCCTTCGAGAACCCAGCATTAGATGACCTCGCCCGATTGCTTACCGAGCATCGAGAGTCCTACCGGCGAGACATGGATGAGTTCCGGAAGGAGGTAAGGGATTTAATCAAGGGCAAAGCCGCCATACCAGCTCAGATTGAACCTAACCCGAACAATCTGAAAAGAAAGTCTGAGCAGGTACAATTCACAGAGGATACCTCTCCTAGTGATTATTTGAGTGACATGTCTTCTTCTTTGTATGATGCTGATTTTGTGACTACTAGGAGCGGTAGGATGCCAGCCAGCGGTGCCTCATCTGAGCGACAACCACATGCAAAATCAGGAGCACCAGATGAGCCAGGTAGCGGTGCTGATGCCGCTAATGACGATGTTGATGACGGTGGTGCTGAAGCCACTAATGATGGAGATCCATATGACGGTGCTGAGGCCGTCAAGACACCAGATGCAGACAGTGGTGCTGATGACACCATTTTGGATACAGAGCTAGAGCGCGGTGTTGATGTCGCGAAGACAGGTGCCGGTGGTGGTACTGAGGCCACCACATCTACTTTTGTTGAGCTTCCTTCTGTGGTGTTACCACCTTTTGTATCTATGGACTGTGGTAACAACAAAAAGAACAAAAATATGAATAAAGGAAAGGTTTCTGTTCACATTTCGGATCCATATGTGTTGAATGATGATTATGGTATGGATTCTATTCCTTCACAAGCATAGGGACCTAATCCTAGTCCTCCATCTACGGAGGCCCCTACCATCCCCTTCCTTAACGAACTCCGCTTAGCGAAGGGGAGTAAAAAGGAAAATCCAAAAAAGGACCAACAGGTAGAGTTCAACAATCAGATGATTGATCGATTCCATATTCAGCTGACTCTACAGGAAGCACTTGAGCACATCCCCCTCTTCAAAAAGAACTTGAAAGAGAAGACTACCGTCCGCAGGAAGAGGAGGAACCACAGAGATCGGATCCATGTGCTCACTCATTCCACTTGCTGCACCATTCAGAACAAACTGCCAGCCAAGAGACCAGATGCAGGAGCTCCCTATGTCAGATGCGAGATTCAAGAGCAGCAGTTTGACCGTACTCTATTAGACAGCGGCTCTTCTATCAACCTTCTTCCAGCAGCCTTACTCGACCGATTCGAGTTTGGTCCTCTTCTTAGGAGCAGGACAGTCCTTCAGTTTGCTGATAGGTCGACTGAGAGGCCGAAAGGGGTTATTGAGAGACGTGGTCGTTACCATTCAGGGCCTGAAATTCCCCGTGGACTTTATTGTACTGGACATGGAGATCCCTAAGTCGGTAACCGATGTCCCCATCATACTTGGACACCCATTCTTGGCCACAGCTAAGGCGGTGACCGATCATGATAGCGGGAAGGTCTGCTTTCGCGTAGAGGGCGAGAGCATACAAATAGAGACGATCGAGGAGACCAGAGCAAGAGAGTTAGAATGCTCAGAGAAGTCCAGCGAAGCTGCGCAGATGACAGAGAAAGAGCTAGACATCCACCAGGAGTGTGATTTGTGATGACAGATGATGAATCCAATTGGACAGATCCCGTAGCACAGACCCTCGCCTTGCCTACAGATTCACCATGCTTAAAGCTTATGGCAGTTGAGAGTCTGGAGAGCACACCTCTGGACGAGGATACCATTGAGGCTGACAGTGTTGGGACGAGTGGTGCTGATGATTTTCACTATTGTTCATCTAGTTCAGATCCCTCAGACTCGGACATTGATTGGGATGATTTTGATGATTATCTACCATGTCTGATTCCTTCTGAGCCGACAGCTAGGACGGAGTGCGAGCCAGTACAGTTTATTGATGATTCAGCAGACCTCCCTTCGTCAGATGTTCATGCAGAGCGAGAGTTCTCACATGCAGACCTGGTTGCTTTCACACAGACATATCAGAAGCCAGATCTGCCACCTCCCAGTTGTCCAGAACTGAAACCTTGCCGCAGTCGTTGAAGTATAGATTCCTTGCGGGTGAGCGAGATATGCACCCAGTCATTATCTCAGTAGGTTTGACTGAAGAACAAGAGTCTCGTCTGATGGAGGTTCTTGAACGCAACCACAAGGCGATAGGATGGAGTATAGCTGATCTCCAGGGGATTAGTCCGGCTCTGTGCTCCCACCACATCTATCTTGAGGAGGACGCTAGGCCGTCGCGTGAGTTCCAGCGATGGCTAAACCCGAATCTTCGAGATGTGGTCATGAAAGAAACATCGAAGTGGTGGAGCGCCGATTTTATCTACCCCATCTCCGACTCCAAGCGGGTTAATCCATTACATGTGGTACCCAAGGAGACGGGTATTACTACAGTTGTGAGTGAATATGAAGAGGAGATAGCTACCCGGGTACCAACTTCTTGGAGGGTCTGTGTAGACTACAGATGATTGAATCAGGCCACCAAGAAAGATTATTTCCCGCTACCATTCATTGATCAGATTATCGAGAGGCTAGCTGGGAAGAGTCATTACTGCTTTCTTGACGGGTACTCCGGTTATAATCAAGTGGCCATTGCGCCCGAAGACCAGGAGAAAATGACATTTACCTGTCTGTTTGGGACTTATGCTTTCAGACGGATGCCCTTTGGTCTATGTAACGCTCCTGCGACATTCCAAAGGTGCATGTTGTCCATTTTCTCGGACATGGTGGGTGACTGTTTAGAGGTCTTCATAGATGACTTCTCGATCTATGGCGATGGGTTTGATGCTTGTCTTGATTGCCTAGACCGTGTGCTTTAGCGCTGCATAGAGGTCAATCTTGTCTTGTCTTGGGAGAAGAGTCACTTCATGGTGACTCAAGGGACGGTCCTTGTCATATCATCTGCAACAGGGGCATGGAGGTCGATCCGGTCAAGGTGGATATCATTAGAAAACTTAATCTGCCGTCCAATTTACGTCAATTGCGGTCTTTTCTGGGGAATGTCGGTTTCTACCGACGGTTTATTCATGACTTCAGTCGAATTGCCCGACCGCTTACTGATCTGCTGATGAAAGACACCGAGTTTATTATAGATGATAAGTGTCTATCGTCCTTTGAGACTCTCAAGAATATGGTTGTCACAGCTCCTGTCCTTCAGCCACCTGATTGGTCTCTCCCATTCGAGATCTTGACGGACGCTTCTGATTTTACCGTAGGGGCTGTGCTTGGACAGAGGAGGGATGGATTGCCGTATGCCATTCACTACGCCAGCCGGACTTTGGATGTCGCTCAACGGAATTATACTGTAACTGAGAAAGAGATGCTGGTCGTAGTCTTTGCTTTGGATAAGTATCGATCGTATATTCTCGGATCTAGAGTGACTATCTACACAGATCACACCGCCATCCGGTACTTAATGGCCAAGAAGGATGCCAAAGCTTGCCTTACCAGATGGATCCTTATACTCCAGGAATTTGATATTGAGATTAAGTACAAGCTTGGAGTTAAGAATGTGGTGGCGGATCATCTCTCCTGCTTAGAGAACCTTGAGGAATCTAAGCCCAGTGCACCTATCACAAAGACATTTCCAGACGAGGCGATCTTGGCTATCGCCTCACTCCCATGGTATGCTGACTTTGTAAACTATCTTGTTGCCAAGACGGTTCCCCAGGGTTGGCCCAGGCAGAAACTTGAGACCTTCCTAGCTAAGGCCAAGTTTTACCATTGGGAGGATCCCGTCCTTTATCATGAAGGAGGGGATAGCATCTGGAGAAGGTGCATTTCTCAAGAAGAGCAGCATAGCATCCTCACATATTGCCACAAGCTTGAGGTAGGAGGACATCATTCTGGTAGAAGGACAACACAGAAGGTGCTTCAATCCGATCTTTGGTGGCCTACCCTCTTCAAGGATTCAGATGAATTCGTGAAGAGGTGTACTGACTGTCAGAAGATGGGTACTTGCGGACAGAAAGACATGATGCCCATGCAACCCATTCACTTTTGTGAGGTTTTTGATGCACGGGGGATTGATTTCATGGGCCCATTTCCTAAGAGTCAGGGATTCGAACACATTTTGCTTGCTGTAGATTATATCAGCCGTTGGGTTGAGGCCATCCCCGCCCGAGCCGCAGATGCTAAAACTGTGTGTAAGTTTTTGAGGAAAAATATCATTTCATGGTTCGGGGTACCTAAAGTTCTGATTTCAGACGGGGGGTCTCATTTCATTAATGATAAAGTCAGGGCCCTTGCAGACGAGTTTGCATTGACCATCGTGTTGCCACGCCATACCACCCTCAGACTAATGATCTTGTCGAAGTATCGAATAGGGAGATCAAGACAATCTTACAGAAGGTTGTCCGCCCAGACCGAAAGGATTGGTCACAGCTTTTGGACTCGGTCTTATGGGCCTATCGGACCTCCTTCAAAAATCCATTAGGGACATCTCCCTTTCGTCTCGTTTATGGCAAGCTGTGCCATCTGCCAGTGGAAATAAAGCATAAATCATTTTGGGCGGTCACTGAGTTACTGTTAGATCTCGAGAGTATAGGAGAACAAAGGAGAGCAGAGTTGGCAGCCCTAGAGGAATTGAGAGATACAACCTTTTCTAGCAGCCTACAGTACAAGGAAAAAGTGAGGGCATGACATGATTCTCATATCAGCCATAAACTGTTTGAGCCCGATCAACACGTATGGTTGTTTGATTCCAGGCTGAAATTATTTCTAGGGAAATTACAGAGCAAGTGGAAAGGTTCGTACGTGGTCAGGAAGGTACATGACAATGGTAGCATAGATATATCCGAGCCATAATCTTCGTCCACCTTCAAATTTGTGGGAAAATCTTGCATCCGTTCCTACGGATGTGAAAATTGCATCGGTAACCCTCGGATGGAAGAATTGCACTGTCACCCTTGCCACC
Source organism: Ottelia alismoides (assembly GCA_037367405.1). Lineage (NCBI taxonomy): Eukaryota > Viridiplantae > Streptophyta > Magnoliopsida > Alismatales > Hydrocharitaceae > Ottelia > Ottelia alismoides. The sequence continues at coordinate 234,082 of JAZKJV010009677.1, read as the reverse complement.
GTACGGTTGAGCGGGTGAGGGGAAAGTAGCCTTACAATTTGTGGGGAAATTTTCTCTTCCGTTTCGACGGATGCGAAAATTGTACCGTTTCCCTCGTTTAGAAAAATTGCATCGACACCCAGCGCCTAAAACTATATCTAGATCCGTATCCGCCGACCATTGATGTTGCCCCCATTCTTCTGGTATCAGATGAGTTCTTTGACTCCGATCATTTGCACCTCATACATGGTTATCACTTCCATCTTCTGCTGTACATATCCATCTGTTGATATCTTCTCTTCTTTTCTTCTTTTCTTCTTTTCCTCTTCTATCTCTTCTTTATCTATCAAAAAGGTGTCGCCTCCTTGTAGACAGTTTTCTATTCTTAGGACATACTTTGTCCTAAGTATAGGGGGGTGTGCACCCCGAGTTTGTCTATTCTTTGATCCTCTCCATTGTCTCCTTTTCTTGTTTATACTTAGGGATATCTTACCCTAAGTATAGGGGGAGACAATCCGAGTACGATCTGTTCATTCCCACCCTTGACCCTCCCTGCTTTGTGTACAGTCTGCTATACTTAGGATTATTTGATCCTAAGTATAGGGGGGACGGTCGACTTCTCATTCGTTTGTTCATTCATCTCTTATTTATTTATTATTTAGACTTGTCTATACTTAGTACGAGTTATGTCTTCTCTTTTCTCTCTGATCTATGAGGACATAGCTCAAGCAAAGTATAGGGCGGTCGTATATACTACGAATATACTTTAGCCATAACTCGTACTTTCGTATTTTTATAAATATGGGTAATTACTTCTAAAAAAATCATTAAAAACCTTAATAAAAAGATGTGACCATTCCTCAAATTCTTTCTGTATTTACTGATTAATAAATCAGGTGAGAATATTTTTTACAAAATGTTTGAAAAATAGTTTGAAAATCTCTTTGAAAAATCTTTTGAAAATTATTTTGAAAACATTTTGTTACATGTTTTCAATCTTTGTAAAAAGATTTTGATTGTAAAAATTTATTTTGTGTGAAATAAAATGTTTGAAAAATGATTTGCAAATGGTTGCAAAAATATTTGAAAAATCTATATATACTGTTTGGAAAACCTTTGCAAAATAATTTCCAAATGTGTGTACATGTGTGTAAAAAATGTTTGTAAAAAATATTTTGGACTATAATTTTCAAAATTCTTTGAAAAACGTGTGTCAAATAAGTTTGAGGAATATATACATTACACCAAAATTCACTACATATACTTATAAAATTGACCACTTACCCTTTGTAAATTCTTAAAACCCACTTCTTGTAAATATAAGAAGCTCTCCTGTGTAAATATTTGTACCTAGTTTTTGGCCAAAACCTTTTGTTTTCAAAATTCTCAAAAACATTTGCAAAACTAAAATCCAAAAACATTTCAAACCTTTTTGAAAAATCTAAAAAAATGCATATGCATCATCATCATCTTTTCAAAAACCCATAAAAAGTTCAAAATCTTGAAAATTGCATCACAAAAATATTTTCTGCATAGCATTGCATAGCATTCGCATTTTTTCGGATTGAGTTTGATAGTTGAACGAGTCTAAGTAAAATCTGAAGATTGGAGCTTGATTGGACCTTAAATCTACCTAATTAACAGGAACCTTGTAGGAACTGGGATTGATGTACTTCAGGTCTAGTTGACTTAATTCTTTGAGGATCACGAGACTTAGTTCAATGGATTCTTGACTGCCTAAGTAGAGTATTTCGGAGCACACGCATGACTCTTGTTGATAATGACCTAACTTGGACACCTGCACCTTTCACTTGGCTCAACTCAGTTGGAGTGGTGAGGGGGTTGGATTTGCCGGTATGAGACGCACACAGGTGGAAACATTTGTCCTCCTCTAGGGAGGAAAGTGTCCCCCAACCCGTCCAGTAATGATGAGTTTCGAGGATAGGAGATCGTGGGTTGCAATAAAGCTTCAAAAGAGGGATAGTCTACTAGCTCAAGAGGAAAAACTCCCTATGTAAATGATGTTGTATAGTATTCAAAAAAATACAAAAGCAAAAACTCCAAAAAAGTGGACAGGCCTGTACAAAAATAAAAATGCCTGCCGGAGTGTACATATGTTGTAAAGTCAAATAAGCAAACTTGAGCTTCAAAGTCAAATCATGTGAACCTGCAGTGGATGACTCGACTACACTGGTCTTGCATCCTAGGATGGGCAGCTACATTGGCTACCGTCCATTCTTCTCTTCATCCCATCCTCTTGGGCTGGTTGCCACTTGAACTTAGAAGGGAATATCCTGCTCCTTGAGGGATGAGTTGTTGGATTGAGGAATCATTGGGTTGTCATATTGGAGAAGTCAGTCTCTTTGTCATTTCAGTTGGGGAGAGCCACTATCACTTACACTGTACAAGTCAGATTCATAGTCATAAGGGTTTGCGTATGAGTTGAAGTATTTCTGACCTGGCTATTGAGGAGACTTGAGCAGAGTTTTGGGATTCTTGAAGGTTGTTGGATTTCAAATTCGGTTCTCAGTAAGGTTCCGCCAGCACTAAAATTCCGAAGATCCTACTTAAGCTCCAAACTTTGATTTTGTGAAGACAAGTTTGATAATCAAATTTAATCCACTTTCTTCTTTTTCTTTTCTTTCTTTTTCTTTCTGCACTTATTGCATAAGTGTTTTCTAGGGACTAGCAAAGGTAAAGTATAGGGGGATGATGAATCCACATTTCATCATCTTTATTCTATCATTTTGGCATCAAAAACCCTAGAAAATACGTGTAAATACCCTTAATTTCCATATCTTAGCATTCATGCATGTGCATGTAAACAGTGTATCAAATATTGTAATTAAGCAAAAATTATAGAATAAATCAAAGAAAAGAAAAAAGAATAAAATATTGTAGACCCAAAACCCCGAGACCTAGGCATCTTGATGAATAGGTTGACAAGGAATAAAGTAGGGGGAGATAAGGGTCAAATACAATGTAAATACCTCTGTTTTTAATCCATCCTTTATACATTTTGGGACCCATTTTTGGTTCCACTTTTTATACCTCAAATAAATAAACTTTGTATATGAAAGTTGTAGATAATTAAAGAAATAAAAATAAAAAATTGATTTCACTGAAAATTAATGTACAAATAAAAAGTTATGGTCTGAAAAAGATTCCAGAACTTCAACTTCCCAGACCCGTATCTCACAAATAAAAACTCCAAATGCAACAAACTCATCTTTAATTGTATATAGTAGAAAATAAGCTATTTAATGGAGGTGGTTTCGTATTTTTTGGAGTTACGGTTTGAAAGTAGAGTTTTGGACCCTATTATATACTTGTACAGATTAAAATATTCATTTTATTTATTATTCATTATTTTTATAATTTTATATTTTTATAATTTTGAAATTATTATTTATTATATATATGTACATTAAAACTGGAATAAAAATACAAAGAAAACACAAAAGAAAATACTTGTAATATAATACATAGGTATAATACCTATATACATACTTATAGTATTCATACTTATATTTTATTAAGTGAATAAAATACATCAGAAAAATAAAATAAAAATGTTTTTGAGTGTATAAAAGTATTTTATAATTTTATAAAATAATAAACAAAATTAAAGAAATTAAAAACACATAATAAAAATAAAATAATAAAATATACATGTAATATACCTATATAAGCTAAAAAAGCAACTTGTAAAAATATACCTCATAAAAATAATTAAAAATCACCATTAAATACTATATAAAATAATAAACATTTTTTATTTAATAACCAAAATTTAGTTCGTTCATTTTCTATTTTTAACTGAATTAATACATCTTTTTCCAGGGATTTTTCCTGATTGGTCCACGTGGACCAATCAGGGGACAGTCGTGGACCAATCAGGGGACAGTCAAGGTTGACCTTGGTCAACTAGCTGTCCTAGCCCTGTTAACTTGTCAGAGCCTTGGTTTTCGCCATTTTCGTCGATTTTTATAGGATCCATCTTACACATTTTGAGATCGAAGTCTTCATGACTTTTATTCCTTGGTATATGGTCTTTCACGGCCATGCGATTCCTCGGGAAGGGGATCACTGTGGCGCCTGTGACACGCCGATCTTTGAGCCTCTGCAACCACAAGGACAAACCAAATATAATGGAGCCCCGACCTTCGATTCGATTTTGGAACCGCATTTCATCCAGATCTTTCCCCCTTTGTCTCGCGTGGGCTTCCTGGAGGTGACAGCTCCATATTGCCTTCTTCAAGGCGGTGGATCCACCATGATTTGGGCGTGTTCCATCAACTTCCGGTGAGCCCCGTCGTCGAGGTACTCTCCCTCCGGTTTTGACCGTTGAGGTAGCCATCTCTTCCTGTTATTCCTTTTATTTTTCCTTTGCCTTAGTCTTAGGACCCGTTTCCCATATTCAAATCCACGTTCTAATCACCCAATCGACTTTGAGCGTACCCTCGCCGGAGCGCACCTCCGACGAGCTTCTTATCCGCCTTCCGCCACCGCGTTTGCCACCCAGAGGGTCGTGGCATTTTGTCCATGGGCCCCTTAACTTGTTCTGCAGGTCCTGAGCTGCATTTAGCACCTGGAGCCCATTTTGTAGGAGGCGGAGAGGTTCCTGGAGCAACCTTGCTCCGGCGACCTCGCGCGAGCCCTCCGGCCATCACCGGAGATTTTTGGAGGCACCAGCACATAGAGGACCATCGCATGAGTGCGGGACACCATTTTGAAGCATAGAGGAGCAGCTGAGGAGGGAGATTGGCGCGTGGGAAACTCGCTTCCACGCGTGTTCTTCCCAGTTCGTCGAGGGACCTCCAGAGCCGTCAGATCTTGAGGTTGTCCTAGACGCTACAGCAGCCCTAGGATCAAAAGCTCCAGCGCCGTTGGATCATCAGAGAAGCATCTAATCTCAGCCGCTCGATCGGAAGGGGTACGGGCCACGGATCGCCGCCACGTGTTTAAGTGAAGACCTTCAGCCGTCAGATCCGCCTTAGTGGGTATTTTGCACATTTTACCCGCAAAGTTTTTGTATTTATTAGTTAATATTAAAACATTCATGACAGCTTTAGTAATTTTGTAATATTTAGTAAAAGACCCCTGAACTTTTTGGAATGGCAAACTGGTCCAAGCCACGTCACCTCGCGTGACCAGTTCACGTGAGGAGCGGGGCATTTTGCAGAGAGGCCCTCGGCCATTTGTGTATTTATTTTCAGTACCAGAATTTTTCATTGTAGTGTAAACTTTTGGGGATATGTGCATGTGAGCCCTCGGGCATTTTTGATATTACAAGCAGGTCCCTCCCAAGCGCGCGCCCGTCACGCGCCCTGGTGGGTATTTTACAGTCATACCCTTGCGGGTTTTGTGATTGCTATTTAGTCCCTTAAATTGCTGATTCAGTGTATGTTTTGTGAGAAAATCGTACTTTGGCCCTTGATTGTTTGATTATTTGCACTTATGCCCTTACTAGTAATGTAGTTTCTTGATGTTGTCTTTATTTAATTAGTGCATCATTTTAATCGAAAAATTCTCAAAAAATAGCATAGGCTCCTGTTAACTTGCTCATTCACGGTATATTTTTGCATTGCATTTTTATTGCATTTTTATATTTATTAAAAATAAAAACATGCATTTTTCCTACTGTTTGCATTAGAAAATCCATAAAAATTATAAAAACGTTTTGAAAAATTCCAAAAAAATTATATTTTGTTTGTCTTATCCTATTTTAGTGTTAGTCCAAAAACCACTAAAAATTTCAAAAGAAAAACCTTACAAATTAGAAAACATCTAAAAAATTCAAAAAATCTAAAAAATCCTAGAAAATTCCTAAAAATATAAACTCAAGTTATGTAGTTTCTCTATTTTAGTTCTTTTATTTTAAAATTAATTTGGGAAAATTTTGATACTGTTTGGCATTTTTCATTCCCATTTTGATTTCGCCAGTAGGTTTATTCATTGTTTTCCTTTATTTTGACTTTTAAAAATATCAAAAACATTCTGAAAATTTCCCAAAAATCATAAAAACATCTTAAAATTATAAAAATACCAAAAATATTTTATTCCCTGATTTTTGAGCATTTTTCTCCTATTTTTATAAATACCCTTGTCCTTTTTCTCTTATCTTGTATATACACTCTATTATTGAAAAAGAAAATATAAAAATATAAAATATAAAAAGAAAATACAAAATCAGTAAAAAGAAAACCAAAATACAAAATACAAAATTAAAAAAAAATAAAAGAATATAAAATTAAAAATCCACAAAACACTTGCATAATTGTAGACACTTAATCACATCACATTTTTGTGCATCAATTGTTGATCTATCCTGCCTTGCTCCCTGTGTTCGAACTCTCTACGTAATTGCATTTATACATCTTTTATGTAGAGTTAAATATAAATTTGACTCCACATTGTTTGTCATTGTTTGATATTTGATTGTGGGTTCATTGTTGATCGTAATCGGGATTCATTGAGGGTCGCCGCAGCGACACTGTTGTCTCCGCCTTGTGTGAGATAATTAGACCCCTTGAATTTCGGTTAAATCAGTAACTTATTTTTGTGTTTTGGTGTTTGGATATACTGTTAAACTAGGAGTGTGTTTCTAATGGGTTTGTTGTGATATGATTGCATTAAAGTTTGAAAAAGTGTGTAGTTATTGTTATGTGATTGTATTAAAGTTTGGAAAAGTGACTATAAGTGGAGTAGTTTATAATTTTTATATAATATGATTGTATAATATATTATTTTTGATGGAATTGATAAAAGAGAATTGATTTATTTAATGTATTCAAAAAGAGAAAAGTGGGACCCACACAAGAGTGATAAAAAATAGAGTTTACCCCACAAATTGAACATGGTCTTAGGGTGTGTTTGGTTGCCGGGTTAAGATGGGTTAAACCAGTAGAAGGTAACTCATTTTTTGTTTTGGTGTTTGATAGATGGTTAAACTTGGGGTGTGTTTGTCGTGACATGATTGTATTGAAGTTTGGAAAAGTGAGTATTTATTGTGATGCGATTGTGTTGAAGTTTGGAAAAGTGGGTAGTTATTATGATGTGATTGTATTAAAGTTTGGAAAAGTGAGTAGAAGTAGAGTAGTTTAGAATTTTTATATGATATGATGGTATAACATATTATTTTTTTATGGAATTGATAAAAGAGAAATAATTTATTTAATGTATTAAAAAAGAAAAGACTGAGACTTACATAGAGAGAGAGAGAGAAAATGGGTTAAGGGAGGTAAACCCCCAAAGAGGAGTCTATCCCCCTAACCGCCTCTTAAAGTAATCCGGTAACCAAACGAGCCCTACAGGATGGGAGAAATATTGATAATGATTCAAAAAGATGGGGGCACAACTGTTATTATAAAAAAAGAATAAAGGGTCATAACTGTAAACAACCCTATCTTCAATATTACATTTGATCCATATCATTCATGATGCACCCTTATTTGTAAATATATTGGACAAATCTATAAGATTAAGATTGGATTTAATTACAAAAAAGGAATCCAATTATTTCTCCATTTTCAATCGCGTGCCTCGTTTTTTAAAATGTAATAAAGAGGAATCCGATCTTATTTTTTTTGTCTTAAATACAAGTCTCCACAAGTTTCTAAGATCTTTTTATATTGACGTTAAAACATAAAGTTGAATGATTTGTACCTAAGGCTTTTTTTTATTTACCCTTTTAATAGAGTTAGTTGATTTTTTATGATGATTTTTAAATATTTAAGTACTTATAGTCAAAATATAACTAAATCTATAAGGTTTTTCTTACTAAAACTATGATTAATCATAAAGAAAATATGATTTATTACAGATCTAATGTTTCATTTTTAAGGCATCCCTTGTGTAATACATCTATAAGATTGGGTGCTTAATGTAACTATTACTTTCATATGATAATTCTAAATTTGACCTATCTAAAGTCTAAATATAATCAAATGCATCCATTATAGTGGATGATCAAAAGCAAGATCGAGATACAAAAGTAGAAAACACAATTTATTATAGATAAATCATATGTGTTGGATCTCTATCATTTTAGATATCTACATCATTGTTAGAATTGGAACTTTCGAAATGTATTTTTTTATCTCAATATATTTAAATTGATCCATAAGGATGGATTATAAAATTATTTAAGTATGATTTGTTACAATGAAATGTCAAGAAAATTGTGATTCGTGTTAGATCATATCCTCATGTGGTTGATCTCAATAATTTTTTGATATACCTTTATAAGGGAGGTAAACCCCCCAAAAAGGGGTTTATTATAAATATGTTTGAATAGATTCATTTCTTCAAAATTTATTTTGAAAGAACGATTATTATTATTTAATGATAATTTTTAAATTTTAATGTACTTAATCAAATTAATCAAATAACTATTTAGATCGTATTACCAAAAAATATATACTTGGTAAAGCATCAATGATGAAGAAAAGCGATTTCTGATGGATCCAATTATTTTATTTGGACAACATCAAATGCAAGTACATAAGTACACCCCCTATTAACCTCAAAAAAAATAAATATGCAATTTAGAATGCGAAGAGAATGATACGATTGACAAAGGTAGGAGGGTGCTAGTAAGATAAATATTGAATTGATAGAGCTTTAGCGGTGCATTGCGAGGCGAAATGTAGCTTCAAAATGCTTTCACAATTACCAGAATGAGTATTAAAGAGTGTATAGTGAATTCTTCACTAGTAAATGTATTAGGATGATATGTGATCTTATTTATAGGTCGTCACGATCTAAGTAGCCATTTAAGGTCCAGTTTGTTATGCTGGAATAGAGGGGGAATAGAATCATCATTCCTCGATCGATTCCATTCATATGTTTGTTAGGTCATATTAAAGCAGGAATACTGATTACAATGTAAATCGGATTCCCTCATACATGGGAACAATCATACCTAGATACCCACCTACGAATTGGGATTCCATTCCTTACAAATGCTAATGAACGTATTATTCTTCAATATTTTTTAATTACTATATCATTTTTACAAATATATGGTTACCGACATTGATTTGTATTTTTCTTTTTTGAATATTTTTTTGGTTACCGACATGGATATTGTTCTTTTGGGACATGGATATATGGACACTAGCATGGATACAGATATATGGATGCAAAAGGTCAGATAAGTTAAAAATATACACATATATGGATACTGACATGGATATGGGGTATTTTTTGTGGATACGTATATAGATACATTTAATCTTTTATGATACAGATACAATATGGTTGCAAGATATTCTAGCAGATAAGAATATATATTTATTAGATATATCTATTATATGGATAAAATATATCTAGTGTTAACAGGATCAACCAAGCATACAATAAACAGTAATCATATGGATCCAAATGAACAGAAATAAACGTATTACAGATTAATGTCATTAACGTCTTACATTTCCAATTCATTATCCGATTACTACATGCAAGCAGGAACCGATTAAACAAATTGAAACATAAAACAGGGCGAGATCCATGAAAGGTAAAGCAATAAACAAATTGCGGCAAACAAAATAATAGAGAGTATGTTAGAAATCATCAAAGCATCCATGAAATGGACTGTCCTTAGAGAGGATATCACTCCCACAATATCGGTGCGTAGGGTACTGGCGATCCGCTCCTAGGATACGACAGCACATGATCTTCGTAGGCGCACACCAACAGGATCGTCCTCGATTGTACCTCAGAGAACTTGCAGCCGAGCGAGAGAGAGAGAGAGACGTTCGTCCTGAGAGGAAGAACAACAGAAACAGAGCCAGACGACGGCTTGAGGAGTTTTTTGCGGGTGTCAAAAAACCGAGCCGGAGCTAGAGACGGAGTAGAGCGCGCGCGCGTGTGTGGTCCTCCATTCATACTATCTACTATTGTTGCAAGAGCTTGGGGTGTGAACTCATATATAAGTCCACCAAAAGTTTAGAGCTCCAAGGTATGGTACTAAACTTCCATCCAAACTTTTCCATGTTTCAAATTTGGAAATTCCCAACTTTCCCTCCAAACTATTTGGTTTCCCTATTGAAACTAAATTAGCTCCAATTGTAATTACATAAATTTTCCAATTAAAATGTAAATATAATTTTTAATATAACAATCCTCCACGAATTCACCAATTTGAAAAGGAGATTCAAAAGGAGTTAAAATACTACTTTCAGCTGACACACTTTACTTTCAGTAAAGGTACCTTCCGGTTGAACCTCTATCTGAGTTTACTACTTTCACTTTAACAGAAACGAAGTGAACTACATCTTGAGCTTCAGACCTTGGTGTTAACGTATACGATAAAAACAACAAAGTGTTGTTCTTGGTATAATCTTCAGGGTTGGTGCTCTTAAAGGCATGCACCCTTATCTTGTTTTATGAGTGTGTTAAGGAAAGACCCTCTTCCTTTAACTGCGGCCCACAGTAACACTCACATAGGTGGCGTTTTCCAAGGATGCATTGCTAACATCCTGCCCAAAGGTTTGAACCCATTCAGAGCCTATGCTCTTCCTGAACTTGCAGCTTAAACGGCGCTCACGCTTCCAAGGATAAGACCCTCATGCTTACGCATGAAGATAAGAGTGCCAACCAGTTCTCCCAAATAGCTTGTTATTACCACATTAAACCTACTTTGTGGGATCTCCATTCAGATAGGTTAGGTTGCTACTGTAGAGGAACTCCCAATGGGTCTTAGTCCCATCCCAAGCCTAAACTTTAGGACTAAAGATCTATCAAGTCCCTTGGTCAACGGATTTACCGTTTTGTCTTTGGATCTAACAAAATCCACAGCCAACACTCCTCGAGACACCAAATCCCTTACGTCTTAAGTCCGATTTCTATGTGTCTCCTTGTTTTCTGATTGAACTTTGAGCTCTTGATCTTGGAAATTGTGGTCATATTATCACAATGTACTGAGATCGCAGGAACATGCTGACCTATCATGGGAATTTCAGACAGAAGTTCCCTTAGCCATTCAACCTCAATTCCAGTGTTGTCTAAAGCACACAGCTCGGCCTCAAAAATGGATCGAGCTAGAATGGTCTGCTTCACAGACCTCGAGAAGACTGTACCGCCTCCAAGGGTAAATACATACCCTGTAATACCATTACTCCTAGACTCCTATATTTTCCCTATCCAGCTTGCATCAATGTATCCTTCTAACACAGATGCATGTCTACCATAATGCAAACTAAGGGAAATAGTTCCCTTCAAGCACTTCAGTACTCGATCCAGAGCCTCCCAGTGAGTACGGTCAAGACAGCTAGTGTATCTACTCAACTTTACAACCGAGAATGAAATATTAGGCCTCGTGCAATTCGCAGATACATTAAACTTCCTATCACTTGTGAATACCTTAGCTGTGCTACAGGTACTCCACTTTTATTCTTAAACAACGTTTTGGATGAATAAGAAAGAGTGCTAACAGCTTTGCAATCTTGATATCCCAAATTTCTTAAGTACTTTCTCAACGTAGTGAGATTGAGATACTACAATCCCATCAACTAACCTTGTTCAGTTTGAGACCCAAGAATACATCAGCAACACCCATGTCCTTCATCTCAAACTTACTACTTAAGAATGCCTTAGTCTCATTAATAATCCTCATATGTGATCCGAACAACAATATGTCATCAACATACAGGCACAAGACAATACGTTCATCACCTTTCACCTTGGAATAGACGCACTTATCAGATTCATGAACGTTAAAGCCACATGACAAAATAGTTTTGTCAAATTTATCATGCCACTGCTTTGGTGCTTGTTTCAATCCGTAAAGGGATTTGACAAGCTTGCAAAACTTTCCCTTATTCCCAGGAGTCACAAGCCCATCAGGTTGATCATATAGATCTCTTCCTCAAGATCGCCATTCAAGAAGGCGGTCTTCACATCAATCTGGTGGATAGAGAGATCATATACGGATGCCAATGCTATGAGCATCTGAATTGTGGTCATCCTAATCACAGGGGAATATGTATCAAAATAATCGATACCTTCTTTTTCCTAAAACCCTTGGCAACTAATCTGGCTTTGTACTTTTCAATTAATCCGTCAAGTCTAAGCTTTCTCTTAAACACCTACTTACACCCAATGGTAGAGCACCCTTTGGGTAAATCAACCAACTCTCAAGTTCCATTAGCCATAATGGAATACATCTCAGATTTGATGGCTTCCTTCCATTGTTTCGCTTCAGATGAAGCCATGGCTTCCTTGTAACTTGGTGGATCACCCTCGATCTGGTCGACAACGAAGTCGGTACCCAGATCCTTGGCTATCCGAGGTCTTTTACTCCTTCGTGGCTCAATTTCTTCAGAAAGATCATTGAGTTCAGATTGAGTCTCAACCCCCACATTCGTTATCCTTTCCACTTGATCTGGAATAGATCCTAATGTAGAGGCGCCCTACATGGTTAGATTCTGAGGAATCCCAGTCTTTAGCGGGAAGACATCCTCAAAGAATGTAGCATCACGGAGTTCAACAATTGTGTTGACTTCTATGTCTGGTATCTCGGACCGAATTACTAAGAACTTATAGGCATAACTATTTTCCAAATAACCTAAGAAGACCGCATTAACCGTTTTAGGACCAAGCTTCTTTCTCTTAGGTTCTGGGACTAAAACCTTAGCGAGACAACCCTACACTTTGAGATATCTTAAGCTCGGTTTCCTAATTCTTTAAAGTTCAAAGGGACACTTTTCCATATGTCTTGGAGGAATCCTATTCAGAATATGGCAAGCCGTATTCAAGGCTTCTCCCCACATATGGATTGGAAGTCTAGAACTCTGTAAGAGAGCATTGATCATGTCATTTAAGGTTATATTTTTCCGTTCTGCTATCCCATTTGATTGCGGTGAATATGGGACCGTAACTTCATGAATTACGCCAAACAATTTGCGTTGTTCATCAAATAAGTTAGAGGTATATTCATCTCCTCTATCTGACCTACGACGTTTAAGCACTTTTCCTGTTTGTGTCTCAGCCTCATTCTTAAATATAAGAAAATCTGAAGACTTCATCCTTGGTTTTCATTAGATATACATAATAATATCTACTGCCATCATCTATAAAGGTGATAAAGTATTTCTTATTGTCTCGGGTCAACATACCATTAAACTCACAGATATCCGCGTGCACTAGATACAAGATATCACTATCTCTAGAGACAGACTGAAAAGACTTCCTAGGTGTCTTCGCTTGCACACAGATTTTACATTTATGAGTTTTATCAATAGTATTTTTAGGGATCAACTCTAAATTCATCATTCTTTTAATTGAATTTAAGTTTACATGTCCCAATCTACTATGCCACGGATCACAAGATTCTAGATTATTCATAACATGAGACACAGAATTACAACATTCAGAATTCAAAACATTAATTTCATTAATGTTTACTGAGTCACATCTAATTCTAAATAACAAATCAAAATCTGCCAAAAGCCTTTTCCATAAAAAATGCCATGTCTTAGAATGACAACTTTATTACATTTAAAGTTCAATTCAAAACCATTTCTAACTAATAAGAGCCGATAAAACATTCTTCTTGATGTCAGGAACATGCAGCACCCAATGCAACGTCCAGACACGTCCAGAGGAGAACCTCAAGTTGACTTGTCCCGACCCTAGCACCCTATCTGCAGAATCGTTCCCCATCTTCACAGTCCCACCACTGCAAGTCTGATAAGAAGAAAACAAAGTTCTATCAGAACAAATATTTACATTGGCTCCTGTATCCACGAGCCACTCATTTGGATCATGGATATGGTATAGTTCAAGTTTTACATAGACATACCCCTCGCTAACCCCGAGTCCCATAGTGATAATATTCACTTGTGGACTCTCGTCTGTAGCCTTAGATTGAGCCTTCAAGGTCGGACAGTCCTTCTTCCAATGACCAACCTGATTGCAGTGCAAGTACGGTTTATTCTTTATCTTTTTCTGGATCTTTTCCTTTGGTTTCATTTTATTGTTATTAGGACCCTTTCCCTTCTTATCTTTACTTCGAGGTCATTAGATTGACCTTAGCCTGAATGTCGATAGGAACCACAGGCTTTTGCTTCCTATGTTCCTCCTCTATGGCAATTGCCACCATCAAGTCATCCATGGAAATTTCCCCTTCCTGTGTTTCAGGGTCATACCGAAGTTGTCCCACGACTTGGGGAATATTTCTATGATGCACATGACTTGAAACTTCTCTGGAAGTTTCATTTCGACATGTTCTAAACCATGGAGCATGAGTAAAAACTCGTGTGTCTGTTCAGAAATAGACTTCCCTTCGGCCATGGAAAACTTCAAGAATTTGGCCACAGAGTATTTCTCAATACCGAGGTGTTCGGTGTTATACTTCCGATCCAAATCTTCACATAGCTCCATCGCAGTCTGCGTGGACGAACAGTATACGTCAAACAACGTGTTGGGACAAAGCCAACAAGATGCAACCATGACATATACGGTCGCGTTCCTTCCACGCGGAATGCACCTTTGGCTATCAGGTGTGGGTTTCCTTTTCCCACCGTAGGACAGTCAGTTTCAATCATAGAGATTAACCTATGGTGGTTAACCAGATTTTCATGCATTGTTGTCAACGCTTGAAATTAATGACCACGAAATTTTCAGGTATACCCATCATATCTACCCTCGATTTAAACATCGTTTCCGACATTATTCTAAAACCGGTTCCGGATATCCTCTCTAAGATTGTTGTTAACATGATCAACCAAGCATATAATAAACAGTAATCATACGGATCCAAATGAACGGAAATAAATGTATTATAGATTAATGTCATTAACGTCATACATTTCCAATTCATTATCCGATTACGATATGCAAGAAGGAACCGATTAAATAAATGAAAACATAAAAGAGGGCAAGATCCAGGAAAGGTAAAGCAATAAACAAATTGCGGCAAATAAAATAATAGAGAGTAGGTTAGAAATCACCGAAGCATCTATGAAATGGATTGTCTTTAGAGAGGATATCGTCCCCACAATACCGGTGCGTAGGGCACTGGCGATCCACTCCCACGATACGACGGGACACGATCTTCGTAGGCGCATACCAACGGGACCGTCCTCGATTGTACCTCAGAGAACTTGCAGCCGAGCGAGAGAGAGAGAGACGTTCGTCTGTGAGAGGAAGAACAACAGAAACAGAGTCAGACGGCGGCTTGAGGAGTTTTCTTGCGGGTGTCAAAAACACGATGTGGGGAAGGGATATATAAAGACGGTCGCATGCCCTAACACGCGTTACCATTTCGATTTCCAAAAATGCCCCTTGACGGGCGCCATTTCGGATACCGAAATCGCGGTTATAAACGCGTCTGTAATGGCGAGTTGGATTCCCATTTAGTCGAATTACCAAATTAATCTTATAATTAATTTAATCGACTTTCCAATTGAAACCTGCAGCAAAAGTATCGAGATCCGAGATCCGAATTGACTCTCCCGAGCCGGAGGAGACGGAGCGGAGCGCGTGCGTGTGGTCCTCCATTCCTCCTCTCTACTATTGTTATAAGAGCTTGGGGTGTGAACTCATATATAAGTCCACCAAAAGTTTAGAGCTCCAAGGTATGATACTAAACTTCCACCCAAACTTTTCTATGTTTCAAATTTGGGAAATACCAACTTTCCCTCCAAGTTATTTGGTTTCCCTATTGAAACCAAATTAGTTTCAATTGTAATTACATAGATTTTCTAATTAAAATCTAAATACAATTTTTAATACAACAATATTAAATATGATTTTTTGCAGTTACGGATACGAACATGGATATGTGTTTTTGTATTTTTTGTGGATGCTGATATGGATAGGGGATATGGGATTTTCTTCTAGTATGGATATGGATACGGATGCAGATTGCATTTTTTTGTAAAACATGTATACTGATTATATTCGAGCAGATACATGCACATATATGGATTTTAATTTTTTGTGGGTACAGATATGGACATGAATGTGGATTTTTTACGGACATGGATATAAACATGGAAATAAATTCTTATTTTTTTGCAAATATAGATATGAATACGTATACCATCTTTAATTTTTTAGGATATTGATACGGGTTATATTTTAGTGTATACCTATGTGGACATAGATATAAGTTTTTAATTTTTGTGAATACGTATACTCATAACATTTTCAACTTTTTCATCATATGGATATGGATATAGTAATAAAGTATTTTGGTGGATATGGATAAGAAATATCAAATATATCAATTGTATGAAAAAATCAAAGTAGTCTTTACTTAAATTTGAATATTGATTCTTTATATAAAATATATCAATTATATGAAAAAATAACTCGAAGGATCTCGATTAATTTTTCTACTTAACGAAATATATCAAAAGAAAGGTTATTTTCTTTCTATTTTTTCCCTTTCCAAACATAAGAAAGGAATATGTATAATAATTCTTTCAATTCCTAATATGAACCAAACAATGGAATGGAAGTGTTAAATGGAAAAACTTAATCCTTTCCATTCCATTGTTAATTCCGTTCGTGTCTTGATTCCATTCCATTGTAATTCCTTTCCAGTGTTAAACCATAACGGCTAGAAAGTGATATTGTTAAGCAGTTCATATTAGTCATCTGAAAATAGAAGCAGTCGATGGAAAAATAACTTGGCCGACTAAATAAAATGGTTAGTCAATTGAAAATGTTTTCAGGAAACTTCAAAGTCCAACGTTCCAATTTTTAGTCGTTGGTGCACATAATTATTTGATCGATGAAAAATATCGGTCTGTTGAAAACCACTAACCATTTACTAACAAGTGAATTTATCAATTAGAATAACCAATTTGTCAATTTTATCAATTAGAATAATCAATTTATCAATTGATTACTAACAAGTGGATTTATCAATTAGAATCATCAATTTGTCAATTTTATCAATTAGAATAATCAATTTGTCAATTGAGAATATGGTTAGTTGATTAATGAGAAAAAAATGATTGAAGGTACACATAATTGAGAGTATAGTTATCACAATGAATATAGTAATTGATATTTTATTAGCTACATGTAACTCTTGCCATATCATATCTATATGTTGCCATTCTCTTGAAGATATGTACTCATTATAATTAAGACCATTTATATATATAAATCATTGATGTATAACACTAAAATGTTATTGTTGTGAATATAAATGTCTATTATTGGCATTTATAAAGAAGATTATTTAACATTGGAAGAGAGTGGGAAGTTTTCAAAATATTGGTTGTTATAGATTTATTTTGGTTTATGCTTGATACACACAAACAACATGCAATGCATAGGTGGAATTAATACAATATGGATTTAAATATGTTTGTCACTTATCTACAAGTAAACACATATTCGTGATAAATTTGGATCTAAGTGAGCACATTCACAACATGGGTCCTTGTCGATAAACATATGGTTCATTTCATCTAGTAAATGAACACAAAATAAAATAAAATAAATGAACACACTTGTTTAATCATTGTTAGAACTGCAATCATCAATCATCGTACAAGTACTAAGATAAACTATAATCATTATAGCAATCTTGGCAATTTTGAAAGGAGAAACAAAATATACCTTTGTTTACAAACAAGTCTCATACAAGTGATGCTTAACCAATTATTCTGACCATCTTAGATTGTCTTGTTTAACAACTTATTTATATAAATTGAAATCTTTCAACTTTTGATAGATGCCATTAAAAGATATACTTTGCCAAATGGATTATATAAAAACACACACATGATATATGACTATGCACAAGGTTCTAAGGTTAAAATCGAACATGTCTCATTTGCTTATTATATGACTATGCACAAGGTTCTAAGGTTAAAAACCTTGTGATTCGTCACACTTTCATTCATCTAAGACGCGCGATTGTCCGTTACTTATGTTTTTATTCTTTTTATTCTGCTTTTATAGTTGTTTTGATGGAGAAATATGTGTAATACCTTACTTAGGTGCAGGCGGTTATGGACTAGTGAACCCTGTGATTCGTCACACATTCACTCACCTAAGACGCGCGGTGTTTACCGATTCTCCATTTCTTATTGATTGATTATATTATTTCATTTTCATTATTGTTCTCCTCTCGATGATTTTTAGAGGAAACTCTTTCCTTTTTTTCTTTCAAAAATATCCCGATATAAGGGGAAACTCTGCCAAAATTTTTCTAGAAATATGTCCCAGTATAATGGGAAACTCTGTCGAATTTTTTCTAAAAATATCACCCTGTATAAGGGAAGCTCTATTGAAATTTCAAGAGAAAATATGTTCTCCGTGTTCTTCATGTGTTCTTCGCGTTCTTCGTGTTATTCATTCGTTCTTCGTGTTCTTTGCACGTTCTTTGCGTTTTTTATACAAAAATGAAATTTGATCATTTCAGGAGCTACAAATCATTCTTTTTGAAAAAGAATCGCGATAAAGCACTATATACGCGATAAAGAGCTCGATTAGGTAAAAATACTTCCTTTTGCTATTGGATTTTCATATGAGATTGTTGAGATTTCTGATTTTATGCTTCTTGCTACAAATAACCCTAATTTAGTTATTTTTGAGAAAACATGAAAAGTTTCTTTATAATTTTAAAATAAGGTGTAAGCATTGAATGGATGATGTGGCTTGGAAAGTTAGGGTTTGGAAGTTAAGGTGAGCATAAATATGAGTATATAATTAAATGAATTAATATAGGTGTAAGTATATGCTTGGTATTGATGAATATGCAAATTGAAGGCTTAACGGAGGAATTACATCATGGGAATTGGTGTATATTAAGTTGGATCTTGAAAAGGATCGTGTCTTACATTAAGGATGATTGGGAGTTAAACTACAGGTCGGGCATGCAACGTATAGGTTTGTCAGAAGAAACCCATTGGCGTTGCCCTACCTAGGTGGTACACGATTGCCCTGTTATGATAAGTGTTCACGAAATGAATGATTTGAAACGCGTGGTACCGGGTGCCAATATATTCAAGTTGAATGACGGAAGATGTGGTTGTGCCATGTAGAGGCACAGGTGGTTTAATAGCGGCTAGGTCACGATAACTTTTTTTTAAAAGCCGCTATGTTATATGATTAAAGGTTAACTTGAGGTTTTAAGCAATCGGATCCTTGAGAACGGTGTGCTCTGTTTGCCAGGTTGAGGGTTTGAGATCATGATTAATAAAAAAAGAAAGTTGTCAAGGTAGTATTGGAGGATTGGTTGAGGCGATGTGCGGCGGCATAAGCTTATCAGATCAACGCAATCTCCAATCCCGAAGTGTCCACAACTTCAGAGTCGTGTAGTGTGAGGTAATTCCCTGGACTAATCCCTAACATGAAATAGAAAGGAACATGACTTAAACTAATGAGAAGGATTGAGTCTTTTTGTATTATCAAGTTTTGAAAAAAAATACGCATTTGTTTGTTTTTCTCTTCTTCGTTACATAGCATTCGCTAATTGTTATCCTATGATTTATGGAAACCCAACATGTATTGGTGAGCCAGCACAAGGACTTTACTGATCCAACCAGCTAACATAGTAGACATCTAATCGGTCACATGTTCTTTACTTTGTAAGGTAGTTAGTAATCTTTTTGTGTTTTTCCTTCCAGTTGATGTACATGTAAATGGTTGTAGTGGGACAATGTATCATGAAAACTTTATTTTGTGAATGGAAAAGTGTTAAATACTTCTTTTGAGTTTTTTATTTGCAATCTGTTTCTGAATATTAGTTGTAATTGTTGAATAAATTATTGCTGAGTAACCAGATCCGGATATGGGAGGATTCGACGGCTTGGAATTTATTTCGTGACAACTAATGGGATGCTGACACGTGGTATGTTGACTTGATTAGAAATACACAACATAAAAGGAAAATAAATTAAAAATAGAAATGATCTCAAATGCAAAAAAATGTTCAAAATGAAAAATGTTTGTCTAAATGTATTCTACAATGTTCATAAAAGACTCAAATGCAAATGGAATCATATGTGTAAGGTATGATTTTTTTATGATACTCTGTATATAATATCATTTTTTTAGTTTTGTATTTTTATTTGGTTTTCTGTGAATATTAAATGCATGCAAAAAGCAAACATGATGTAGAATAATGCAATGGATACAACTTCAATTTTTTTCAGATTTTTATGCGTTAAGAAATATCAGAATAAATTAGTGGTGTGAATTAGTTGCCGATGAAAATGTTAATATGCTCAAGTTAGGATCTCTCCTTTTTTATGATTTTTTGTTATTTTATATTTTTATTTTTATGTAACTAATTAGAAAATGAGATGAAATAAAGAAGTGAATAAGAAATAAGTCAAAAAAGAGTTAAATATGCACATGAAATAATAATCCAAAAATCAGTAAATATGTACAATAAGCAGTTCAGTATTAAAATCTAAATTTTACAAATGAACTTATTTTTTAATTTAAATTTGATTGTAGATAATTGAATATGCATTAATTTAAAAGTGAGTAGAGCGAAATTGGACATCGTATGTGAGAGATATTAGCTTTTACGTCTTTCTGTCATGGAATAAGGGTTTATTTCTCATGTACACAAGTTAGTACTTTTTAGGATTTTTCATTGATTATAGTGATATGTACATGTTGGAATTAGTTCCATGGCAATTGGAGTTGGTATAAATTAATTAAAAATGGTACAAGTAAATATGAATGCAGAAAGAAGTGCTAATTTATGCATATTATTTACATGTGCATGATATTAATAAGTTCTAAACACATGAATGCATCTAATTACTCGAGGTTAAGCTTTATTTTTAGCTAATTAGATTGATGAATCACATACTCATCACCTACTTCTTGCTGCACTTGGCTGGGGTTACTATCATTTAACCGAAAAGGAATGTAGCTAGGAGTGGATTTATCATTACCCATATCAGATTCAAAATCCAAGTAAAAAACCCTCAAATTGGACATCCCTATCCCTGTAGACTAAGAAGTTGTCTCGGGTCTTAGGTACATGAAGGCGCTTTTCACTACGATCCATTTTCTCCTCATACCAAAGTTGGCAATGGCTTATCAATCTCACTAAATGTTAGATGTAGAATATTGTACACATCATGGTATATATCAGGCTTCTTACAGTTGATGCGTAACAACATTTGATCGTAGTCTTCGTATCTTTAATACTTTGAGATGACATCCCTTCAGATAGGTTAACACAATTTCTTTTGATAAGGAATCATTCCAAATAATTTTTCATACGGAATCCCTAAAGAATGATCTTATGGATATTGAATTTGCAAGAGCAAGGTTTGCAGCACAATTGCACAAAACACCACCTTTATTTTTCTCACAAGGTTGAGGGTTGAATAACGTGAGATTATTTCTTTTTTCACAATAAAGATGGGAATGGATCAGTAGTAAGTGTATTAGAGAATAAACACATGGAATCTTTTCTATAGAGCTAAAACTCAAACCCCGAGTATGAAAAGAGTTATCTTTTCCTTTTTGACATTTAACAACTTGTGAGCAAATTGGTCGATTGGTAGAAACAAGTATTCGAGTGAAAACAACATCAATCAACCAAATGAATTTTTTAGTTGACAACAAAATAAAGGATTCTAGAGTAGGCTTTTAGTCAAATAAACAAATCCTTGAGTCGGATTAAATCAGAAGTAGTTAGTTAATCAGGAAGATCAATCGGTTGGGCGATTACTTAAAATCTCCATTGATCAAATGACCGTTGAGTCGAGCATTAACCAAGACTTTAGTCTATCCATCAAAGTCTTTAGCCAACTGAAGAGAAAAATCAACCAGCTGGAAATCCACTCAGTCGGTTGATTAGTTCTTAGGAATTGAAGTTGGGTTGGTGTAGCATGATATGCACATGCATGCGGTTTATAATGCGATTCTCTCATGTACAACATTCAACTCTCTTCATCAACATCTTCTCTTGTTCTCATCACAACTTTGTCTTCATAAAATAGATATAGATTCTTGATGTTCTTCGACACAAACTTTGTAGGTTGAACTCGTAGCTAGCATGATCCCTCAACCTACACGAATCTTAAACTTCTTTATTGCATCTTTTTGCATCTTTCCTCGTTGAATTTTTAGCTTGCTCCATATCTACAACAAAAGCTAAAACAATTAACAAAGCTTTTGTCATCACTAAAAACGCGTTGGCGCAAAGAGTGGATCAATTACTCAACGTTGTCTTAAGCAAATTAATGGGAGTTTTTTACACTTGTACCCTTTTGAGATTCTGCAATTATAATTATGTCCTTATCTTTTTTGCAATAATACTTATGCGACCCTTGTATAATGATAAGAAAATCCAATTAATTATTCATGGTAGGGGCATAACTATAATTGCATGTCCTCAAAGGGACATAAGTGTAAGAGCCTAATTAATTATCCCTAGCTTAATCAGCAACTCAATATTCAATGTTATCTTATGCAAATTAAGCGGGGTTTTTTTACACTTGTAACTTTCCAATATTATACAATTACAGTTATACCCTTATCTTTTTTGCAATAATACTTAAGCAGCCCTTGGTATAAGGATAGAAAACTCCAATTAACTATTCTGGTAGGAGCATAACTGTAATTGCAGAATTTCCGAGGAGGCATAAGTGTAATAACCTAATTAACTATTCCTCGTTAGCATAGATGCCCCCCTGTTAGATCAGTGTAGTGGTCTAAATAACTGCACACTTTAGTGAATCAAAGGACCAAGATGCCCTCGAGATTTGAGGGAAATTGGAAACAAATCATTTATTTTAATAATTAACAACTTAAACGCTATTTCGTTCAGGATTCATTTTTAAATATACAATAATGAATAATACAACATTCATTACTGTAGCACTGTAAATAATTCTAGTCCCATATCTGATTTAGCAATGATCAACACAAATTTTAGCGAACAGATCAACGGATAAATCGTCATTATATGACCCTTTAACTATGGTTTTGACATCCATTGTTAATTATAAGAGTAAAAGCTAATTTTATAACGAATAATAATCGTTGCTATATATTTAACATCGGAAGATATGTCAATTAATATTTCACTTATTTCTTATCATAAACTCAATTTTGTTATAGTATCAACATCATTAAACCTAGCTGTAACACCCACAACTCCTGAGGTACGGCAATAGCATGCAATATCGGTATTGCACACCCGTGTGGTTTGGCGACCACACTACGAAGTTCTGGAGGACTTCACCTTAACTCGCAGACAGCTAAGGATGGGGTTTATCGGATAAAGGTCGAAGACCACGGGTTTCCTTGACACAGTACAAGTGTTCGATGACACTTGATGAAGCTTGAGCTGCAACATCTTACGTAGGAGCGTGGGGCCCACTGATGATGTGACATGATGACATGGCGTGCTAATGGGGCATACGACATGGCATGCTGACAGAGCGGGCGATGTGGCTTCAGTTGCAGAAGACGAAGGGATTGCACGGAAGATGAAGAGCCAAGACGCACGAAGAGTCATCTCGGAAGACGAAGGGTCTCCGTCGAAGACTAAGAGTCTTTGCATTCATTGTACATGTAATAACGGTGTCCCTTCGTATAACCCCGGCTTGTCTATATAAAGAGTGGTAGAGCTCATTTATATATAACACACTCAGAGTGAGTCTCTTGCAATACAAAGAGGGTTTTGTGTCAGTTGCTCTTGTGTCCTTGTGCTAGCGCTTGTATTCAAGTGTTATAGCGGCGTGGTTGATCGGTGTGCTTGTGTACATCTTACATGCAAAGGGGAAGGCTAGTTAGCTTGCGAAAAGCTAATGCCGCACAAGTTAGTCTCAAAGATTAGAGTTGAGATTTTACCCCTGTGACAACTAGTATCAGAGCGAGAAATGGCGCCCAACATCGGAGATCGCCTTGCTTCCTTGGAGGGAATCGTGATGGAAATCCTGTCTCAACTAGGTACTCATGCCCAATGCTTGACTCGTCTAGAGGAAGATGCAGGTGTGGATGTGTCGGATGTCATGGGTGATCCAACGCTCGGTCGACGTAGTGAAAGCACTCGAAGAGAAGTTAGAGGAGCTCGAGTCCCTAATGCAAGATCTGCATGGGGAACTCTCCATCGTCAAGAAAGCGATCGCGAACGGGGGCAGATCCAGGAGTCTCGAAGGCCAAAGGTCCCAGAGCCTTTTCAGGTACGCAGAGTGCCAAAGACTTGGAAAATTTCTTGTGGGACATGGAGGTACAAGACTGCTGAGGCGGAGAAGGTATCCTTGGCGATGATGTACCTATCCGACTATGCAAAGCTATGATGGAGGAGCCGTGCATCCGAAGGAGGACCAGACATCTCGTCTTGGGATGAGTTGGTGAAGGAACTGAAGGAGCAATTCCTACCCACCAACACTGCTTGGGTAGTGAGGGAGGTGCTCCTAAGACTAAAGCAGACGGTAACCATACGGGAGTATGTGAAGTAGTTCTCATCACTGTTGTTAGGTATCAAAGGTATGTCTGAAGAAGACAAACTTTTTAATTTCATGGTGGGTCTTCAGAACTGAGCTCAAGCGGAGCTCATGAGGCAAGGGGTGAAGGACCTCCAGACGACATCACTGCTGCGGATGCGTTGGTCGACTATAAAGTCCAACCCACCACAGAGAAGAAGGAGACCGAGAAGACCAAGAGCAAACCCAAGGAGAAAAGTAAGGGAAAGTTCAAGAAGTTCGGCATGGCCGAAACATCAAGGGAGGGTGCAGATTTCTCCAAGAACGCCGAGAAACCCAAGGGGAAAGGCTGCTTCATTTGTGATGGACCACATCGGGTACGGGAGTATCCGAAGCAAGAGAAGCTGAACTCCATGACCATGGAGGAGAACTCAGATGAAGAGTCACGCATGACGAACCTCAAGTTGCTGCGCAACGTTCGCGTGTGTCTGTTGAAGTCATGTAAAGAGGCGAAAGTGGAGGTGGAGAGCGAAGATCCAGAGCTGGTGTACCTCGATGTTGTGGTACACAAGAAGATCCTTTCAGCCATGATCGAACTGTAGCGACACACAACTTCATCTCCAGCAAAGAGTTCGGGGGCTTGGGAGTTCCCTTGGAGAAAAGCCAGTACAGAGTGAAGCTTGTCAACTCCGAGTCTCTACAGATCGAAGGTATGGCGAACTGCACTGTCCAATTGGGTGAATGGCAGGGAAAGGTACGCTTCCCCATGGTACCTCTTGACGACCTCTAAATCATTTCGGGAATCGAGTTCTTGAAGAAGGCGAAGGTGTTTGTAACGCCTTATCTTGGAGACGTCTTCTTCGCGGGTGCAGATTGCCCCTACTTCATCAGGGCTATTAAGAAGAAAGACAGGTTGGAGGCATATCCGCGATGCAAGTCTGTAACGGGTTAAAGAAAGGAGAGATAACATACTTAGTTACGGTACTTATCAAATAAAATGGCGAGGAAATACAACCATGCCCCAAGGCAGTAAAGAAGATGCTGGGCGAGTTCAAGAACGTGATGCTGAAGGAGCTGCCAAAGGAGCTTCCACCAAAGAAAGACGTCGATCACGCCATCGAGCTATTGCCAGGTATGGTGCCCCCTGCACATCTAGAGGAGTTGCGGAGACAACTCAAGGAACTGGTGGATGCTGGTATGATGCATCCAAGCAAAGCACCTTATGGAGCATCGATGTTGTTCCAGAAGAAGAAGAATGGGAGCATGCGGATGTGTGTGGACTACTGCACACTAAACAAGGTGACAATGAAGAACAAGTACCTCGTCCCCAACATTGAAGACCTGTTCGATCGCTTGGACCAGGACAAGTACTTTTCAAAGATGGATCTCAGATCAAGATATTACCAGGTCCGCATCAAGGAAGGAGACGAGCCAAAGACTGTGTGTGTGATGCGTTATGGGTCCTTTGAATTCCTTGTAATGCCGTTTGGCTTGATTAACGTCCCGACAACTTTTTGTACGCTTATGAATGATGTCTTCCGCGAGTATATCGACTTGTTTGTCGTATTGTACTTGGACAACATAGTAATATACAACATGACCTTGGAGGAACATGTCAAGCATCTCCGGATGGTGCTTGAGAAGCTGAGGCAAAAGCTGTTATACATAAAGCCAGAGAAATTTGCTTTTGGTCAGGAGACCATATCTTTTTTTGGACATATCGTGGGCGGAGGAATGGTACCCATGGAATGAAGGAAAATTCAGGCGATAGAAGAGTGGGCAATCCCCACTAAGGTGACGGAGCTGCGATCCTTCCTCAGATTGGTGAACTACTAAAGGAAGTTCATGAAGGGATACTCCAAGAAGGCGGCACCCCTGACGGACCTGCTTCAGAAGGATCAGCCTTGGAGATGGACACGTGAATGCTAGGAGGCATTCCAGAAGCTGAAGAGGGCGGTGGTGGAAGAACCTATCTTGCGGCTTCCAAACTTCAAGAAGCCATTTGAAGTCCGTACCGACGCGTCCGACTATGCACTTGGAGGTGTACTAGTGCAAGATGGGCACCCCATGGCGTATGAGAGTTGCAAACTGAATCCAGCGGAGATGAGATACTCCGTGCACGAGAAGGAGATGATTGCAGTAGTCCATTGTCTGAGGACATGACGCTTTGGATCAAAGTTCATGGTGCAGCCAGACAACATGACAACGAGTTGCTTTGCCACACAAAAGAAGCCGACTCCAAAACATACGCGATGTCAAGACTTTCTTGCCGAATTCGACTTCGAGCTTTTCTATAGGCCTGGGTGGATCAACCAGGTAGCATACGCTCTTTCAAAGAAGAGCAAACCAAAAGAGCCGAAGGTCGCGGTGATAGCATCGATCACCCGCATGTCTGGAGACATGTTGGAGCACATTCAGGAGCAGACACAGGAGGATCCAGTCACTTCACGCTTGGTGCAACGCGTGAATGATGGTGAAGTCTGGAGATTCTGGATAGGGGAAGGCGTCCTCTATGCGAAGGGCAGGAGGTCCTATATCCCCTCGAGCGACTGCTTGAGAAAAATATTGCTGAAGGAAGCACATAACGCACAGTGGACTGGTCATCCTAGAGTGGAGTGCACACTGGAACTCCTCTCCTCAAGCTACTTCTGGATGAAGATGGAGGAAGACGTGGAAGTCTACGTGCGTATTTATCTTGTATGCCAACAAGACAAGACAGAGAGGAAGAAGACGACAGGATTGTTGGAGCCCCTGCCCATTCCTTCACGTCCGTGGGAGAGCATCTCCATGGACTTCATCACTGGGTTCTTTAAGTTGGATGGGAATAATGCAGTGATGGTGGTAGTTGATCGCTTCTCAGAATATGCGATCTTCATACCAACACCCCAGGAGTGCACGACGGAGACCACAACTAAGATGTTCTTGCAGAACGTGGTGAAGCACGGGGGCATACCGTTGGACATCATGAGCGATCATGATGCCCGGTTCACAGGTCAGTTCTGTACGTCCTTATTTGAGATACTGGGACTGATCTCAAATTCTCTACCAGCAATCACCTGTAGACGGATGGTCAGACGGAGCAGATCAATGCCTTACTGGAAGAGTACCTGAGGCATTACGTGACGGCCAATCAACACAATTGGGTTAGTTTACTGGACACTGCCCAATTCTGCTACAACCAATAGCAGACCTCCACTATAGGACAGAGTCCATTCGAGATTATGATGGGTAGGCAACCCGTGACACCGCACAATGTGGCTAAGCAGAATAGCCAAGGACGGTGTCTTGTTGCACATCGCTTTGCACTGGAGAGACAGGATCAGTGGGAGGAAGCGAAGGATGCATTGGCTTATACTCAACGTAGGATGAAGAAGGCGACTGACAAGAGCCGTAGGCCAGTCGAGTTCCAGGTTGGGGAGAAAGTGCTGTTGAAGCTTACTCCCCAGATTTGGAAGAAAATCCTTAGGAAGATGGCCCAAAAATGGTTGATTCCTCTTACGATGGATCCTTTGAGATAGTCAGACATGTGGGAGAGCTCGCCTATCAACTATGTCTTCCAGAGAGACTGAAGTTGCATCTTGTGTTCTATGTCATATTTCCTGAAGGAGTACTATTAGGACAAAGAACATAACACCAGGAGGGCATCGAAACGTGCCCCTCCTAACATCCAGTTCAGCATACGAGGGTTGTTGAGAAGATTCTTGACAGGCGTGTGGAGCTACAGAGAAAGAAGAACCAGAGGATCTTCTTCCTTATCAAATGGAAGGGACTCCTAGAGGAGGAGGCAAGCTGGGAATGTGATACAACCCTGTGGCAGTTCGAGGACCTCATCGAGGACTTTTTGAAGATGCAGGATCAGTCGCGGACGTCTGATGGATCACGTAGGGAAGGCATGTAACACCCCTAACTCCTGAGGTACGGGAATATCATGCAATATCGATATTGCACACTCGTGTGGTTCGGCAGCCACACTACGAAGTTCTGGAGGACTTCACCTTAGCTTGCGGACAGGTAAGGATTGGGTTTACTGCATGAAGGTCGAAGACCGCGGGTTCCCCTCGGCACAGTACAAGTGTTCGGTGGCACTTGATGGAGCTTGAGCTGCAACATACTACGTAGGAGCGGAGGGCCCACTGATGATGTGGCGTGATGAAGTGGCGTACTGATGAGGCAGACGATATGGCATACTGACGGAGCGGGCGACGTGGCGTCAGTTGGAGAAGATGAAGGGATTGCACGGAAGATGAAGAGCCAAGGAGTACGAAGAGTCATCTTGGAAGACGAAAGGTCTCCGTAGAAGACTAATAGTTCTTGCATTCATTGTACATGTAATAATGGTGTCCATTCGTATACCCCTGGCTTGTCTATATAAGGAGGGGTAGAGCTCATTGTACATAACACACTCAGAGTGAGTCTCTTGCAATACAAAGAGGGTTTTGTGCCAATTGCTCTTCTTGTGCTAGCGCTTGTGTTCGAGTGTTCTAGCGGCGTGGTTGATCGGTGTACTGGTGTACATCTTACATGCAAAGGGGAAGGATGGTTAGCTTGCGAAAAGCTAACGCTACGCAGGTTTGTCTCAAAAATTAGAGTTGAGATTTTCCCCTTGTGACACCAGCCATGGTTAGTTTCAAGCCAGTATAAATTGAGGATGGTTGCGTGTTAGGTAGCCGACAAACAGGGCAAGAGAAACAAATTCCTAAATAGTGTTCTTAAAAAGAACACTATATAGGAATTTGTCTCGAAATAGTTCTGATCTTTTAAACATGGATTTAAGCAAATATTTCAATTTTGTTGGTGTGTGCCTTACTAGCGATGTGTTGCATCGTCCAAATGCAGTGAGAAGTTGGCAAGGGTCGTTACATAGTTGTCCGGATGTAGTTCAAAATTTTCAAGGGTTCTCGCATCAGGAATACATGCGAGTAAACAAGCTAGTTCTGTTGCATCGCTGCCTAGATGCAGTCCAAAATTTGCAAAGATTCTCGCATGATGGACACATGTGGGTAAATAATTTAGTCCAAAAAGGTTGCAAAGGAAGTTGCAGATAGGTAGTTGGAATATTGGCACTTTGACTGGCAAGTCGATGGAGATAGTCGATACAATGGAAAGAAGGGAGATTTGGATATTTTGCATACAAGAGACAAAATGGGTTGGAGAGAAAGTAAGAAAGATCGAGAAGACATGCTTTAAACTTTGATACTCAGGTAAAGGTAAGGGTAGAAATGGTGTTGGAGTGGTTGTTAGTAAGGATTTGAAGGATTGTGTAGTTGAGGTGCAAAGATTCAGGGGTCGGATTATTTTGCTAAAAATAGTGCTCGAAGAAGAAATTCTGAATATCATCTCAATTTATGCACTGCAAATTGGTTTAGATGAAAGGATTAAACAAGTTTTTTGGGAGGATTTGTATAATATTTTGCGAGGAATCCTACAAATAAAGATGATTTACCTAGGTGGAGATCTTAATGGACATGTGGGAAAGAATACTTCAAGGTATGTTAGTGTTCATGGAGGACATGGTTTTGAGGATAGGAATGAAGATGGAAAAGTCATCCTGAATTTGTAATGACATGATCTTTTCATTGCAAACACTCTCTTCAAGAAGAGGGAGGAACATTTAATTATTTATAAGAATGGCTCGACTAGAACACAGATAGATTACTTTGCGTTGATGAGAAGAGATCAGTTGTGTTATAAAGATTGCAAAGTAATCCCAAGAGAGAGTCTGGCCACCCAACAACGCTTATTAATCATGGATGTGCAAATAAAAGAGCCGGTAAAGAAAAGAAGGGTTTCCAAGATTACTAGAACTAGATGGTGGAATCTTCAATTGAAGCAATCAAACTTCAGGGAGAAAGTTTTAGAAGACATGTCTTGGTATTTGTAATGGAAGTGCAAACGTGATGTGGGAGGCAGTAGCATCTTGTATCCGAAGGATAGCCGAAGACATGCTAGGAAAATTAAAGGGAGGAGCTTCAGGCCAAAAGAAAGCTTGGCAGTGGAGTGGAGGGGTGCAAGAGAAGCTCAAGATTAAAACAACATGCTCTAAATTTATTTCTACGTATATAACATGTAAAATTATCACAAACTACAAAAGATCTTTCTCAAGTGACATGCATTAAGGATGAGGAAGGTCACATGCTTGTTATTCAAAGGGATATAGAGACTAGGTGGAAGCAGTACTTCCATAAGCTTTTCATTGGAGAAGGAAATAGAGACATCACTTTGGGAAATCTAGTTAGTACTGAAAGTTACTTGAATTGTGCAAGCTATAAATGAACACAAATGAAGGAAGTAGATTAGGCTTTGAAGGTTATGAGACTTGGGAAAGTTGTAGGAAATGATGACATTCTTATATGAAGTTTGGAGAGTTTTAGGTGAGCGTGGTATGACTTGGCTTATAAATGTATTCAATGTTATTTTACAAGCAAAAAAATGCCTGAAGATTGGAGGAAAAACGTCATGGTACCTCTTTATAAGAACAAAAGAGACATTCAAAATTGTTCAAATTACATGGTATCAAGCTGATGAGTCACACTATGAAATTTGGGAAAGTATGATCGAAAGAAGGTTGAGGCAAGTATTCAAAGTAAAAGAAACCAATTTGGATTCATGTTGCTCAACTATTGAAGCCATCCACTTAATGAGGAGAACAACAAAGATTTATAGAGGTAAATGAAAGAAGCTTCATATGATTTTTATTGATTTAGAGAAGGCTTATGATTCTATCCCAAGGGCAATATTGTGGAGAGTTTTGGAGAAGAGACAAGTCATGCACAATAACCTCGTAAATATATGTATGATAGGGTGTCATCTTGTGTAAGGATACAATCTGGGAATACTGACTATTTTGACATCATTATTAGTCTATATCAAGGTTCAACTTTGAGTTCATTCCTTTTTTTACTTTGATTAGGGACGAGTTGACAAGCCACATTGAGGATGAGATATATTGGTATATGTTATTCATTGATGATATTGTGTTGACTGATGAGACTAGAGTTGGAGTAAATGAGAAGCTTGAGATCCGGAAACATGCATTGGAGACTAAAGGATTTCCTATAAGTATGGCTAATATTGAATATATGGAGTGCACTTTTAATGGAAGCAATAGTGAAGATATTGAGATTAAGATTGCTGATGATAAAATTTAGAAGAGATATTCCTTTATATACTTGAGATTTATTTTTGCAACATGGTGAGGAAATTGATGGAGATGTTACAAATAGAATAAATGCAGGTTCTCTAAAGTGAAGAGGAGCTCCACTATTCTCCGTGCTAAGAAAATTCCTTTGAAAATCAAAGAAATGTTTTACAAAGCCGATGTGAGACCTGCTATACTCTATGTATCTGAATGTTGGCATGTGAAACATAGACATGTGCAAAGAATGGTAGCAGCAGAGATGAAAATGCTAAGGTGGATGTGTGAACACACACATAAAGATCATATTTGGAATGACGCCATCAGAAGGAAAGTAGATATAGTTCCGAACAAGAATAAGATGCAAGAAAATCGCTTAAGGTGATTAGGCCTTTTAGAAGAAGGGCAGTTGATGCACCAATGAGGAGATGCGAGTTTTGGGATGTTGAGCTGGCTAAGAGAGGGCGAGGAAGGCCCAAGAAGTGTTGGAATGAGACTATACTAAGGGATCTTAATTTTTTGGATCTAAACCCGAGAATGATCCAAGATTAATATGAATGGAGGCAAAGAATCCATGTAGCCGACCCAACTTAGTGTGGGAATAAGCTTTATTTTTGCATTGACACCATTAATTAATAGGGTAAATTAAAAAAAGGTCTCAACTATGCATCAATTCCCAATTAGAGGCTCATTTTCAAATGTAACAAATAGAGGATTGATCTTTTTTATATCAAATATAGGCTCCCATAAGCTTCCACGACCCTTATGTCAACGTTAAACTCTGACGTTGAAAGTTCAAGAGCCTCTTTGTTACAGTAGAAAATTGAGACCCCTATTTGAGAATAAATGTATAGTTGATGCACCTTTTTGTAATTTAACCTAATTAATATATATTAATCGATCAACTACACAATGTGATTTTGATGAACCATACCCATAGATTATTTATGTACTCATTGTTAATCAACTTTGAGCTAAAACTCGTAAAAATGCAAGAAAATGATGGTATTTAAATGATGTCAAATATTTATAGGGTATTTTACATGTGTCCCTCTAAGATTCTATAATTACAGTTACATCCCTACCTTTTTCATAATAATAATTGTACCTCGTTTCATATTTTTACAAATTTTGCTGACTTTCGCTTCCACTGATGTAATATATGAAGGATACGAGGAATCCTCAAGCGCATCACGGAAGCGTGTTGATCGCATCTCATGCGATCGGGGCGACTAGTCGCACTAATTGCTAGATGCAGCGGAAATTAAAATTTTTTAATCTAGTGATGAAACCACATGATCACAACAACATTTCTTGGATCGTTTCATCAAACCACAAAGTATTAGAAATACCTCTTGAAGCGTGGTTGCGATCACGAGATCTCTAAAGCAAGAGATCCTACTGTCTTAAGTCCGATCCACGAAGATGGCACTTGCGGGCGTGATGATGAGACGCGTTCCTCCCGCAATCCTTGACGAAGATGCAAGCTTCGAATCCCCTGATTTCGTCCAATGAAATCCGTCGTCTTCCTTTAGAGCAAGCAGCCCCAAAGAAGTGGAGATCCTCGAGCAGTCGAAGGCGAAGGCAAGAAGGTCTCTCTCAATGCATAAGATGGACGACCACTTAAAGAGAGATAGAGAGAGACAGTGAGAATGAGAGAGGGAGAGAGAGTAGTAGGTGTGTACAACTCTTGATGATGTACCTTGAAAGGGCTAGGGTTGCCCTCCTTATATATTAGTTTGGGATACAATGGATCTCAATCCATGGCATACATAGATCCAACGGCTAGGTTGATACATGCATCAATCAACGGCCATGATTGTTGTTGGTTAAAAACCAACAACATTAATTTATATCAAATCAAATATATGTTGCATTATCATCAACACAATTTAATTTAATACAAATCAATTATTAAGAAATAACAAGATAATAGAAGAGAGGATAATTAATCACCCCCCATAAATAGGGGGTGTCACCTATAGGTGATGTCACCAATTTTTGTGGTGATTATTTCCTCTTCATTTTATCATATTATTCCTTAATAAATTGCAATAACTATTATCGCAAAATTATCCACCAAATTAATACCAAATTAATTTTTAAATGTTTTAATCATGCCATTGAAAAATATGTGAATCATATTCACAACCCAAATTAATTTGTAAATTACATTTCCAATTAATTACTTAATGTGAATCCATTTCACATTAATAATTAACAAATGTTATTTACAAAGCTTCTCTCTCTAATATATTATAAATCACATTTATAATATATATACAGATATCATGGATAGCACTATCCATAATCTGTAATCACTGATAATGAAATCACATTTAATTATCTTGGATAATCATTCTCATAATATGAATCTCATTCATATTACTCTTGATAATTAAATCTCATTTAATTATCTTCATCTTGTTGCTTGGATACATAATTCATCAAATGAATTATTCTTGAACTCCTTCACGAATAATGTGCTTTTTCCGTAGATACTTGGAGATAAGGACATGGCAATTGTATTGTTCCACGTATAGTGACTTGGATATTGAGATCTCATCTCAAATCCAGATCTTACGTACCTCCCACATATGCTTTATTAAATCAAGACCGCAAATCTAATCTTCTCATTGCATCTGAATCTCATTCAGACCAATGTCCAACACTTGAACCAAGATCAGATTGTTTCTCTACTGAGAGGAGTCACTAAAATCCAGACATGTTTCATCACTCCCTCGAAAAGGAAGCGTCATGGTTATACAACCGTTTATGATCACATCCATCACTCTCACGTATTCCCAATACATGTACATCCTACATACTGGAAGACCTATGATCAACCTGAAGATCAAGATCAATTTTACACTGTCTTCTTCATGGTTTGATCACCACGTTTCTCAATCTTGATCATTGGGAATTGGTATCGATCATATGCTTTTCCAAAGCATATATCATACCTTCAAATTCCTCTCATGCTTCCAAAGCACGACGACCATGCATGGAAATTGATCGGTCCCAATACCTCGTGAGTGAGCTCATGTCTTCCGGTTCATAAGTGAACATATATGATCCCTTTGAGAGATCATGTTACTCATATGCCCTTACATGCACACCAACGCGCCAGTGTATAGACCTTGGTTAGGTCATCAACCTATTGGTTTACCAAATGTACAAACTCAGACATATAGTAACACATCTATCTCTGGTCAGAGGATGCGTGCCTATGCTGTGACAGCATTCAACATAGGACTTAGGTTATCTCGATCTCGTTAAGTCAACCCATTGACCTAACTAATCTGACACCTCTGAATCACTATTCCCATGCAGAGGACCTGCATCAAGAGGTCGGTCAGATATCAGCCTATATGAGAAAGGATTGACATCTCCTACTCAGGCTGGAGATCATCTCTTAATGATCATTTGACAGTGCTTGATAAGTCCTCTATCTAACTCTTTAGATATTCATCCAAACACCAACCTCTATGATTCATTTAATGAATCAACAGCTATATGATCATCAAGATGGTCATGGTACATAACCGTAATTGTACAGAGGGACCTTATAGTGCATTAATTCATTTAATTTCAGAAAGGGAGTGAAACATCAATAACTTTTATTGATAAGCATATATATTACAATAACATTTATTGTAAGAATGGTTTGTCCGGGGCTCATATGTCTAACAATCTCCCACTAGACCTCAGAACCATTCAGGCACAATCTGTAAACCCATACTCATTACATGATGGTCAAAAATCTTCTGTGTCAGAGGTTTGGTAAGAGGATCAGCAACGTTGTCGGCAGAGGCCACCTTGGTGATGATGATATCACCAAGCTTTTGAATCTCCCGAATGATGTGGTATTTCCTTTCCACGTGCTTGCTCTTTTGATGCGATTTGGGTTCTTTTGCCTGGGCAATGACTCCCGTGTTATCGCAGAGTAATAGGATGGGAGTATCAGAGGAAACTACACCAAGCTCAAAGATGAATTTGCACAACCACATCGCCTCTTTTGCAGCATCCGATGCGGCAATGTATTCGGCTTCTGTTGTTGAATCTGTTGTAATGTCCTGCTTCTTGCTTCTCCAGCTCACAGCACCACCGTTCAACGGGAATACAAACCCTGATGTCGACTTTCGATCATCAATATCCGACTGGAAGTCCGAATCTGTATATCTTAAGACTTGGAGATCACCATCCCCATAGACCAAGATGTAATCTTGCGTCCGTCTTAGATATTTGAATATATTCTTTACTGCACTCCAGTATTGCTCTCCGTAGCAGGATTGGTAACGACTTACCACTTCCACTGCATGGTAGATGTCTGGCCTAGTGCACATCATGGCATACATTAAGCTTCCTACAGCTGATGCGTAGGGGCATCCAGCCATGGCCTTTGTTTCCTCAACAATTTGAGGAGCCATCCCTTTAGACAGATGGATACCGTGTCTTAAGGGGAGGAATCCTTTCTTAGAACTATCCATACAGAATCGTTCAAGAATCTTCTTAATGTATCCATGTTGTGATAATCCCAATATCCTCTTTTCTCAGTTTCTCAACAACTTCAGGCTTAAGATGTAAGAGGCTTATCCAAGATCTTTCATCTCGAAAGTATGGGATAGCCAAATCTTCACACTGGTCATCATTCCTGTATCATTCTCAATTATAAGGATATCATCTATGTAAAGCACGATGAACACAATGACGCTCCCACTAAGCTTGTTGTATACACAAGGTCCATCAGGATTTTGCACAAAATCATAACTCTTTATGGTTCCATCAAATCTGATGTTCCAGCTATGAGAATATTGTTTGAGCCCATAGATGGATTTCTTCAGCTTGCATACTTTTCCATCCTCAACTTAAAGCCCTGGGAGTGCTCCATATATATATATATCCTCCTCGAGGTATCCATTGAGGAAAGCTGTCTTGACGTCCATCAGCCAGATGTCGTAGTCAAGAGATGCAGCTATAGCTAGCAGTGTCCTGATGGACTTAGGCATAGCCACAGGAGAGAACGTTTCATCGTAGTCGATGCCTTCTCTCTGTGTATAGCCCTTGGCTACGAGCCGTGCTTTGAAAGTCTCTACTTTCCCATCGGATCCTCTTTTTCTCTTGAAGATCCATTTACACCCAATGGGTTTTACCCCTTTAGGTGGATCCTCTAGGGTCCATACACCATTCTGATGCATGGAGTCAATTTCTGACTTCATTGCTAGCATCCATCTATCCATGTCATGATCAGCAAGTGCTTCATCGAATGAAGAAGGATCATTGCCAGTCTCACCTGATACATGGAATCCATACCTTTCAGGTGGTGCAACCACCCTCGAACTCCTTCGAAGAGGTATGGGTGTTTCATCTTTATTTATCTCTTTAGTTTCTAGTTCAAGAATCTCATAATCCTCAGGGGGATTCAATGAGTTCCTCTACTTCATTTCTGTCTTGACCTTTAAGGAAATCATCCTATAGAAATTTCACATCCTTAGAGACAAAAACCTTTTGGGTCTCAGGGTCATAAAGCCGGTATTCGATACCGTCTTTAACATACCCAATGAAGTAGCACTCACAAATGTGAGATTCTAGCTTATTTGTGTCCACGTTCTTCGCATGGACCAAGCAACCCCAAATCTTCAAGTGTTTGACACTAGGCTTGGTACCATACCAGAGCTCGTGAGGAGTCTTGGGTACAGACTTGCTAGGAATCTTGTTCAGGATATAAATTGCAGTCTCTATTGCATATCCCCAGAAACTAAGAGGTAAACGTGATTTGCTCATCATTGAACGGACCATGTCCATGATAGTCCTGTTGCGTCTTTCAACAACACCATTAAGTTGTGGAGTTCCAGGGGGGAGTGAGATTGGAGACAATATCATTTTCTTTAAGATATTCCTTGAATTAATATGAGAAGTACTCACCACCTCGGTCAGATCGAATCCGTTTAATCTTCCTATTGGTTTGGTTCTCAACCAAAACCTTAAACTCTTTGAACTTTTCAAAGGTTTCAGATTTATGACGTAGCAGGAAGATAAATCCGTATCGCGAATGGTCATCAATAAACGTCAAATAATATCGATATTCTAGTCGCGGTACTGAAGAGACAACATACATCAGTATGTATTACGTCAAGAATACCTTCACATATCATAACCTTGTTACGGAAAGGCATCCTGGTCATTTTACTTCGAATGCAATGTTCACAGGTAGGTACATATTGAACCTGTAGAAAATCTAAAGGTCCATCCTTTATCAATCTATTGATCCTATCAACAGATAAATGACCAAGCCTTTGATGCCAAATCATATTCGAATGATTTCAATTCTCCCTGAATCTTTTAAGGTTTTTTATCAGTGATAGTGCCATTTATGACACATTCATCAATGCGCAATTCATAGAGTCCACCAGAAGTCAGAACACCTTCCGCAATAAATTTATCATATTGATTAATGACTAACTTATTATAGAACAAGAAGGAGTATCCATGTTTAACAAGCTTAGATACATATACCAAATTCCTCCTGACTTCAGGTACACAAAGACACTCTTTAAGTACTAGGACTCAACCACTAGATAACGATAATCTGCACGTCCCGATGGCGACTGCTGCAATACTTGCATCAGATCCCATCTGGATGAATATCTCCCCTTGCTCTAGATTCCTAGTTTCCTGAAACAAATGCAACGAATTGCATACATGAACAGAAGAACTAGAATCTACAACCCAACTTCCTTCTCGTCCAACAAGAAAGCTAGTTTCATTATGAAAGTAGATTTCATACCTGCTGGGGCTTTACCTTTGTCAGCAGACTTTAGGTAATCTGGGCAGTTACGCCGTCAGTGCCTCGGCTTCTTGCAGTGGTGACAGACATCGGTCTTCTTGGATGTCATTAGCGCGGAAGCACTAGAAGATGAACCAACTCCTTGATTCTTCTTCTTTCTCTTTTGAGCCGGGCCCTTCCGAGAACCTTGCTTCCGATCGGGCTTTCCTCTCACTTGTGCAACCATTGCACTAGCAGAGGGGTCGTCCTTCCTCATCACGTCTTCTGCAGACTTCAATGCAACTAACAATCCAGCGTTAGTGAAATCACCTTTGCTCATGTGATAAGACACAACAAAGTTGTTGAAAGACTTAGGGAGCGACAGGAGAATGAAATCAGGTTGCATATCAGAATCCGTGTAGGCTCCCAGGATTTCCAATTCAGAGAGGTACACAAACACTTTGAGTATGTGTTCTCTGACAGAGGTCCCTTCCTGCATCTTGCAGCGAATAAGCTCTTTCATTACATTGTAGCGTCGTGTGCGGTTTATGTCACCGAACATTTCCTTCAGATTCAGCATAATCTCTTGGCAATGGTTCATTTCCACATGTTGCTTTTGAAGCACATTGGACAATGACCCAAGGATATAACACCTTGCCAGATTATAGTATTCATCATATTTCTCATTATATGATTTATCTTTCGAAGTCTTTGGATCTGCTATCTTGTCCTTGGATAGCACATACGAGATGCGCTTCACAAAAAGGATAAGATCCAAATTTCGGATCCAATCTGAATAATTTGGTCCGGTCAATTGATTGACCTCCAGGAGCCTGCTCAGTGGGTTCATAGACTTCATTTTGTAAAATTAATAATGCACTATATTAGAATATATAAATAATTATATATTCATTTTAGAATATTTGATTAACTTATTTTAAATCAAATTTGTCTTTCTATGTCAACATTGAAAGATTATTCCCTTATTGTCTTTCAAAGTAAGAGATATACTTACCGCTATATCTTAAGCAAGATCTGGGATCTCCTTTCATTTCCTTGTCACATCCCAATAATATGAGAACTTGTGACTCCGATGAAAATAAGCGGGAACTCATTCCGCCTTGCAAGTCCAACTTTCATTTCCCAACTCGGTCTTTAACACCCGGGCCCACCACCCCTAAGATGATGTTGACCCATTGTTAATTGAACCAACCGTTAACATGCTTAATACTCGCTATACGCAATCCAATATTGCCCCAATAATATAAGGACTTGACATTGGGGTCACTACGTATACGGCCTTACTCTTTCGAGAAGCAAAGAACCCAATCCAAATAAATCATATATAGAATCTATCACTTCGGACAGGTGTCTCCTATAT
This sequence comes from Ottelia alismoides, assembly GCA_037367405.1. Lineage (NCBI taxonomy): Eukaryota > Viridiplantae > Streptophyta > Magnoliopsida > Alismatales > Hydrocharitaceae > Ottelia > Ottelia alismoides. The sequence continues at coordinate 194,444 of JAZKJV010009677.1, read as the reverse complement.
ACAATATCTGGCGACGGAATCCTTTGCCTTGGCGGGAGACCATGGATGTCACTTACGTGATCCTCCACCTCATACTCAAATTGTAATAATTAATTATCGTGAATCATATTCACATAATTAATTCTTTCAAGGGAAATACACATCTATTCATAATAGAGTGTTTTAATTGGATATAATTAATTTAATCACATTAAATTAATCATCAATCCAATCATCAATCAACAAACTTGATTATTATTTGAATAGTAGGTATAATCTCAAAGTACGTACCCTATACCCCAATGCTCTCCGACTAGTCACTATATCCACCCCAGGAAAGGATAATGCCAGATAGATCATTATGTACTTTGAGATGCTCATCGGTTTTTCAACCGAAATTATACCATATAATATTCATCAAAACGATTTTGATAATATTATAAGGAGATTTGCTAAAAAAATCCTCAATCCTATTCAAGTAAGAGGGTTTTGCATGTAAAAGTTGTCCTACAACTATTATAGGATAAACTAGGGTTTTTCATGAAAACAATGTTTGTTGATGATTTCATATCAACCAATTAATGATCAAGATCAACTATCTTATCATCTTGATTTAGGGAAATATCATTCAATGAAATAATTATCTCTTTATAGATCAACTATCTTATCATCTTGATTTAGGGAAATATCATTCAATGAAATAATTATCTCTTTAAATATTTCACAAATATTTATCACTAATTATTTCAGAAAATTATCAATTAATTTTCATCAACTTATTTGAATGACTATCACATGATTCATGATCAAATTTGCCAATTTTCAGCAGTGATCCCTACTCACTAAAATCAACATATCTTGATCAATTTAAATCCAGATTACGCAAATCAGTTTCCTAAGATTGCTATTTTTATTTATGAAAGAACCCAAGTGACATTTCACGCATTTCGAGGTGCATCAAAATAGTAATTAACTCATTAATCATGTTTAGATTCGCAGTTTCGCAACAGTGAATACATGTTTAATCAAAGGGCCATATCTTGAGCAAATAAAATCCAAATTACATAAACTCAGATCCTATGGTTTCCTTATTTAATGGGGAACAAAATTCAATTGAAAATTTCGTTTTTAAGCAATTTAAACAGTGCCAAAATTCAATTAATCAGAGGTGTGAAAATTGAAATGCAGTAAAATTTTTCGCAATCCTTTCAAACCCAAGTCGTCCTAGGTTTATGGATCGTATCCAAAACCTTATTCGACCTAAGTCTCTGATACCACTTTAAGGATACGAGGAATCCTCAAGCGCATCACGGAAGTGTATTGATCGCATCTCATGCGATCGGGGCGACTAGTCGCACTAGTTGCTAGATGCAGCGGAAATTAAAATTTTTTAATCTAGTGATGAAACCACATGATCACAAGAATATTTCTTGGATCGTTTCATCAAACTACAAGTATCAGAAATACCTCTTGAAACGTGATTGCGATCATGAGATCTCTAAAGCAAGAGATCCTCTTGTCTCAAGTCTGATCCACGAAGATGGCACTTGCGGGCGCGATGATGAGACGCGTTCCTCCCGCAATCCTTGACGAAGATCCAAGCTTCGAATCCCCTGATTTCGTCCAACGAAATCCATCATCTTCCTTTAGAGCAAGCAACCTCAAATAAGATGGAGATCCTCGAGTAGTCGAAGGCGAAGGCAAGAAGGTCTCTCTCAATGCATAAGATGGACGACCACCTTGAAGAGAGATAGAGAGAGACGGTGAGAATGAGAGAGAGAGAGTAGTAGGCGTGTACAACTCTTGATGATGTACCTTGAAAGGGCTAGGGTTGCCCTCCTTATATATTAGTTTGGGATCCAACAGATCTCAATCCATGATATACATAGATCCAACGACTAGGTTGATCCATGCATCAATCAACGATCATGATTGTTGTTGGTTAAAAACCAACAACATTAATTTATATCAAATCAAATATATGTTGCATTATCATCAACACAATTTAATTTAACATAAATCAATTATCAAGAGATAACAAGATAATAGAAGAGAGGATAATTAATCACCCCCCAAAAATAGAGGGCGTCACCTATTTTTGTGGTGATTATTTACTCTTCATTTTATCGTATTATTCCTTAATAAATTGCAATAACTATTATCGCAAAATTATCCACCAAATTAATCCCAAATTAATTTGTGAATTTTCAATCATGCCATTGAAAAATATGTGAATCATATTCACAACCCTAATTAATTTGTAAATTACATTTCCAATTAATTACTTAATGTGAATCCATTTCACATTAATAATTAACAAATGTTATTTACAAAGCTTCTCTCTCTAATATATTATAAATCACATTTATAATATATATACAGATATCATGGATAGCACTATCCATAATCTGTAATTCTTGATTATCAAATCTCATTTAATTATCTTAGATAATCATTCTCATAATATGAATCTCATTCATATTACTCTTAATAATTAAATCTCATTTAATTATCTTCATCTTGTTGCTTGGATACATAATTCATCAAATGAATTATTCTTGAATCCCTTTAAGAATAATGTGCTTTCTCCGTAGATACTTGGAGATAAGGACATGGCGATTGTATGGTTCCATGTATAATGACTTGGATATTGGGATCTCATCTCAAATCCAGATCTTACGTACCTCCCACAGGTGCTTGATTAAATCAAGACCACAAATCTAATCTTCTCATTGCATCTCAATCTCATTCAGACCAATGTCCAACACTTGAACCAAGATCAGATTGCTTCTCTATTGAGAGGAGTCACTAAAATCCAGACCTGTTTCATCACTCCCTCGGAATGGAAGCATCATGGTTATACAATCGTTTATGATCACATCACCCTCAGGTATTCCCAATACCTGTACATCATGCATACTGGAAGACCTATGATCAACCTGAAGATCAAGATCAATTTTACACTGTCTTCTTCAGGGTTTGATCACCAAGTTTCTCAATCTTGGTCTTTGGGAATTGGTATTGATCATACGCTTTCCCAAAGCATATATCATACCTTCAAATTCATGTCATGCTTCCAAAGCACGACGACCATGCATGGAATTTGATCGGTCACAATACCTCATGAGTGAGCTCATGTCTTCCGGTTCATAAGTGAACCTGTATAATCCCTTTGAGAGATCGTGTTACTCATATGCCCTTACATGCATACCAGCGCGCCGGTGTATAGACCTTGGTTAGGTCATCAACCTATTGGTCTACCAAATGTACACACTCAGACATATAGTAATACATCTATCTCCGGTCAGAGGATGCGTGCCTATGCTGTGACAACATTCAACATAGGACTTAGATTATCTCGATCTCGTTAAGTCTACCCATTGACCTAACTAATCTGACACCTCCGAATCACTATTCCCATGCAGAGGACATGCATCAAGAGGCCGGTCGGATATCAGCCTATGTGAGAAAGGATTTCCATCTCCTACCTAGGCTGGAGATCATCTCTTAATGATCATTTGATAGTGCTTGATGAGTCTTCTATCTAACTCTTTAGATATCCATCCAAACACCAGCCTCTATGATTCAATTAATGAATCAACAGCTATATGATCATCAAGATGGTCATGGTACATAACCCTAATTGTACAGAGGGATCTTATAGTGCATTCATTCATTTAATTTCAGAAAGGGAGTGAAACATCAATAACTTTTATTGATAAACGTATATATTACAATAACATTTATTGTAAGATTGGTTCGCTCGGGGCTCACATGTCTAACAATATAGGAGCATAAGAGTTATAATAAAAGGGCATTATTGTGAATTCTGTAAGAATACATGGGTACAAGTGTTATTGCAAAAAATGCAAGGGTATAATAGTAATTGCAGAATCGTGAAGACGCACGAGTGTAGAAAATCCGTATTTATATGGATACATATCTATTTAGCCACTTTCCTTGGCCACCTGGCACTGGAAAATTGAGGTGCATGTACGATTGGACTAAGTTCGTATTGACCGTAAGATATGGAAGTTTAATATAGAAATCAAGTAAATGATGGGGGGACGTCAACTAGACCAAACGTACACTAGCCTTGTTAATATAATATTGTAGAAGAATTCAAATGTTTGTTGGATAGTAATCCTTGTCCCCTCAAGTAGGGTATAATTGTAAATATCTTGGCACATTTTCATGACAGGTACAAGCCCTATTTTTCAGTGTCACAAAGATGGACATGGCTTTATTTTGTCTCAAATTCGAAAGTTCAAACTCCTCTGTTATATTTGGAAAATTAGAATCCTAATTGGGATTCAATGCATAAATGTGGGCTTTTTATAATTTACACAAAAATGATATTTTTATACCATGACCCTTAGGTCCTGTTTGGTTCGGGAACAAGTCATGGAATAAGAGTCATATTCCCACTCTCTCTCTCCTCCCTACCATCATACGTTAATTCCCCATCGAAAGAGCCCTCCGCCCAATTCTCGTCGTCCCTTATTCCCAGCCTTGCGTCAATGGTCCCCGCCCTCCCATGCGATCTCTCCCCCAATGGGGCCCTCCCTTCTCCTCCTCTGCTGCTTGCTCTGCTCCTCCGTCACACTACCTTAGTCTATAGCTTCACTCGTGAAGCGTGATTCTTGACCTATGCATGCCTTAACCTTGTCCTGTGAATGACAAATCTGAGGTGGGTTTCTTTTACTATGCAATCAACGGGTGGTTGGACCTTGCTTGTGTTCCTTTTGACCCTTTTCCCATAAAAGCAAGGTGCCCTCCACTACCCCTTGAATTGCCATATCAAGCATGTCCTCCTCATGGAGTATAGGGTTTCCAATAACACATCACAACCTTATAAATGGGATTAAAGATCAACTTCCGATGGCTCACTGCAGGACCTCGTTGTGCATTTTGTCTTTTGTCTGTGCTTGCACATTTGTTCTTCCCTTTGATGGATTGCGAGATAACCGCTCAACCAATACTCTATTTTAGTTCTACAATCCAGTTGAGTGTGTATGTATGATGCATTGATGTTCTTCTTGGATGTTCATATTGCTTGGTTGTATGATGGTGCAATGTTAATGGTGATGAAATTAGATTTCATTATACTCTTACCTTATGTTGCTCTGCTTTTATTACCATGCCTTGTTTGGGTTGTTGGTGATCATATAACCTTTTTGTAATTTGAACTACAGTCTTGCTATGATGTTTCTTTCATATGAAGCACCTTATGACGAATCCCTTTATGGGAGGATTTGTATGGACCAAATTTGATGTGTTCTACTCTTCATATAATGCTCAATTGGGTGGAGCTTGAGCTGAGAGCTGCTCTGTGATGCATTGTTGTTGATCTTGGATGTCCATGTTGGTTTCTTGATTGATGATGCACTGTTAATTTGGTCTGAGATTGGCATTTGCTGGGAGACGTTAATGAACTTATTAGAGTGTTCATTTGTTGGGATCACTATTAATTTGATGCCCCATTGGCTAAAGCTTGAGCTAAGAGCTGCTATGTTGTTGTGCTATGGTGCCTTGTTGATGTTTTTTTGGATGTTCTTCTTCGTTGTTTGGTTGTTGCTGCTCAATGATGCCTTGTTATTGTTATCAGATATACATTTATTGTTGCTTGATTTGATTGTATATCCTAATTTGTTGTGAGTGGATTTTTTATGAACCCTATTTATTGTGTTTGTTATTCATTTGATGTATTGGCTGGAGATTAAGCTGAGAGTTGCTCTATTGCTGCTCTGCGTGCATTTTTGTTGATCTTGATGCCCATCTAAGTTGTTGTTTTATGATGTTTGAGCTTGATTTGAGAGATGCAGTCCTACAATACCATTACGATGTTTGTTTTATTAAAAATCACATGATGTCTCCCTTGATGGGAGGATTAATATGGACCCTATTTGTTGTATTTTCTCTTTATTTGATGCTCTATTAGTTGGAGATTAAGCTGAAATCTGCTCTACTAGTGGTCTATGTTGCATTATTATTAGTTTTCGATGTCCATCTTGATAGTTGCTCTATGATGTTTGAGCTTTGATCTAAGAGATGTAATCCTGCAATGCTGCTCAGATGTAATGATGTCTCCATCGATGGGAGGATTTGTATGGAGCCTATTTGTTGTGTTTAATCTTCATTTAATGCCCTATTAGGTGGAGATTGAGCTGAGAGCTTCTCTATTGCTGCTCTAATGCATTTTTGTTGGTCTTGGACGTCTATCTTGGTTGCTGCTCTATGATGTTTGAGCCTTGATCTGAGTGATGCAATCCTAAAATGTTGCTACGATGTTTGTTTCATTAAACACCCCATGATATCTCCCTTGATGGGAGGATTTATATGGACCGTATTTGTTGTGTTCTCTCTTCATTTGATGCCATATTGGCTGGAGATTTAGCTGAGAGCTGCTCTACTGCTATTCTTTGATGCATTGTTGTTGGTTTTCGATGTCCATCTTGATTGTTGCTCTATGATGTTGAGATTTATTTGAGAGATGCAATCCTGTAATGTTTCTATGATGTTTGATTCATTCAACTCCTGATCTCTCATACTAATGCGATTGCCATCGTTTGTATTCATTGTTGGTGACTCCTGTCCCTATTTTCTCTTCATTTGGCGCCCTAACGGCTATACCTTGAGCTGAGAGCTGCTTTGCTGCTTCTCTATGGTGCATTTTTTATGATATATCCTAATTTGATGTGAGATGTTCGTACGCTCAAAGATGTTAATGATGTGAGATATGTTCATTTGCTGTGTTTGCTCTTCATTTGATGCCCCATTAGCTAAGAATATGAGATGAGAGATGAGATCTAGCTGCTCTATGATGTCTTCTTGTTGTTATTGGATGTTCATCTTATTTGATTGAGTGATGGTACTATATTGGTATCCTTTGATGCATCAGTTGTTATTATATGATGTGTTGTGTCCATCTGTTGTTGTTTTATAATGCATTGTTGTTGTTTTTGGGTGTACATCTTGGTTGCTTGTTTGATGGTAAGTTATTAATTTATTGTGTATTGTTCATTCGATGAGAGATGTTCATCTCCTGGTGTACCCGTAATTTGCTCCTCATTGGATTCACTAATTTTGAAGTCTTATCCAACTTTTTTGATTTTTGGTTCATGAAGAATTGTTGACCTATCATGCATTTGGGCTGGCAAGATGCTACCTCTTAATTGGAATGTACCTAAGCCGCTTAATCACAACCATAAAGAGAAAGCCACAGGAGGTGAAAACTCGTCGGGGGTGCACATTGGGGACGACGAGTCCCATGCCCACTGAGTGAAATGGGCATCCACAATGGACGAGTGTCTTCTTCAGCTATTCGAACACCATTTTGACGTAGGAGACTGGGTTGGAGTGTCGTTCACACTGTCGGCCTGACATAGGGGATTGGGTTGGAGGGAGATTTTTTCATAACTTACTTGTCATTTTTTTAATAAATTGTACAATGCTTAATTCTTTCACGACTCTTTTCTTTACTCAATGGTATTTGAAATTTCTATGGAACACAAACTAGTTATGGTCATGCTTCGTTGCAATTGGACTAAGACTCACGTGCGTAGATACTTCTACCCGGAAGATACCGACCTGCTCTTCGAGGGCTTGCGAAGACGTTGAGGATCGTTGTGATACCATTGCCCAAAAGAGGCAATTTCTTTCCATTAAATACATTTAAATTCGATTTATCCATCCCAATAAGAACGAGTACCAAATCACATAGTTCCGTGCAGGTATCCCATTGATACAAGGTAAAAGCATCAACGTTGACCCGATGCACCAGTCCATGCTGGCAGAGAGGCTATTCTTGACGGATTTAAAAAATATGCTGGAATTTTTGAAAGAATTCTTCATTGAGAAACCGAAGGAAATCCAACGTCGGCCACGGGAGAAGCAGAGATTGATCGCCCAGATGATGGCTGGATCAACTTCCACATATGAGATTGCAGAGGTACCGGTGTTTGATAAGTATGCCATAATGTAGTAAATAATATACAATTTTTATAAGCATGCCATAATGTAATAAATAATATACATTGAACTTTGGCTTACTGGATTTTGGATATTTAATTTTTGAGTTGAAGTTCATATCAGTTTGTAAGTGACAATTATATGTTACCAATTTACTATATAATTCATCTCACCAAACCAAATAACAACCAACAACTTCGAACTAACTTTTAAACCTTATTCCTTAACTCCCAATAGTCAACCAAACAGAGAATAGCACTTATTCCAGCTTATTCTCCTTATTCCTATCCTCCAACTGAATGAAGAATAGACTCTTATTCTCCTTATTCTATATCTTTATTCATGCTTATTCTCGAACCCAACAACTCCTTAAAATATTGTCCCATTTCACTATAACTCCTATAATATTTGCAATTACACCACAACATTGTAAAATTACATCCTCTTACATCACGACTATTGAACAAGGGTATATGTGTTAAATACGGTAAATTTGTAGGTGGTGAGGACCGTTTATAAAGTTTACAGGGGTTAAGATAAATTTGGACAATATTTTGTGAATCATTGTGCAATTATCACAAAAATAATTATTTGAATGAATCTAGTCATATAAATAGGTATTGTTTAAAAATTGAAAATTTAGATATAAATTCGGTATTTTGAGTATCAAAATGGGAGTACATATTCTCGCTTTCTTGGCTTTTCTTGGTTTTATAATTTTTGTATTTTTCTATGTTCTTAAAGGATATTATTCATGTTGATAGAAATGACAAAACACGATATTGACATTTTTTAAATTGTATTCTCTTCAGGAATTGAGCTTTATAAAAAGATTTTGCATTGATGAATATGGCAGTCAGTAATCCCCTATCAGTCTATCACTAATCGACCTATTTTGGGTTAATCTGAGCTGTAAAACTTGCATATGTGCCATTAATAATCTTGAGAATCACCAAAGAAGAGCCACCTCTACCAGCAGCCCACGTATATTGTGCGCAAATGGGTCATTTGGAATCCTTCTAGGAAAATACTATTCTTGACTCCATTTTTGTTTTGGATTGGAACGAATCGGTCAAACATATGGACCTAACATAGGGGACGATATCTTATGACTGCCGGTAGGAAAAGCATGCAACTAGTAAATAATCATAGATCGTTTCTATTTTTATGAAAAATAGATTAATCAACATTTTCACACATTTTACAAACGTAGGCTCTTTTTGTATCACTTCAATCTCTTTCACTATTGAACTTCTTATTTATTTTTACATTTTAAAATTTGATTCTTTTCTGGCTCTTATAAAAATAAAACCAATGCTTAAATCCTTTTATGTTCACACCACAATGATGTACCGAAGAAGAAAAAACCGTAAAATCATTTTCATGTTCAAATCATCTATTGAGTCGTGAAAAAAAATTTAATATCACTTTTAGAGATTTTAAAGTAAATACCTATCTTACTATATATAAATCTCCATGGGGATGTCATTGTTTCTTCCACTATTCATCTTCAGAGCATTTTATTCTATGGATGCCCTTGGTGCATTTTTTAATTACCATCTATGTCCTGATAAGGACAAGAAGATCGAATATGGTGCTAATATATTTACGTTTTTCCTCGACGTGGATAAGTTCATCATTGTGGATATTCCTATTGAGTCGATCTACTTTTTCTCTCACCCCATCTCTTCACATCAGAGAAAAGATGTCAGTGAGCAGGAGATCTTAACCCCCAATTTCTAGTCCTACACGCTACTCTTCTTCTTTGCCTTTCTTACGATGAAAGCCCAGACATTGGGCCACTCGCAAGAAGAAGAGACGAGCCACTCAAGGAGAGGATGATCCCAATCTCCACCGTCATGTGCATTGGGTAACTCAGAAACATCTCAATCATGATTTAGGTTCTTCTGTTTTTTGATCTCGCTCGGATCTTATGTGCCTCTCCTCGATTCATGATTCACATCAAGCCGATGAGTATCCCTAGCACTAAAAGGCATCATTCAAGTTGATAAGATTATGCAACACCGTCGCACTGTACAACCCCTGCCAAGCCTTAGAATTTTTGTATCTATATCATCACTTTTTATTTTAACATTTCAGCATGAGCACGAATATTAGGTTAGATGCTATGGGGTCGTCGGTGATTATCTGGCAGATTCCATCACCTCCAGTCTAGTGGTCCCACTGATCGATAGTTCCACCAACGAGGATTTCGGTGGGAAGGTGCGACTTTTTCAAGGAAGAAGAAGACCAAGAATGTCAACAGCAGCAACAACAATGGAAAGAAGGAATCTGTGATTGAGAAGAAGTTCATGTTGGACATGTGAGCCCATAGGGAGCCATTATGCTATAAATGTTAGTGCTAATATCATTCCCTGATCTGAAATGAAGAATAATTAATTTACATAATATGTCCCTTAGTAAAATTAGGGTTATATAACATGGTCATCTTATTGATCATACAACTGCTGATTCAATTATTGAATCATAGAGGCTAGTGCTTGGATGAATATCTAAAGAGTTGGATTGATGATTCATCAAGCACCGTCAAACGATTGTTAAGAGAGGATCTCCAGACTGAGAAGGAGATGTCAATCTTTTCTCTAAAGGCTAATATTTGACCAACCTCTTGATGCAGGTCCTCTGCATCCGAATAGAGATTTGGAGGTGTTAGATAAGTTAGGTCATAGAGTTGACTTAATGAGATCGAAATAACTAAAGTCCTATACTGTAGGTTGTCACGATATAGGAACGCATCCTCTGACTGGAGATTGATGTGTTACTATATATCTACGTATGTACATTTGGTAGACCAATACATTGATGACCTAACCAAGGTCTATACACCAACGCGTTGGTGTGCATGCAAGGGCATATGAGTAATGTGATCTCTCGAAGGGAACATACAGGTTCATTTATTGAACCAGAAGACATGAGCTCACTCATGAGATATTGGGAAGAATCAAATTCCATGCACGGTCTTCTTATTTTGGAAGCTTGACTGAATTTGTGGGTTTGATATATACTTTTGGAAAGTATATGATCAACACCCGGGTATGATATAGGCTTTTGGAAAGTATATGATCGATATTAACTCCCAATGATCGAATGAGAAACTTAATGATAAAATCCTGAAGACAGACTAAAAGAGATCTAAAAACTTCGGGTTTAATATTGGCCTTCTAGTATGCAGGATGTATAGGTATTGGGAATACCTGAGGATGATGTGATCATAAATGATTGTATAACCATGACGCTTCCATTCCGAGGGAGTGATGAAACAGGTCTGGATTTTAGTGACTCCTCTCACAGAGAAGTGATCTGATCTTAGTCCAAATGTTGGACCCTAATATGAATGTGATTCAGATGCAATAAGACCATTATATCTACAGCCTTGATTTAATCAAGCATCTATGGAAGGTCCGCAAGATCTGTATTTGAGATGTAATCTCATTATCCAATCACTATAAGTGGAACAATACAATAATCATGTCCTTATCTCCAAGAATCTGCGGAAAAAGCGCATTATCCTTGAAAGAGTTCATGAATAATTTCATTGTTGATATTATGTATCCGAGTTGAGAAATGGATAATTAAATGTGATTTAATTATTGTAAATAATATGAATTTGATTCATATTATAAGGAGAGCTATTTGAGATAATTAAATTTGATTTAATTATCAAAGATCTAAATAATGTAAATATGATCCATATTATTTGGGAATATGTGAATAGAGATTTAAGATGATTAAATGTGATTTAATTATCATGGATATGAATAATACGTATGGCACTATCCATATTAATCATGTATATTATAAATATGATTTATAATATATTAGAGAGAGCATATTTGTGATTTATATTTATTAATTAATTATTGATGTGAATTAGATTCACATTGGATAATTAATCGAAAATATAATTTACATTTTGTTTTGGATGTAACTGTGATTCACATTTTTCCAATGGCATGATTACAATATTTCACAAGATAATTATAAATTATTTTTTAGAAATAATTTAAAACAATTGTTGTTGTAAATCTTGGATATATTATGAGATAATGAGATCTCATGACATAAAGAGATCTCATGAGATGATGGTGGTCGTACCCCCCCCCCCTTTAAGGGATGTGGTTAGTCTCCTCATTATCTCCAAGACTAACCAACTGATTTGATTTGAAATTAACTTATATTGATTTATCAGTATGTAATAAATTAAATTAATTGTTGTTGTGTTTTTACAACAAGATCATAGCCATTGAAAGAAACACAAATCAGTCTCACCTATTGATTGTGTGATGTCCATGGATTGGGATCCATGGAGTCCCAAAACCCTATATAAGAAGAGGCAAACCTTGCTCATTAAGTTACACAATTAGAAATGCTTTCTCTCCCTCTCTGTTTCTCCACACGCCAAACCTATCTCTCTCTCATAATGGTCGTCCACCATGGAGCCATTGTGAGAGTCGTCATCGCCGTAGCATCGTTATTATGATGCCGGATCATCTACTTGTGGACCTCCATATCCTTTGGTGTGCCTCGCTCGTGAAGAAGATGTTGGATATCATGTGACGAGATCAGGAGATCCTCCGCTTGGATCATCAACATGGATTGCGAGGAGCATACATCTCATCAACGCGCTCGTAAGCATCTTCTCCGTTGGATCGGACTTGAGATCGGAGGTCTCTTTGTTTAGAGACTCGATCGCAACCACGCTTCAAGAGGTGACCCTAGTACCTATTGTGATTTAAATGAAACGATATAAGAAGTGTTCTTGGATCATGTGGTTTCATCATTTTAATTTGTTTTAAAATCCGCTGCCCGGAGCAACTAGTGCGACTAGTCATTCCCGATCGTATTTGATGCGATCCTCACGCTTTCGTGATGCGCTTAAATTTTTTTTCCCATATCCTTCAAGTGGTATCAGAGCCTCAGGTTGGAGGTTTTGGATACGATCCATAAACCTAAGAAGATTTGGGTTCATAAGAGATTGTGAAAATTATATCACATTTCAATTTTCGCAGCCCTGTTTGTGATAAATTTCAGCCCTATTGAACACACAAAAATATAACTTGTATAATGTTTTCCATTAAATAAGGAAATTGTGAGATTTCAGTTTGCATAATTTGGATTACGTTTGCACAAGTTATGACCATTTTAATGACTATATGTCCATTGATTCGGGGATAGATAATAATGGCGTAATTAAGGAGTTCATTACGGTTTTTAAACATCTGAAATGCATGTTTATCACTTGGATTCTATTTTAAATCAAATTAGTAAACTTTAAAAATTTATTTTGCTTAATTTAGATTTAAACACCTGAAATACGTGTTTATCACTACTGAAAATTACATACTCGATTATGAACCTTACGATTATCTTTTAAGTAACTTGTGAAATTAATGGTTAATTACCTAGAATAATTATGGATAATATTTAGGAAATATTTTATGGTAATTTATCCCCTACATGATATTGCTTCAACAAATAAATGATTAGATGTGATCTAGATCACTAATTGATTACTTGATACATTTTCATCAAACATGTTACTTGAATAGGATTTGGGAATTTATTTAGCAAATTTCCTTATAATAAAAATGGTTTTGATTATTACTATATGGTATAATTTCGATTGAAGAACCCTTGAACATCTCAAGTACACAATGATCGATTTGGCATTATCCTTTCCTGAGGTGTATATCGTGTCTAGTCGGGGAGCGTTGGGGTAGCATGTTGCACCGTGTGCAGTCTGTCCCACTCTCGTAGATACTGGCCATGATAGTGAGTAGGGACTCGATAATGATGGAGAAATCATGGTGTATTTTCTAATTATGAAAATTCTAATAATACGTACTTTGAGATAATACCATCCTTTCAAGTAACAATCAAGTTTGTTGAATGAATTAGATTAATAATTGATTTAATGTCATTAAATCAATTATATCCAATTAAAACACTCTATTTTGAACAGATTTGTTATTTTCCTTGGAAGAATTAACCGTAATGAATATGATTCATAATGATTAATTAGAATGTGAACATGATATGGAGGATCACATAAGTGACATCCGTGGTCTCCCATCAAATCGAAGGGTTCTGTCGCTAAGGATTGTATGCAGGAGACGTCTGTCCGAAGTGACAGCTCATGTATGCAAGCGCGTCAGGATCGGGCTCTTTGCTTATCAAAAGAGTAAGGCCGTATGCGTAGTGACCCCAATGTCGAGTCCTCATATTATTGGGGTGATATTGGATTGCGTTAACAAGTGGTAATCATGTTGATGGTTAGTTCAATTAATGACGGGTCAACATCACCTTAGGGGTGGTGGGCTCAGGTGTTAAAGACCGAATTGGGAATGCAAGTTGGACTTGCAAGGCGGAATGTATTCCAGCTTCTTTTTATCAGAGTTACAAGTTCTCATATTATTGGGATGTGGCAAATATAAGGAAGGAGATCCCAGATCTTGCTGAGATATAATGGTAAGTATATCTATTACATTGAAAGTGATTAAGGGAATGAACTTTCATTGTTGACAAGGCAAGACAACTTTGATATAAAAATTCCTAAATCAAATTAAAATGTGTATATAAAATATATATCTATATACATTTACGCAAATTTCTTATTTCAGATAATCCTTCATTAAACTCACTCAATACTATACTCGATAATAATCAGTAAAATATCGTGGATTGGGACCATGATCAAAATATTGTACATGCGGTTGGATACATAACGTATGTGGTTGCAATGTGCAAGTTTCCTCGTAATAATGCGGAATGATAATTAAATAGACAATAGGACTACAACCCTAGGGTTTGTATGTCACTGTAGTGTTGATATATCATTGAATGTACTTTGGAAGTGACATATCGATGATGATCGCAATTGTCAAATAATCCTTATAAAATCTAAGAAAATGATTTGGAAAACATATGTGCTCTCAACATTCAATCATGAATGTCATGGTTCTCTGCATTATGCAGAATAGTGTCTCTATAGGAGATGATGCACTCAAAATGTTTGAGTACCTACCTGAACCAACAAATTTTAAGAGTTAAGATGGATGTAGATATGATGAGTGTTATCATTCTACTATCTGTACTTTAGTCATTCATGAAGCTTAATACTATTCACATTGTCTGAATTGAATGAAGCATGTATGAATGTTGAAGTACTCTTAGATTGATATCTCTTGAATTCAATATAAGAGATCCTTTGTCTTAAGCAATGATTGTTTATTGATGAAGAGAGCGCAGTGGAAACATGGGTCTGACCCATGTGAGAAGGAAAGTCAAAGAGTTGATTGTACTTCTATGGTTTCCATACATATGACATCCAAAGAGTTGGATCAATGCCAATACTGCAATAAGCTGATGTATTGATAGTGTGACTACATAATCTATCTAGGATCCTTAGAGAAGGACTCAGATAGTGCATCAGAATAATGTATATCTACATGTAATTATTGAAATTGACTTTCTTATTTGATAAGATTAAAATTATAATAATTGTATCTCAATCTTCTTATAACACTTGCAATTGGTTGCATATGTTTTAGAAGATCAGAAAATTTTATCTTCAATTTTAAGAAGTCGTCTACATGGATATTGATGCAATTATTGAAACAATCTCTATTGGATAGATAGCCTTCATATTTTCAGTGGGAGAGTCATTAGTCTTAGAGAATGTCTTTATGACCTGGATATTAGAATACACTCATAGTTTATTTCTAAGTGTTAGAAATAAACATGAATTCTGGAATTGACCTATCATAAAGAGTTATGATGGATATATTTCAGATAGTAATATGCCATCTGGAGGACTCTACTGAATTAGAAAATTAATGAATGGTTCATTAACATTTCTAATACTAAAAATTAAACCTTATAAGATCAATAGGATGATGAAGATCATCTGACAATGATCTAGCATCAAGCCTTGGATATTTGTTTGTTGATGCGATCAACAGACTAATAAGAAATGAAATTTTAGAATGTCTAAAATTTCAAATTTGACATACTTTTGAATATTGTATTCAAAGTAAAAATGTCCAGTGCACCCTTCTCTGAGAATGGTGTAAGATGTCAAGGTATTAAAGATCTCATACATATTGATGTATGTGGATCATCTATATCATGATAAAACATTAATGATATGTAATATCATTCGATGATTTTGTGACATGAGATTTCTTCCCTTCACCTTAGAAACCTTTGAAATGTTCAAAGATTTCACAATTTTGGTTTAGAACCAAAGTTTGAAGGAAGATGAAATGAATTTAATCTAACCTATGTAGCAAATACCTATTAGATGAACTCATGGAATACCTTATGGAGATATGAATATCATTCCTATCTCACTCCTCCTAATTCTCCTAAACTCGATAGAGTTGTAGGGAGATACAATTGATCATGTATGATATGATTTCATCAATGATGAATCTTAGCATAATTACCTCTTAGTTTCCAGGTGTATGTAGTGGAGACTACAATATATATCCTTAATAAAGTCTGTGAAAGTAAGATGGAATCGAGCACTAGATGGTACTACTTCATTAGGAAAATAAAGGATGGTATTGGATACCTACTTTATGACCTTGAGATTCTTAAAAGATCTCACCTCTGAGAATATGAATCTTAAAGGATGAGACTCTTGAGAATCAAGATGAAAATGAAGTGAAAGGAACTCATTGAGAAGATAATGAAGCTCTTGAAATCGAAAACTAAAAGTATAATTAAAGATGAAAAACTAATACCTCTTTAAATAAGTTGATGATGGATTCCATATGTCAGTTAAGTCTGGCAATGATCTGAATTCATGTGATGAATCTCATGAGGATCATGACATGGAAAGATGGATGTTAGCAATAAAGTCTAAAGTAGACTTCATATACAAATGTTGTATATGGACCTTCGAGGATCCACCTATATGGGTAAGACCTGTTAAGGTGTAAATGGATCTTCAAGAGAAAGAGAGAACCTGATGAGAAGGTAGAGACCTTCAAAGCACAGCTTGTATCCTCAAGATACACACCGAAGAAAAGACATCGCTTGCGATGAGACTAACTCTCCAATGACCATGCTTAAACCCATCAGAATATTGCTAATTTTAACTACACAATTTTATTATGACATCTTCAAGATGTGAGTCAAGATTGCATTCCTCTATGTATACCTCTCTAAACATTTTCATATGAAGTATCCACAGGGCTTCATGGCTTAGGAAAGCAAAGTGTGCAAGATGAATAACTCCATCTATGAACTCGAATAAGCTTCTTATAGTAGGAACATAAGATTTGATGAAATTATTACGATTTCAGATAGAATCTTAATGAACCATGTGAAGCTTAATGGGGGTGCCATTGTGTTCATCGTTTTAAATGTAGATGATATCCTAATCATTTGGAATGATATAAAGATAGTAATAAGTGTTTTATAATCTGGCTATCCCATAACTTGAGATATGATCTCAAGCATACCTCTTGGATCTTAGTTCTGAAGTTGTTCAGAAGCAAAGAGAAGAGGGTATTGGGACCGTCACATTAGTTGTACACCTTGAACATGATTCATTTTTTGAAAATTTCCAAGAAAGGATTCCATACTTAAGATATGGTAGTAATCTATCTAAAGGAATAACACCTCAAGGAGTTGAGGAAGTGAATGCTAGAACTGCTAGCTCTTGTGCATCAGTTTCAAGAAGTCGAGTGTATGCCAGATGTGTACAAAAATCAGATGTCTGCCATGCAGTGAGAGTAGTGAACTGTTGCTAATCCTTCTATGGAGATAAAACACTTGGTTACAGTAATAACAATATCTTCAAAGATGACAAGATTTTAGAGATAGTGATCTCTAAGTCTTATCTTCAAGAACTTAAGACTTTATAGATAGTAATCTAAAAGGTCTTACTACAGACATCTTAGGAGATAGAGATCTCCGGGAATAAGTGTATTCTGATAAAGATTATGGAAATATTGGTTATAATAATTATTAAGCTATAGTGTCAAGGACACTATAACTGACAAAATTGAGTATTGGTTGCATAAGATGCAACATTCGCATTGGATGCGAACATTGTTATTGGGGATATGCAAGTGTCGTAAAAGGACTTGGCATGGTCTCTCTGGAACAGTGTGACTGATCAGCTTACCTAGCTATTTTTATAAATAGCCTATAATTGTCACATGAGTGTGGGTTTAAAGATTAGCCCGTTAATAGCTCTTTGGGCTAGTGGGAGATTGTTGGACATGCGATCCCACAACGAGCCATTATGCAATAAATGTTATTGTAAATATCATTCCCTGATTTGAAATGAAGAATAATTAATTTGCGTAATATGTCCCTTAGTACAATTAAGGTTATGTACCATGGCCATCTTAATGATCATACAACTGTTGATTCAATTATTGAATCACAGAGGCTAGTGCTTGGATGAATATCTAAAGAGTTGGACTGAGGACTCATCAAGCACCGTCAAATGATTGTTAAGAGAGGATCTCCAGACTGAGAAGGAGATGACAATATTTTCTCTAAAGGCTGATATCTGATCGACCTCTTGATGCAGGTCCTCAGCATAGGAATAGAGATTCGAAGGTGTTAGATAAGTTAGTTCATAGAGTTGACTTAACGAGATCAAGATAACAAAAGTCCTATGTCGTATGTTGTCACGATATAGGCACGCATCCTCTGACAAAAGACAGATGTGTTACTATATATCTGAGTATGTACATTTGGCAGACCAATAGGTTGATGATAACCAAGGTCTATACACCGGTGCGCTGGTGTGCATGCAAGGTCATATGAGTAATGCGATCTCTCGAAGGGATCATACAGGTTCATTTACTGAGCCTGAAGATATGAGATCACTCATGAGATATTGGGAAGAATCAAATTCCGTATACGGTTGTCTCGCTTTGGAATCTTGACTGAATTTATAGGTTTGATATATACTTTTCGAAAGTATATGATCAACACCTGGGTATGATATATGCTTTTGGAAAGTATATGATCGATATTAACTTCCAATGATCGAATGAGAAACTTAATGATAAAACCTTGAAGGAGACAGTATAAAAGAGATCTAAAAACTTCAGGTTTAATCTTGGTCTTCCAGTATGCTCGATGTATAGGTATTAAGAATACATGAGGGTGATGTGATCATAAACAATTGTATAACCATGACGCTTCTATTCCAAGGGGAGTGATAAAACAGGTCTGGATTTTAGTGACTCCTCTCATAGAGAAGTGATCTGATCTTAGTCCAAATGTTGGACCCTGATCTGAATGTGATTCAGATGCAATAAGAAGATTAGATCTACGGTCTTGATTTAATCAAGTATCTATAGGAGGTCCGCGATTAACCCGAAAATCGATGGTCTTAAGTTCCACACAAAGAGGGAACTCAGTCGTTGAGTCGACCACACGAGATCCAGGTTAAGTCAACAATTAACCCACAACTGATAAATCAATCAATGAAAGTAAATGTGCGGAATTAAAATTTATTATAACTCTACAACAAAGATGTGTATAGGTGCAAGTATGTGTAGAGTGTCGAACACAAGGAACAAGCAGGATAGATCGGAAAATAAGTGCTCAACACTAAATGTGATCAAATGTCCACAAGTATGCTATTTTTGTGGGTTTTTAATTTTAGAATTTTTTTATTTAATTTTTGATTTTATATTTTTAAATTTTGATTTTTAATTCACTGATTTTACATTTTCTTTTTATATTTTGTATTTTTTTATATTTTCTTTTTCTTTTAATAAGGTAATACAACTATATAGGATTTATATGCACAACAGAGATAAGAGAGGGATATATAGGTAAAAACACTCAAAATTTAGAAAATAAAATATTTTTGTACTTTATATATTTTTCCAATATTTTTGTGATTTTTCTATTTTTTGTAATTGTTTGGTATTTTTAAAGTAAAAAATACTAAAAACAGTGAATAAGATTGAAGACTGACACTAAATGAGGATGAAAAATATCAAACAGAGTCCAAAATTCCTCAAACTAAATTTAAAATAAAGATATTAGAACAAAAAAAATTCAGAGATAAAAATTATATTTTTAAGAATTTTATGGAATTTTTAAGATTTTTATAAATGTTTTTGGGGTTTTCTAATTTTTAGGACTTTTCTTTTGATTTTTTAGTGATTTTTGGTCCGAAGATAAAACACAGAGACACACAAAATATAATTTTTTTGGAATTTTTCAACAACATTTTGTAATTTTTATGTATTTTTCTAATGCAAACATTGAAGAAAATGCATGTTTTTGAATTTTTATAAATAATA
Source organism: Ottelia alismoides (assembly GCA_037367405.1). Lineage (NCBI taxonomy): Eukaryota > Viridiplantae > Streptophyta > Magnoliopsida > Alismatales > Hydrocharitaceae > Ottelia > Ottelia alismoides. The sequence continues at coordinate 174,183 of JAZKJV010009677.1, read as the reverse complement.
AAATGCACAAAAATGCAAAATAAAAATATAGCGTGGAGGCACAATGCAACATGAGTGTATGTCTATTTTCTGGGAATTTTTAGGGTTTTATAGATGCACGAAATAAATACAATCAACAAAGAGAAACTACACTACTGGAAGGGCATATATGTAAATATCCAAAACATCCAGGGTCAAAGTGCAATTTTTCCAGAAAATTATAACTACTTAACAAAGTTCCAGGACCAATCACAAATAGCCAAAATCCCAGGGGATATAGTGCAAAATTCCCACCGACGCACGTAGTACTCACGCGTCTAGCAGGGACTTAAATGCAAATAACAAAAACTTGAGGGCTATTTTACAATTTCACCAAAAATAATATACGTTATGAAATGCTTCCTAGACTAGAATGAAATAACAAAACCTACATCGGGTCCCTTGCAAAATACCATGTCTCCTCACGCACACATGCACGTGAGGTGACGTGGACATGGACCTAGATGCGAATATGAAAAGTACAGGGGTCTAGTTGCAAATATTACAAAACTTTGGAACTGCAGAAGAAAGTTTATGTGCTATTAAATAAATACAAAAAGTGGCGGGTATTAGTTTGCAAAATACCCAATGCCAGGCATCCAACGGCAGATGGACTTGACTTGGAAACGTGTCGTGCCTCGGATGCGTGATACCCCTTCACGGATGAGAGGCCAGGATTAGATCCCGGCCCTTGATCGGACAGTGCTGAAGGGGCTAGATTTGACAATGGAGGATCCAACTGGAGGGACGTCTCTGATCGGACGGCGTGGAGCCCCGGAGGAAGAACAGGGAAGAACTTCATCGGGGCAAAGTTCCTCCGGCGTGAATGTGCGCCTCCGACAGTCTGCGCCGTTGCAAAATGGCCTGGGAGGCTCCTGCGGTGATCTCTATATGCTAGAGGCTCAAAGGTTGGACGACGGGCACTGGAGGTGGATGGCGAGAGCGGAGGAGCGGTGCGGCTCCAGGTATCTCCAGTGGAGTCCCAAGGGCACTCCAGGTCCTTCAATTGCGCTATGACCTGCAAAAAAGGGTGAAGGGGCTGAGGGAAAACTACATCGACCCCGCGGTGGTGAAATGGAGCATAGGACGGCGAAGAGGGAACTCGATCGGAGCTCGCTCCGGCAAGAGGGGCGATTAGGCGATTCGATGGATGAAAGATGAAGCGGACGCGGGGGATCTACTCCTACGACTACTGTGGATAAAAGGAGCGAAGAACATGAAAGAAATAAATCCCTCGAAGGTGGGAGTCACCTGAGGAAGAACCTCAATGGCAAAGGTCGCCGGAGGTGGTTGGAGACGCCAAATAGACCCGTCAAAGACCTCGTACAATGGTTGGATCTGATGTTGTCACCACCAGCTAGTCGTCGTGCAAGATGGTGGAAGAACTGGTCAAAATGGGGTTCCAAAATCGAATCGAAAATCAGAGGTGGTATATGAATGGTTGACGACATGCCGAAAAAAATGAGGCGCAGCGGGCGATGCGTTGATCCAAAGACCGAGGATTCACCAAGGCGTGAATCAACAATGTCCAAGGAAGAAATGTCAAGAAGAGCGTTATGCGAAATGGTGTAAGATGGAGCCTCGAAAAAAATAGAGAGGGCAGGTCAAAAACCACGGTCTGACAATGCCAGACCTCGGTCAGAGGGTTGACTGTGGTCAACCAACGGAGGTTTCTGGTTGGTCCACGTGGACCAACCAGAAAATTCCTTGGCAAAAATATTTAAAAAATCATTTTAAAATAGCAAATGATTTTATTATTTTTAGATTATAAAATAAAAAATATTCACTATTTTCTGAAGTATTTTTTATGATTTTTATTAATTTTTTCGAGATAAAAATTACAAGTTTCCTTTTATAGCTTATATACAGGTATATTCATCTATAAATTTTAATATTTTATTTTTATTTTTTATATTTAATGTTATTATTTTTGTTTATCATTTTATGAATTTAGAACTTATTTTTATGGACTTAAATATAATTTTATTTTATTTTTCTGAGGTGTTTTGTACAATTAAATAAGTAGAAGTATATTCTATATATGTATATTTATAGGTATTATGCCTATGTGTTGCATATAAATATTTTATTTTTGTATTTTTTTAGTGTTTTATTTTGATTTTAATGTACACATATATTATAAATAATATGTACAAAATTATAAAAATATAAAGTTATAAAAAAATGAATAATAAATAAAATGAATATTTTAATCTATATAAGTATACAATAGGGGTCCAAAACTCAATTTTCAAACCGTAGTTCCGTAAAATATGAAACCATCTTCATTAAATAGCTTATTGAGAATTATATATAATTAAAGGTGATTTTGATACATTTTGAGTTTTTATTTGAGAGATACAGGTTTTGGAAACTTATTTAGATTGTAACTTTTTATCTGTACATTCTTTTTGTATGAAATCAATTTTGTATTTTTCTTTATTTAATTATCTACAACTTTCATGTTCAAAGTTTCTTTATTTGAAGTATAAAAAGTGGAACCAAAAATAGGTCCCAAAATGAATAAAGAATTAATTAAATAAAAGGGTATTTTTATTGTATTTTGGCCCTTATCTCCCCCTACTTTATTCCTTGTTGACCTATTCATCTAGATACCTAGGTTTCGGGGTTTCAGGTCATAAAATATTTACAATATTTTATTTATTTTCTTTTCTTTTCTTTATTCTATAATTTTGGCTTTAAAGATCGTATTTTGTACACTATTTACATGCACATGCATGAATGCTAAAATATAGGAATTAAGGGTATTTACATGTATTTACTACGATTTTTAAGGTCAAAATGATAGAATAAAGATGATGAAATGGAGGTTCATCATCCACATATACTTGCATTTGCTAGTCCCTATCAAACACTTATGGACTAAGTGCAGAAAAGAGAAACAAAGAAAAGAAAAAGAAGAAAGATGGTTTAAATTTAATGATCAAACTTGTCTTAACAAAATCGAAGTTTGGAGCTTAATTCGGACCTTTGGAATTTTATTGCGGGCGGAACCTTAATGAGAACCGGATTTTAAATCCAACAGCCTTCGAGAATCCCAAAACTCTGTTTAAATCTCCTCAATAGCCAGGTCAGAATACTTCAACTCATACACAAACCCTTACGACTATGAATATGACTCGTACAATGTAAGTGATAGTGGCTCTTGATAATCTCAAAAATCGATCGGTCTTGTGTTCCACACAAGGCGGGAACACAGTCGAAGTGTCGACCAATTAAAATCTGAATTTAATCAACAATTAACCCACACTAAAGATCAATAAATTAGAAATAATGTGGAGTTAAAATTTATTTTTAACTCTGCACAAATGGTGTATAGTGACAAGTATGCAGAGAGTTCGAACACAGGGAGCAAACAGGGTAGTTCAAACAAATGTGCGTGAGTGAATGTGTGTGATGTCTACACTAAGCAAGCAAGCAAAGATGTTTTTGTGGGTTTTTTAATTTTTAATTTTTTTAATTATAATTTTTAATTTTGTATTTTGATTTTTAATTTTCTTGATTTTATATTTTCTTTTTTGTATTTTCTATTTTTTTATTTTCTTTTTCAATATTGGAAAATAAAGACAATGGAAGAGAATGGAGAAAGAGATATTAATAAAAATAGATAAAAGTGTTCAAAAATAAGCAAATAAAGTCTTTTTGGTCTTTTTATACTTTTTTACTGTTTTTTGTGATTTTTGGGGATTTTTCAAATGTTTTTGGTATTTTTAAATACTGAAATGAGGGAAAACAGTGGAAAATGTGCTGGCTGTAAGTCAAATGGGAATTAAAATTAGTAAACAGCAATCAAAATTTTTCACACTATTTTTCAAATAAAGAAAACAAAATATGGAACAAACAGAAACTGAGCTTGTATTTTTTTGAGTTTTCTTTGATTTTATATATTTTTTTGAAGTTTGAGAGTGTTTTTAAATTTTTAGTGTTTTTATTTTGAGATTTTTAGTGATTTTTGGATTGACACTAAAATAGGTTAAGATAGACACTAGGTAATTTTTTTGGAATTTTTCGAAGTGTTTTAATATTTTTTTGGCGTTTTCTAAGCTAGACAGTGCACAAAAAGCATGTTTTTGATTTTTAATAAATATAAAATTAAAATAAAGTCAAAAACTAGAATGATAGCTCAAAGTACACGTGTCCAGGAACCTATCCCTATTTTTGTGGAATTTTTGGATTTAAAATGATGATTTAAATAAATACAACAAGCATCCAATCAATGAACAAGCCTGGCAGGGGTATTTATGCAATTTAGAAAACATCCAAGGGCTCACATGCAATTTTCCACAAAATATTGAACTGAATATTCGATTTATAGCACTAAAACACAATTACAAAACCTGCCTGGGTACCCTAGCAATTTTCCCACCAGGGCGCATGACTGGCACGCGCCTGGCGAGGACTAGAATGTAATATCCAAAACCCTGAGGGCTTAATTGCAAATTTCCCAAAACGTTTACACGTGATACGAAAGTTTTAGCACCCAATGGAAATAACGATACCCTTGAGGACCCTTCTGCAAAAAGCCCAGTCCCCTCACGCGCACAGGCACGTGAGGTGACGTGGCGAGGGTCCTAAGTGTGATAACGGAAAGTACAAGGGTCTTTTTGCGAAAACTACACAAATAATTAAACTGCGAATGAATGTTTGAGTTTTTAATATAAAATACAAAAATGCTTAGGGTGGTTTTCGCAAAATACCCCAGCTGCTGCACGATCCGACGGTGTGGCGTGTGCCACTTATCCACGTGTCGTGCTCTTGACGCGCGATGACGGTTGACGATCCTGCGGCCGAGATTAGAAGATCTGCGACGAATGGACGGCTCGGACGCGAGAAGATCTAACGGTCGCTGTGCTCCTGGAAGAACGAGGCTAATCGAACGGCCTGGAGGGGTGGACGAAGAACAGGGATGAACCCGCCGCGAGGCGAGTTTCCCAGGTCCCGCTCTTCCGCCTCCGCCGTGAGTTGACGCTCCAAACTGCCTGGGAAGCTTCCTGGGAGATCCCTGCGTCGACCGGGGGCTTCAAAAAGACCGGAGAAGCTCTGGTGTTCACCAGCGACGGAGGAGGAGCCGAGGTCCTCCAGGTATCACCGGTGGACGGACAAAATACCCTCAGTCACGTGTGAAGGCTCGAGTACCTGCAAAAAAAAGGGTAAGGAGGTCGAGGGAAAAATGCCTCGACCTCAGATGGCTCACGACGGGGAGTGACAGGCGCTATGGGACTCGCCGGAGTTGCGCTCCGGCAAGGTGGGAGATGACGTGATTAGATGAGCGAATCGACGAGGGAAAATGCTCGGAGTGATCTTAGGGCGATGATGAACTATAAGGGGATAAAAAGAAATGCAAAACGATCTCGATGGCCCGGGGGCCAGAGGGTAATTACCTCGACGGTGAAGCTCCACCGGAGGTTGGAACTCGCTCAGATCTTGGTGTATTCCGCCGCCTTGAAGCTCGGAGCGCGGAGCTGTCACCTCCAGGCGTCTCTTGCTCTCTCAAGGGGGGTGGATCAGAGAGTATTCGCGGTTCAATTTTTCAAAAGGGAATCAGGGTTTGGTTTTAAGGGGTTGACGAGGGGCTCCATTGACCGATGTGAATCTGGAGCAGCAGTGATCCAATGCCCGAAATGAGCCAAGGGCGTGAAAGCTCTATGGAGGGGCTACAAAAGTCGTGAAGGTTGATTCACGAAATGATGAAAGGATTCGCCTCAAAAAACAGGTTGAAAATGAGGTCAAACTTGCTGCTGACACATCCAGACCTGGGGCAGAGAGTTGACCTACGGTCAACTTCTGCTGCCCCCTGGTTGGTCCACGTGGACCAACTAGAAAAAGGTCTGAGGAAAAAGATTAGAAAATTATTTAAAAATTATAAATGGCGTTATTTTAATTAGGTTATAAAATAAAAAATCTTTATTATTTTATAAAGTATTTTATTCTTATTTTTATTTATTTTTATGACTTATATTTTTACAAGTTACCTTTATACCCCTTTATAGGTATATTATCTATGTATTTTAATATTTTATTTTTATTTTGTGTATTTTATTTTTATTAATTTCATTTCTTATTTTCTAAAATTATAATACACTTTTATATACACAAACATATTTTTATTTTATTTTTCTGATTTATTTTGTATAGTTAATAAAATAAAAAAAGTGTTTTGTATAGGTGTAAGTATATGTATAATACCTATGTATCAAATATATACCAGTATTTTTATTTGTGTTTTATTTAAGTTTTTATTCTGATTTTAATGTTCTCAATTATTATAAGTAATATTTACAACATTAAAAATATAAAATTATAAAAATAATAAATAAATAATAAATTGAATATTTTAATATGTACAAATATACAATGAGGGTCCAAAACTCAACTTTCAAACCGTAGCTCCGCCAAATGCGAAACCACCGCCATTAAATAGATTATTTTCTTCTATATACAATTAAAGGTGAGTATGCTGCATTTGGAGTTGTCGTTTGTGAGATACGGGTCTGGAAAGTTGGGATTCTGGAATTTTATTCAGACCATAACTTTTTATCGGTACATTACTTTTCTGTGAAATCAATTTTGTATTTTTCTTTATAAAATTATCTACAACTTTCATGTACAGAGTTTCTTTATTTGATGTACAAAAAGTGAAACCAAAAATAGGTCCCAAAATGAATAAAGAATGAATAGAATGTATAGGTATATTATCTGTATTTTGACCTTATCTCCCCCTACTTTATTCCTTGTCGACCTATTCATCAAGATGCCTTAGGTCTCGGGGTTTTGGGTCATAAAATATTTACAATATTTTATTCTTTTTCTTTTCTTTATTTATTCTATAATTTTGACTTTAATTACAGTATTTTATACACTATCTGAATGCACATGCATGGATGCTAAGATGATGATTTTAATGCTATTTACAGGCATTTGCTAGGGTTTTTGGTGCCAAAATGATAGAATAAAGATAATGAAATGTGGATTCATCATCCCCCTACACTTTACCTTTGCTAGTCCCTAGCAAACACTTATGCAATAAGTGGAAAAAGAAAAAGAAAGAAAAGAAAAAGAAGAACTTGGATTTAGTTCAATCATCAAACTTGTCTTCACAAAATCAAAGTTTGGAGCTTAAGTCGGACCTTAGGAATTTTAGTGCGGTCGGAACCTTAATGAGAACCAAATTTGAAATCCAATAGTCCTTGAGAATCCCAAATCTCTGTCCAAGTCTCCTCAATAGCCAGGTCAGAAATACTTCAACTCATACGCAAACTCTTATGACTATGAATCTGACTCGTACAGTGTAAGTGATATGTAGCTCCCCACCTCAGAAGTAACAAAGAAACAACCTCCCCCAACCTGGTAACTCTAATGCCTCGGTCTAGCAACTCTTTCCTCGAGAAGCGGGGTATTCCCTTCTAAGTTCAAGTGCAACCGGCTCAAGAAGAGGGGGAAGAAGTATAGACTTTTGGAAGCTCAGCCAGTGTAGCCAAGTCTCCCGCTGCAAGCTTCATGAGATGTAACATGGATACCATAAGCTTTTGCTTTATTGGACTATATACACTCCGGTGGGGTTATTAAATTTTCAATCCGACCCACCACTTTTTTGGAGTTTTTTTTTCAATTGCATCTGTACAACATATCTACATGGTGCAGCATGTATACAAGAAATTTTCCTCTTGAGCCAGTAGACTATCCCTCTTTTGAAGCTTTATTGCAACCCACGGCTTCTGTCTTTAGCCTTCATCACCACTAGACTAAGTTGAGGTACACTTCCTTCACTAGAAGAAGAAGAGAGGTTCCGCCTAGAAGTACTACCCTCATATGCTACCCCAAGCCAAAGGAAACTGCCTCCTCACCACCTCATCCGTGGAGAGCTATGTGAAAGCTGCAGGTGTCCAAGTTAGGGCATTATCAACAAGAGTCGTGCGTGTGCTCCGAAATACTCTACTTAGGCAGTCAAGAATCCATTGAACCAAGTCCCGTGATCCTCAAAGAATTAAGTCAACTAGACCTGAAGTACCTCAAACCCAGTTCCTATAAGGTTCCTGTTATTAGGTAGATTTTAAGGTCCAATCAAGCTCCAATCTTCGGATTTTACTTAGACTTGTTCAACTATCAAACTCAATCCGAAAAATGCTCATGCCATGCAATGCTATGCAGAAAATATTTTTGTGATGCAATCTTCAAAGATTTTGAACTTTTTATGGATTTTTGAAAAGATGATGCATGCTTATGCATATGCATTTTTTGTATTTTTCAAAAAGATTTTTTTCAAATGTTTTTTGGGTTTTAGTTTTGCAAATGTTTTGGCATTTTTGAAAACAAAAAGGTTTTGGCTGAAAATTAGGTTAAAATATGTACACGAGAGTGCTTCTTATATATACAAGAAGTGGATTTTAAGGGTTCACAAGGGTAAGTGATCAATTTTATACATATATAGTGGATTTTGGTGAGATGTATGTATTCCTCAAACTTATTTGACACAAGCTTTTCACACAATTTTTGAAAACTATAGTCCAAAATAATTTTTGCAAACATTTTTGCAAACATGTACATACATTTGAAAATCATTTTGCAAAGGCTTTCAAAACAGTATATATAGGTTTTTCAAAAATATTTTTGCAACCGTTTTTCAAACCATTTGCAAATCATTTTTCAAACATCTTATTTCACACAAAGAAAATAAATTTTACAAACCACGCATTTTTACAAAGGTTGAAAACATGTAACAAAATGTTTTGCAAATAGTTTTCAATAGATGTTCACAAAGATTTTCCAACTATTTTTCAAACATTTCGCAAAAAACATTTTTCACCTGATTTATTAATCAGTAAATACAAAAAGAATTTGAGGAACAAAACACCTTTTTATTAGGGATTTTTAATGAATTTTAATGAATTAGTAACCATATTAGGAAAATACGAAAGTACGAGTTATGGCTAAAGTATATACACAGTATATACGACCCCCCTATACTTAGCTTGAGCTATGTCCTCATAGATCAGAGAGAAAAGAGAAGACATAACTCGTACTAAGTATAGACAAGTCTAAAGAATAAATAAATAACGAAGGAATCAATGAATGAGAAGTCGACCGTCCCCCCTATACTTAGTATCAAATAATCCTAAATATAGCAGACTGTACACAACGCAGGGAGGATCAAGGGCGGGAATGAACAGATCGTACTCAGATTGTCTCCCCCTATACTTATGGTAAAATATCCCTAAGTATAGACAAGAAGAGGAGACAATGGAGAGGATCGAAATTAAAATGACAGAACTCGGGGTGCACGCCCCCCCTATACTTAGGACAAAGTACGTCCTAAGTATGGAAAACTGTCTACAAGGGCGGCACCTTTTTGATAGATAAAGAAGATAGAGATGGAAAAGAAGAAAAGAAGAAAAGAAGAAAATGCATTAACAGATGAAATCGTGATATGAACAGATGGATATGTACAGCGAAAGATGGAATTGATCACCGTGTATGAGATGCAGATGATGTGAGTCAAAGAGTACATCTCATACCAGAAGAATGGGGGCAACGTCAATGGTCGGCGGATCATGATCAAGATATAGTTTCAGGCGTTGACCATTGACGCGGAAGGTAGAGGAAGATGACGGTTCGGATATGTCGATGCTGCCATTGTCATGTACCTTCCTTACCACATACGGGCCTTTCCACTTGCTCTGCAACTTCCCTGGGAATAATTTCAGCCTGGAATCAAACAACCATACTCTCTGATCTGGCTCAAACTGTTTATGGCTGATATGCGAATCATGCCATGTCTTTACTTTTTCCTTGTACTGTAGGCTGTTAGAAAAGGCTGTATCTCTCAATTCTTCCAGGGCTGCCAATTCTGCTCTTCTCTGGTCTCCTATACTCTCGGGATCCAAAAGCAACTCAGTGATTACCCAAAAAGATTTGTGCTTGATCTCCACTGACAAATGGCACGGCTTGCCATAGACGAGACGAAAGGGAGATGTCCCCAATGGATTCTTAAAAGAAGTCCGATAGGCCCACAAGACCGAGTCCAAAAGCTGTGACCAATCCTTTCGGTCTGGGCGGACAACTTTCTGCAAGATAGTCTTTATCTCCCGATTCGATACTTCGGCAAGACCATTAGTCTGAGAGCAATAAGGAGTGGTAACCCGACGGTCAATGCCGAACTCGTCTGCAAGGGCCCTGACTTTGTCATTGATGAAGTGAGACCCCCCGTCTGAAATCAAGACTCTAGGTACCCCGAACCGTGAAATGATATTTTTCCTCAAAAATTTACAAACGGTTTTAGCATCTGCGGCTCGGGCGGGGATGGCCTCAACCCATCGGCTGACATAATCCACAACGAGCAAAATATGCTCGAATCCCTGACTCTTAGGAAATGGGCCCATGAAATCAATCCCCCATGCATAAAAAACCTCACAAAAGTGAATGGGTTGCATGGGCATCATGTCTCTCTGTCCGCAAGTTCCCATTTTCTGACAGTCAGTACATCTCTTCACGAACTCATCAGAATCCTTGAAGAAAATAGGCCACCATAGGCCGGATTGAAGCACCTTCTGTGCTGTTCTTTTTCCAAAATGATGTCCTCCTGCCTCAAGCTTGTGGCAGTATGTGAGGACGCTATGATGCTCTTCTTGAGGAATGCACCTCCTCCAGATATTGTCCCCTCCTTCATGATAAAGGACGGGATCCTCCCAATGGTAAAACTTGGCCTTCGTCAGGAAGGTCTCGAGTTTCTGCCTGGGCCAACCTTGTGGAACCGTCTTGGCTAAAAGATAGTTCACAATGTCAGCATACCACGGGAGCGAGGTGATAGCCAGGATCGCCTCATCTGGAAATGTCTCTGTGATAGGTGCATTGTGCTCAAGTTCCTCAAGATTCTCCAATCTGGAGAGATGATCCGCCACCACATTCTTGACTCCAGGCTTGTCCTTAATCTCAATATCAAATTCCTGGAGTAGAAGGATCCATCTGGTGAGACGTGCTTTGGCATCCTTCTTAGACATTAGGTACCGTATGGCGGTGTGATCAGTGTAGATGGTTACTCTAGATCCAAGAATGTAAGATCGATACTTATCAAGAGCGAAGAATACGACCAGCATCTCTTTCTCAGTCACAATGTAATTCCGCTGAGCGGCATCCAAGGTCCGGCTGGCGTAGTGAATGGCAAAAGGTAAACCATCCCTCCTCTGCCCAAGCACAGCCCCAACGGCAAAATCTGAAGCATCCATCATGATCTCGAATGGGAGAGACCAATCGGGTGGCTGAAGGACAGGAGCTGGAACAACCATATTTTTTATAGTTTCAAAAAATTCAAGACACTTATCATTGACAATAAACTCGGTGTCTTTTGTCAGCAAGTCAGTGAGCGGTCGGGCAATTCGACTGAAGTCCTGAATAAACCGTCGGTAGAAACCGACATGCCCCAGAAAAGACCGTAACTGACGCAAGTTGGACGGTGGATTGAGTTTTCTGATGATATCCACCTTAGCCGGATCGACCTCCATGCCCCTGTTGGAGACGATATGACCCAGGACCGTCCCTTGAGTCATCATGAAATGACTCTTCTCCCAGGATAAGACAAGATTGACCTCAATGCAGCGCTTTAGCACACGGTCTAGGTAGTCAAGACAAGCGTCGAACCTGTCGCCATAGACCGAGAAGTCATCCATGAAGACCTCTAAACAGTCACCCACCATGTCCGAGAAGATGGACAACATGCACCTTTGGAATGTCGCCAGAGCGTTACATAGACCAAAGGGCATCCGTCTGAAAGCATACGTCCCAAACGGACAGGTGAATGTCGTTTTCTCCTGGTCTTCGGGCGCAATGGCCACTTGATTATATCCAGAGTACCCGTCAAGGAAACAATAATGACTCTTCCCAGCTAACCGCTCGATAATCTGATCAATGAAGGGTAGCGGAAAGTGATCCTTCTTGGTGGCCTCATTCAATCGTCTGTAGTCCACACAGACCCTCCAAGAAGTGGGCACTCTGGTAGCGATCTCCTCTCCAGACTCATTGACAACTGTCGTGATACCCGTCTTCTTGGGTACCACATGTAGCGGACTTACCCATTTGGAGTCGGAGATGGGATAGATGAAATCGGCGCTCCACCACCTTGAAATTTCTTTCATGACTACGTCTCGAAGATTCGGGTTCAGCCGTCGTTGGAACTCACGCGACGGCTTAGCGTTATCCTCAAGATAGATGTGGTGAGAGCAAAGATTTGGGCTCAGCCCCTGGAGATCAGCTATACTCCAACCGATTGCCTTGCGGTTTCTTTCAAGAACCTCCATCAGACGAGATTCTTGTTCTCCAGTCAAATCTGCTGAGATAATGGCTGGGTACATTTCTGGCTCACCCGTAAGGAATCTGTATGTCATCGACTGCGGCAGAGGTTTCCGTTCTGGACAACTGGGAGGTGGCAGATCTGGCTTCTGATATGTCTGTGTAAATGCTACCAGGTCTGCATGGGAGAACTCTCGCTCTGCATGAATTTCTGACGAAGGGCAGCCTGCTGAATCATCTATAAACTGCACTGGCTCGCACTCTGTCATGGTTGTCGGCTCGGAAGGAATCAGACAAGGTAAATAATCATTGAAATCATCCCAGTCAATGTCTGAATCCGAGGGATCAGAAGAAGATGAGCAAGAATGAAAATCATCAGCACCACTCGTCACAACACTGTCAGCCTCATGTTTATCCTCATCCAGGGATATGCTCTCCCGGCTCTCGATTGCCATGAGCTTGAGATATAGTGAATCTGCAGGCAAGGCGAGGGTCGGTGCTACGGGATCTTTCCAGTTGGATTCATCATCAGTCATCTCGAAATCATAAACCTGGTGGATGTCTAGCTCCTCCTCTGTCATCTGCTCGGCTTCGCTGGATTGCTCTGAGCATGTCAACTCCCTGGCTCTGGTCTGGTCGATCGTATCTATTTGTATGCTTTCGCCCTCTACGCGAAAACATACCATCCCACTGTCATGGTCGGATACCACCTTGGCAGTGGCCAAGAATGGGCGTCCAAGTATGATGGGGGCATCGGTTACCGACTCAGGGATCTCCATGTCCAATACAACAAAGTCCACGGGGAATTTCAGGCCCTGAATGGTAACGACCACGTCCTTCAACAACCCCTTCGGCCTCTTAATCGACCTGTCAGCAAACTGAAGGACTGTTCTGCTTCGAAGAAGAGGGCCAAACTCGAATCGCTTGAGTAAGGCTGCCGGAAGGAGGTTGATCGAAGACCCGCTGTCTAATAGAGTACGATCGAACCGCTGCTCCTGGATCTCGCATCTGACATAGGAAGCTCCTGTATCGGGTCGCTTGGCTGGCAATGTGTTCTGAATGGCGCAACAAGTGTCATGAGTGAGCATATGGATTTGATCTCTGTGCCTCTTCTTCCTTCGGACAGTAGTTGTCTCTTTCAAGTTCCTTTTGAAGAAGGGGATATGCTCAAATGCTTCTCGTAGAGTCAGCTGAATGTGAAATCTATCAATCATTTGGTTGTCGAACTCTACCTGCTGATCTTTTTTAGGATTTTCTTTTTTATTCCCCTTCGCACGGCGGAGCGCCTCAGGGAAGGGGATTGTAGGGGCCTCCTCAGATGGAGGACTAGGACTCGGTCCCTGTGCCTGTGAAGAAGGAGAATCCATACAATAATCATCATTCATCACATATGGATCCGCAATTTGAACAGCAACCTTTCCTTTATTCATATTTTTGTTTTTCTTTTTGTTCCCACAGTCCTTGGGTACAAAATGTGGCAACATCACAGATGGTGGTTCAACAAAAGTGGATGTGGTGGCCTCAGCACCACCACTAGCATCGGTCTTCGCGGCATCAGCACCGCGCTCTGGTTCATCATCCAAAATGGTGGCGTCAGCACCACCGTCTGCAACTGGTAGGACGACGGCATCAGCACCGTCGTCCTGGACTTCATCATGGGTGGCCTCAGCACCACCGTCAACATCATCATGAGCGGCATCAGCACCGCTCCTCTGCTCCTCTGGCGCTCCTGCTCCTGCGTCTGGTTGTCGCTCAGAAGAGGTGCCGCCGGCTGGCATCTTACCGCTCCTAGTAGTAACAAAATCAGCATCATATTAGGAATAAGACATGTCACTCAAATACTCGCTAGGAGAGGTATCCTCTGTAAACTCTACCTGCTCAGACTTTCTTTTCAGATTGTTCAGGTTAGGTTCAATCTGAGCGGGTATGGCGGCCTTCCCTTTTATAATCTCCCTCACCTCCTGCCGGAATTCATCCATTTCTTGCCTGAAGGATGCTCGCTGTTCGGAGAGCAAGCGGGCAAGATCATCGAGAGCTGGGTTCTCAAAAGCGGGACCCTGAGAACCGGATGGTTGTCCCTGCTGGAAATGGGGCTGCTGCTGCTGCTGTGGTTGATACTGGGGGTGATGGGGATAAGACTGCTGAGGCTGATGTCGCTGCCTCCACTGTTGTCCCTGATAGGCAGGATGAGGGTCTCTCTGGTATTGCTGCTGTTGGGCACACTGGGGCTGCTGGTGTTGCTGTAGCTGGCTGTTCTGATGTCCTTGAGCAGGATTCTGCTGATGGGAGGAAGAGCTACCGTTGCCCCAACGGAATCCGGGGTGATCACGACGAATCCCGGGCTGAGGGTACCGGTCGTACCAAATCCCATTGACTTCCATCAATGGTTCCTGCTCAAAGGAGGGTGGAGGAAGAACGGCCAGTGGCTGCTCCGGCTGATAGACCACCATCTGCGTATCCGTAGATGGCGGTTGAGATGGATAGTACTGCAGCAAGGGAACCGGCTCTTCCTGAATGTGATTCACCTGGCGGTATGAGGTAGATGCCTGGTTGGAATTGCTGCTACTCGGATCAGCACGTGATCTGGGAGGCTGTTGTGACTGAGTTTGTGCCTCCTGAATGCACAAGATCGGCGTCTTCAGATCACTCATGATCTTAGCAATCTGGTCCATCTGGGCCATACCTTGCATCTGTTTCTTCTCGAGGATCTCGAGGCGGTCCAGCTTCTCACTAATGATGCCCATGTCGGCTGCGGCTGATTCAGCTTGGGCTGCGGCAGCTGACACTGTGTTGGGACTGGCATCGATGCGGGCGATCCTTTGAAATGATCCCGCTCCTTGCGGGAGCTTCTGCTGAGTGTAGACTCGGGCTTGGGCCATCACAGTAGAGTTTTCTGTCATGCCTTCGTAGATGGCCCAGACGTCGTCTTCTCCCTTGGAGAAATAAGACCCACCGCAAGAGGCGTTCACTAGTCCCTGCAGCTCCGGTGTCAGCCCACAGAAGAAACTTTGCACTAGATTGGGCTTGGAGATGTCATGATGTGGACACCGGTCGATGAGCTCTCTGAATCAATCCCAGGCTTCATGGAACTGTTCATTTGGGATCATGACGAAGTTACTGATCATGGCTCGAGCTGCGTTGGTCCGGTCGAGAGGATAGTATTTCTTCAGGTATGCGGTCCGGAGATCTGCCCACGTGTCGACGAATCGCCCAAGGTGTTTGAGCCAATATGCGGCTCTATCAACCAAAGAGAATGGAAAGGCAATCATCTTGATGGTGTCCTCGGTCATCAACCGATCATGGATAGTGCTGCAAATCATCTCGAATTCCTGGAGATGGAGGTGCGGCTCTTCGGTCGGCAACCCATGGAACTTGGGTAGAAGCTGGATAGTGTGGGGCCAAAGCTCGAAATCTCCGTGAATTGGCGGGAGTCTGATCCAACGGTGAGTAAGGGATGCAGCTGGGTTGTGCAACTCCCTCATGATGGTCTGTGGCGGTCGCTCAACTTCTGGATCGCCTCCTCCTGCATCAGGTCCTCCTCCACCGCCACCGCCCTCAGGTCGGTTCTCTCTCATCTGTGTTATCTCTCTCATCAGATCACCCATGAATGTTCCCTGGTCACGGATCTGTCTCTGCATTGTCTCTAGGGACGCTAACAAGGAGTTGTTGATGGCCACCTGATCAATTATGAATGGAGGGTGATCATGGTCATCTGGGTGCTCGCCTCTGTCTGCCATCACTGGATTTTCTGAAAACGCAAAAGAGGCCATCTCAGGTGCTGTCAAATGAGCTGAACTCTGTGATGCACTGAATTCTGAAACAATTGGACTGAGAGAAGGAGAATGGGAAGGGTGGTTGAGGGGGAACAGGGTGGATGTGAACTCAGGCTCGGAGAGCGGACTCTCCGAGGTATTCCGAGATGAATGAGGAGGAGTGCTGGATAGCGGTGCCGACAGAGTCGGCCTAAGAGATCTCCGTCCCATCATCTTGATTATTCGGGAAGAGCAGGGAAAATGCAAGAAGAAGAAGGAAGAAATGAGAAGCAAAATTGCGTACAATTGTGCTGTGTTTTTGATCTTGACCTACACAAATCTAGCAATCAAACACAAATCAGGGATAAGTTCACCAACTCAACACGTGAAGCCGTGAAGGTTCGGCTTTTATCTTGTCAATTTTATCTTGATTCAGGAAGTTATCTTTTCACGAGTCCTTAGAACGCTACGCCTAAAGGAGAGAGAGTACTGCGGAAGAGTATCCCGTACTTGTCCTCCTCCTGTGTAACCTGTAGCTTGCACTTTTTGAGGTCCTTGTAACCCTTCCTGGATCCCTACTCAGCCAAAGAATAAGAGAGGAAGCCAATAGGCGAAACCGATACTTCGGAACTCGCTCGCAACGGAATCACCCGTGAGCGTGCAAGAACCTACTCGGACGCGAGACGATGAGACAGACACCCCCGTGAAGGCGTGGCATAGGCTCGATACTTCGGACAAGGTCGATGCTCTTCACAATAGAGAGTCACCAATGTTGACCAAGCCCTACTCGTCCACGTACGATAGAAGCGCCAATACTTCGGTAATCCGGGCGATACACAAGGCAGCCACAAGCTGGGATTTTGGCTCTAATCCTTACGAAGCGCTCACCTCACTTGGAAGGAGACCTTGCCATGCAACCTGAAAACAAGTGAGGGTGTTACTCTCCCCAATCAATGAATCTAATTACCAATTTTATTTTTGGTCAAGGTTTTCTTAGCAGTCCCTTTTTTAATTTTTTTTGGTGTTATCGCTTCTTTTGAGTAGATTCAAACAAGCGCCTAACGATTTTTGTGTTTTCTTGATCCTACTTTGTCCAAAAACAGAGGGAGAATAGAGTCGGAAAAGCCGTGCAAGTCGACACAAAGATGGAAATCTCACCTTTGTGCCTAAATGATGGATGCAAAGTAAGAAGACTTACAGCGAATCCCAGCTCTCTCCATGCGGGATGCAAAGCAGAATTTTATAAACCTAGTCTATATGCCGATATGCAATGCGGAAATCGTCCTAAGATAGGCAACTGCTAGCGTGAAGAACCACAAGTCAACCACCTATCGTCGATCCTAAGAGTCCGGTCTAGACCCTCCCCTCCTCTTCTCGACACATCGAGTTCAAGAGTAGCGCTTAATGGAGAGGGCTCGCGGCGTGGCGGATCTAAGAAAGGGGGCTAACTGTTTAATTTTTAACTAAGTCCAAATACGAGCTATAGGTACATGCAAAGGTTATTAGTGTGTTTGGACCTAATTTAATCGATCAAGCAGGCCTAGATCTAAGGGCTCAATCCACAAAGAAAATGAAAATGAAATCAAAACCGGCAAATGACAGCGGCAAAACACGATAAAAACCGCGACGAGCCCCCGGGTGAACAAACACCCGGAAATTAGGCCCGGTAGTGTCCAAGAGTCCAAGTACCTGTATTATTACAAATTAATTAATCACTCTCTCTCACAAAAAATAAATTGCAACTAATCTACCACTCTCTCTCACTCCTGCTCTCTCCTGTCGGCTTGGCTAAAGAATAGCCGGCTCCGCTTCCCAAGGATGCTTCGGGTCACCTAAGCGATCCGCCTCGCTCCGCGGTCCCTCGCAAGAAGTTAAGAGAAAAGTGGTCAGAACAGCTCAACAAGATATATCAAAAATGTAAGAGATGGAAAATAAATCTATGGTAAACAATCACACAATCAAACAAAATGTGAACTACTCGCTGTTGCTCTCCGGCAACGGCGCCATTTGATAATCTCAAAAATCGATCGGTCTTGTGTTCCACACAAGGCGGGAACACAGTCGAAGTGTCGACCAATCAAAATCTGAATTTAATCAACAATTAACCCACACTAAAGATCAATAAATTAGAAATAATGTGGAGTTAAAATTTATTTTTAACTCTGCACAAATGGTGTATAGTGACAAGTATGCAGAGAGTTCGAACACAGGGAGCAAACAAGGTAGCTCAAACAAATGTGCGTGAGTGAATGTTTGTGATGTCTACACTAAGCAAGCAAGCAAAGATGTTTTTGTGGGTTTTTTAATTTTTAATTTTTTTAATTATAATTTTTAATTTTGTATTTTGATTTTTAATTTTCTTGATTTTATATTTTCTTTTTTGTATTTTATATTTTTTTATTTTCTTTTTCAATATTGGAAAATAAAGACAATGGAAGAGAATGGAGAAAGAGATATTTATAAAAATAGATAAAAATGTTCAAAAATAAGCAAATAAAGTCTTTTTGGTCTTTTTATACTTTTTTACTATTTTTGTGATTTTTGGGGATTTTTCAAATGTTTTTGGTATTTTTAAATACTGAAATGAGGGAAAACAGTGGAAAATGTGCTGGCTGTAAGTAAAATGGGAATTAAAATTAGCAAACAGCAATCAAAATTTTTCACACTATTTTTCAAATAAAGAGAACAAAATATGGAACAAACAGAAACTGAGCTTGTATTTTTTTGAGTTTTCTTTGATTTTATATATTTTTTTGAAGTTTGAGATTTTTTTTTAAATTTTTAGTGTTTTTCTCTTGAGATTTTTAGTGATTTTTGGATTGACACTAAAATAGGTTAAGATAGGCACTGGGTAATTTTTTTGGAATTTTTCGAAGTGTTTTAATATTTTTTTAGCGTTTTCTAAGCTAGACAGTGCACAAAAAGCATGTTTTTGATTTTTGATAAATATAAAATTAAAATAAAGTCAAAAATTAGAATGATAGCGTCAAAGTACACGTGTCCAGGAACCTATCCCTATTTTTGTGGAATTTTTGGATTTAAAATGATGATTTAAATAAATACAACAAGCATCCAATCAATGAACAAGCCTGGCAGGGGTATTTATGCAATTTAGAAAACATCCAAGGGCTCACATGCAATTTTTCACAAAATATTGAACTGAATATTCGATTTATAGCACTAAAACACAATTACAAAACCCGCCTGGGTACCCTAGCAATTTTCCCACCAGGGCGCGTGACTGGCACGCGCCTGGCGAGGACTAGAATGTAATATCCAAAACCCTGAGGGCTTAATTGCAAATTTCCCAAAAAGTTTACACGTGATACGAAAGTTTTAGCACCCAATGGAAATAACGATACCCTTGAGGGCCCTTCTGCAAAAAGCCCAGTCCCCTCACGCGCACAGGCACGTGAGGTGACGTGGCGAGAGTCCTAAGTGTGATAACGGAAAGTACAAGGGTCTTTTTGCGAAAACTACACAAATAATTAAACTGCGAATGAATGTTTGAGTTTTTAATATAAAATACAAAAATGCTTGGGGTGGTTTTCGCAAAATACCCCAGCTGCTGCGCGATCCGACGGTGTGGCGTGTGCCACTTATCCACGTGTCGTGCTCTTGACACGCGATGACGGTTGACGATCCTGCGGCCGAGATTAGAAGATATGCGACGAATGGACGGCTCGGGCGCGAGAAGATCTAACGGTCGCTGTGCTTCTGGAAGAACGAGGCTAATCGAACGGCCTGGAGGGGTGGACGAAGAACAGGGATGAACCCACCGTGAGGCGAGTTTCCCAGGTCCCGATCTTCCGCCTCCGCCGCGAGTTGACGCTCCAAACTGCCTGGGAAGCTTCCTGGGAGATCCCTACGTCGACCGGGGGCTTCAAAAAGACCGGAGGAGCTCCGGTGTTCACCAGCGACGGAGGAGGAGCCGAGGTCCTCCAGGTATCACCGGTGGACGGACAAAATACCCTCAGTCATGTGTGAAGGCTCGAGTACCTGCAAAAAAAAGGGTAAGGAGGTCGAGGGCAAAATGCCTCGACCTCAGATGGCTCACGACGGGGAGTGACAGGCGCTATGGGACTCGCCGGAGTTGCGCTCCGGCAAGGTGGGAGATGACGTGATTAGATGAGCGAATCGACGAGGGAAAATGCTCGGAGTGATCTTAGGGCGATGATGAACTATAAGGGATAAAAAGAAATGCAAAACGACCTCGATGGCCCGGGGGCCAGAGGGTAATTACCTCGATGGTGAAGCTCCACCGGAGGTTGGAACTCCCTCAGATCTTGGTGTATTCCGCCGCCTTGAAGCTTGGAGCGCGGAGCTGTCACCTCCAGGCGTCTCTTGCTCGCTCAAGGGGGGTGGATCAGAGAGTATTCGCGGTTCAAATTTTCAAAAGGGAACCAGGGTTTGGTTTTAAGGGGTTGACGAGGGGGTCCATTGACCGATGTGAATCTGGAGCAGCAGTGATCCAATGCCCGAAATGAGCCAAGGGCGTGAAAGCTCTATGGAAGGGCTACAAAAGTCGTGAAGGTTGATTCACGAAATGATGAAAGGATTCGCCTCGAAAAACAGGTTGAAAACGAGGTCAAACTTGCTGCTGACACAGCCCAGACCTGGGGCAGAGAGTTGACCTGCGGTCAACTTCTGCTGCCCCCTGGTTGGTCCACGTGGACCAACCAGAAAAAGGTCTGAGGAAAAAGATTAGAAAATTATTTAAAAATAATAAATGGCATTATTTTAATTAGGTTATAAAATAAAAAATCTTTATTATTTTATAAAGTATTTTATTCTTATTTTTATTTATTTTTATGACTTATATTTTTACAAGTTACCTTTATACCCCTTTATAGGTATATTATCTATGTATTTTAATATTTTATTTTTATTTTGTGTATTTTATTTTTATTTATTTCATTTCTTATTTTCTAAAATTATAATACACTTTTATATACACAAATATATTTTTATTTTATTTTTCTGATTTATTTTGTATAGTTAATAAAATAAAAAAATTGTTTTGTATAGGTGTAAGTATATGTATAATACCTATGTATCAAATATATACCAGTATTTTTATTTGTGTTTTATTTAAGTTTTTATTCTGATTTTAATGTTCTCAATTATTATAAGTAATATTTACAACATTAAAAATATAAAATTATAAAAATAATAAATAAATAATAAATTGAATATTTTAATATGTACAAATATACAATGAGGGTCCAAAACTCAACTTTCAAACCGTAGCTCCGCCAAATGCGAAACCACCGCCATTAAATAGCTTATTTTCTTCTATATACAATTAAAGGTGAGTATGCTGCATTTGGAGTTGTCGTTTGTGAGATACGGGTCTGGAAAGTTGGGATTCTGGAATTTTATTCAGACCATAACGTTTTATCTGTACATTACTTTTCTTTGAAATCAATTTTGTATTTTTCTTTATAAAATTATCTACAACTTTCATGTATAGAGTTTCTTTATTTGATGTACAAAAAGTGAAACCAAAAATAGGTCCCAAAATGAATAAAGAATGAATAGAATGTATAGGTATATTATATGTATTTTGACCTTATCTCCCCCTACTTTATTCCTTGTCGACCTATTCATCAAGATGCCTTAGGTCTCGGGGTTTTGGGTCATAAAATATTTACAATATTTTATTCTTTTTCTTTTCTTTATTTATTCTATAATTTTGGCTTTAATTACAGTATTTTATACACTATCTGAATGCACATGCATGGATGCTAAGATGATGATTTTAATGCTATTTACAGGCATTTGCTAGGGTTTTTGGTGCCAAAATGATAGAATAAAGATGATGAAATGTGGATTCATCAGCTCTCCCCAACTGAAATGACAAAGAGAATGACTTCTCCAATATGACAACCCAATGATTTCCCAATCCAACAACTCATTCCTCGAGAAGCGGGGTATTCCCTTCTAAGTTCAAGTGAACCATCTCAAGAGGAGGGGATGAAGAGAAGAATAGACGGTATCCAGTGTAGCTACCTATCCTATGATGCAAGACCAGTGTAGTCAAGTCATCCAGCTGCATGCTTACATGATTTGACTTTGAAGCTCAAGCTTGCTTATTGACTATACACATATGTACACTCTGGCAGGTGTTTTTATTTTTGTACATGCCTATCCACCTTTTTGGAGTTTTTGATTTTTTTTACCTTCTTTTTTTAAACACTATATACAACAACATTTATATAGTGAGTTTTTCCTCTTGAGCCAGTAGACTAACCCTCTTTTGAAGCTTTATTGCAACCCACAATCTCCTATCCTCAAAACTCATCATCACCGGATGGGTTGGGGCGCACTTCCCTCCCTAGAGGAGGACAAGTGTTTCCACCTGTGTGCGTCTCATATAGGAAAATCCAACCCCCTCACCACTCCAACTGAGTCGAGCCAAGTGAAAGGTGCAGGTGTCCAAGTTAGGTCATTGTCAACAAGAGTCGCGTGTGTGCTCCGAAATACTCTACTTAGGCAGTCAGGAATCCATTGAACCAAGTCTCGTGATCCTTAAAGAATTAAGTCAACTAGATCTGAAGTACCTCAATTCTCGTTCCTATAAAGTCCCTGTTAATTAGGTAGATTTAAGGTCCAACCAAGCTCCAATCTTTAGATTTTACTTAGACTCGTTCAACCATCAAACTCAATCCGAAAAATGCTCATGATATGCAAATGCTATGCAGAATGCAAAAAATCTTTTTGTGATGCAATTTTCAAAGATTTTGAACTTTTTATGGATTTTTGAAAAGATGATGCATATGCATTTTTTTAGATTTTTCAAAAAGATTTTTCAGATATTTTTGGTATTTTAGTTTTGCAAATATTTTTGGGATTTTTGAAAACAAAAGATTTTGGCCAAAAATTAGCTACAAATATTTACACGGGGATGCATCTTTTAATTACAAGGATTAGATTTTTAAGAATTTACAAGGGTAAGTGGTCGATTTTATAAGTATATACAAAGAATTTTAGGATGATGTTTATATTCCTCAAACTTATTTGAAAAATCATTTTACAAACGATTTTGAAAACTATAGTCTAACATAATTTTTACAATCATTTTTACAAACATGTATACACATTTGAAAATCACTTTGCAAAGGTTATCCAAACAGTATATATAGATTTTCACATATTTTTGCAACTATTTTTCAAACCATTTGCAAATAATTTTTAAACTTTTTATTTTATACAAAAAAAATAAATTTTACAAACAAAATGTTTTACAGAGATTGAAAACATGTAACGAAAAATTTTCCAAATAGTTTTCAAAAGATTTTCACAAAGATTTTCAAATTATTTTTCAAACATTTTGCAAAAAAAATTCACATGATTTATTAATCAGTAATTACAAAAAGAATTTGAGGAATAATCACATCTTTTTTAAGGTTTTTAATGAATTTTAATAGTATAATTAGCCATAATTATTAAGAAAATACGAAAGTACGAGTTATGGCTAAAATATATACGCAGTATATACGACCCTCCTATACTTAGCTTGAGCTATGTCCTCATAGATCGGAGAAAAAAGAGAAGACATAACTCGTACTGAGTATAGAAAGGTCTAAAGAATAAGAGATGAATGAATAAACAATTGAGAAGTCGACCACCCCCTATACTTAGGATCAAATAATCCTAAGTATAACAGACTGTACACAAGACATGGAGGGTCAAGGGTGGGAATGAACAGATCGTACTCAGACTGTCTCCCCCTATACTTAGGGTAAGATATCCCTAAGTATAGACAAGAAGAGGAGACGGTGAAAAGGATCAAACAATAGAATCAACTTGGGGTGCACACCCCCCTATGCTTAGGACAAAGTGCGTCCTAAGTATAGAAGACTGACAAAAGGGAGCGACACCTTTCTGATAGATAAATAAGATAAAAAAGGAAAAGAAGAAAAGAGAATAGACATATCACAACTCAGTGTGTGCACCCCCCCTATACTTAGGACAAGGTGTATCCTAAGTATAGCAAAATCATAAGATGATGACGGGTGGTAGACATAACGAATGAATGAATGAATGATATGGACATATGGATCTATACAATGGAAGATGGAATTGATAATCATGTATGAGATGCAAGTGATGTGAGTCAAAGAGCACATCTCATACCAAATGAATCGGGACAACGTTAACGGTCGGCGGATCATGATCTAGATATAGTTTCAGACGTTGACCGTTGACTCGAAAGGTAGAGGAAGATGACAACTCGGATATATCAATACCGCCATTGTCATGTACCATTCTGACCACATAAGGACCTTTCCATTTACTCTGTAATTTCTCTGGAAATAATTTTAGCATAGAATCAAATAATTAACCATATACGTTGATCTGGCTCAAATTGTTTATGGATGATATGAGAATCATGCCATATCTTCACTTTTTCCTTGTACTGTTGGCTACTCGAAAAGGTTGTATCTCTCAGTTCCTCCAGGGCTGCCAACTTTGCTTTCCTCTATTCTCCTATACTCTCGAGATCCAATAATAACTCTATAACCGCACATAGTGACTTGTGCTTGATCTCCACTGGTAAATGGCACAGCTTGCCATAGATGAGACAAAAGGGAGATGTCCCTAATGGTGTCTTGAAGGAAGTCCGATAGGCCCACAAGACCGAGTCCAAAAGTTGTGATCAATCCTTTTGGTCTGGGAGGACTACCTTCTGTAAAATAGTCTTGATCTCCTTGTTCGATAATTCAGCAAGACCATTAGTCTGAGAGTGATATGGAGTGTAAACACGATGGTCAATGCTGAACTCATCTGCAAGGGCCCTTACCTTGTCGTTGATAAAGTGAGACCCCCCATCTGAAATCAGAACTCTAGGTACCCCGAACCGTGAAATGATATTTTTCCTCAAAAATCGGCACACGATCTTAGAATTTGCGGCTCAGGCGGGGATGGCCTCAACCCAACGACTCACATAATCTACAGCAAGCAGAATGTACTCAAACCCCTAACTCTTAGGAAATGGACCCATGAAATCAAAAGTGCATGGGCATCATGTCTCTCTGTCCGCAAATACCCATCTTCTGACAGTCAGTACACCTCTTCACAAATTCATCAGAATCCTTGAAGAGAGTAGGCCACCAAAGGCCAGATTGGAGCACCTTATGTGATGTCCGTCTCCCAGAATGATGTCCTCCTCCTTCAAGCTTGTGGCAGTAGGTGAGGACGTTATGCTGCTCTTCTTGAGGAATACACCTCCTTCAGATACTATCCCCTCCTTCATGATAAAGGACGGGATCCTCCCAATGGTATGACTTGGTCTTCGCAAGGAAGGTCTCAAGTCGTTGCCTGGGCCAACCCTGTGGAACCGTCTTGGTAACAAGATAGTTCACAATGTCAGCGTACCATGGAAACGAGGCGATAGCAAGGATCGCCTCATCTAGAAATGTCTCAGTGATAGGTGCAATGGGTTCAGATTCCTCAAGGTTCTCTAATCGGGAGAGGTGATCCGCCACTACATTCTTAACTCAAGGTTTATCCTTAATATCAATATCAAACTCCTGGAGCAGAAAGATCCATATGGTAAGTCAAGCTTTGGCATCCTTCTTTGCCATAAGGTATCAGATGGCGGTGTGATCTGTGTAGATATTCACTCTTGATCCCAGAATATATGATCTGTACTTATCCAAAGCAAAGACTACAGCTAGCATCTCCTTCTCAGTCACAGTGTAATTCCGCTGAGCAACATCCAAAGTCCGGCTAGCATAGTGAATGACATACGACAATCCATCCCTCCTCTGTCCAAGCACAACCCCAACGGCAAAATCAGAAGCATCTGTCATGATCTCGAATGGGAGAGACCAATCGGGTGGATGAAGGATAGGAGCCTTAACAACTAGGTTCTTGGGAATCTCGAAAGACACAAAACATTTATCATCTACAATGAACTCGGTGTCTTTCGTCAACAAATCAGTGAGCGGTCAGACAATACGACTGAAGTCCTGAATGAACCGTCGGTAAAAACAGACATGCCCCAGAAAAGACCGTAGCTGTCACAGATTGAACAGTGGATCGAGTTTTCTAATGATATCCATCTTGGTTGGATCAACCTCCATGCCCCTGTTGAAAATGATATGGTCAAGGACCGTCCCTTGAGTCACCATGAAGTGACTCTTCTCCCAAGATAAGACAAGGTTGATGTCTATGTAGCGCTGAAGCACACGGTCTAGGCAGTCAAGACAAGCATCAAACCCATCACCATATACCGAGAAGTCATCCATGAAGACCTCTAAACAGTCACCCATCATTTCCGAGAAGATGGACAACATGCACCTTTGAAATGTCGTCGGGGCGTTACATAGACCAAAGGGCATCCGTTTGAAAGCATATGTCACAAATGGATAGGTGAATGTCGTTTTGTCCTGATCTTCGGGTGCAATGGCCACTTGATTATAGCCGGAGTACCCGTCAAGAAAATAGTAACAACTCTTCCCAGCTATCCTCTCGATAATCTGATCAATGAATGATAGCGGGAAATGATCCTTCTTGGTGGCTTGATTCAATCGTCTGTAGTCCACACAAACCCTCCAAGAAGTGGGTACCCGGGTAGCTATCTCCTCTCCAGACTCGCTAACAACTGTAGTGATACCCGTCTTCTTGGGTACCACATGTAACGGACTAACCCACTTGAAGTCGGAGAAGGGGTAGATAAAATCGGCGCTCCACATGAACCCTACTTAGTTTAAATGAGTGTACCATCCGAATTCGTTGAATTCTTCGTCCCATTTTGATGGTAAAAAGTTACTCTTTGTTTTCTTCTATCCATTCAAAAATTTGAGTAGAATGACAAACCTATGGTGTTGTTTCTCAACATTTGAGTGCGTCGGAGTTTTTCACCTCATTAGCACTGAATGCTTGTGTTGTTGACCCTCCCTTCACCCTTGGATACGAAAGATTTCATCTGGATCTATGAAGATAACATTTAGTGCAACTGCTAATTTTTAAAAGCAATTTTCTAATGAATATATTGAGATGATAAATTCATAATTTTGTTTCTCAACAATTGTTGTGGCCACCCAGGAGCTTTCGCTTCACTGGTTGGACAGCTGGTGTCGTTTCGAACCTTCCTCGAACGTCAGCGAAAAATGATTTTAATAGCTGATTGTTAAATATTCGTTCATTCCTATAGGACCAATAAACTCGTCATGAGCATTGAAGGCTAACACATTTAGTTTATTTAAAGACCCTTTTATTTGATGTTCATGTAGATGTTTCCTCTTACATTGATGTGAATGTTGTATGCTACTAATTGTATTATTGTGAGTGAAGATGTTGACTTTTTATATTGGTGATAATGTGTAGGAGGTAAGGGTATTTAAACAAAAATTTTCAACGCCAAAAGAATATAAAATGAACTTCATCGGGCACCTACTAGTTTATTTAATTAGAATTAATTAGTTTTTTCTTTGGAAAAAACATGAAGGCTTCTTCCTTCCGCCACTCGCCTTCTCCAAATCTCTTCCCCCCGTCTCCACGCGTCTATACTAAAAAGTCAACGTTAATTGTCTCAATGGTGGAGGCTGAATCCGAAATGTGTCCCATACCATTAATGGGCAACACTCAGCACTAATTTCTGCCCGATTTTCCTCCTGTCTCATTACAGGACTTGCCCTAATCTGTTCAAAAAAAAGAGGAGCCAACAAAAGGTGAGCGCTTTCTTTGGTTTTGCACCATCTTTTTCCTCGAGAGTAAGATTCTTGAAGCTGCGGGTCAGCTGCAGCAGTTATAATAAAGGTGGGTTTTTCGTGTGTTCATCTGTGGATTGACGAGTTGGGTTCTCCCACTTTTCTTTGCTGTTTCTGTTCTGTGCATCTTTAGGGATTTGGAGTTGATCTGGTTAGGGTTCTTTTTATTCCTTATGTGATATTACTGTATAACTTTTGGTTGGAATTATTTTTGTTCAAATATGACATTTTGTTTTTGTTTTGAGTTTAATACCAGAGGATGTGTGGGCAGCTGTCTATGGGATGGAAATTTATAAAAGCTTTTATTAGTTTTAGAATATATTTAAAATCGTTTAAATTTTTTTATAAAAAGTCTTTTCCTGATCTCCTTATTGTGCTCCCCAAAAAGAATTTCTGAATCTTGAAATATTATCTTTACTCAGTTCTAGTTGTTTTAATTACCTGTATCATAAGCACAATCATTACTCTTTAATCAACAGCTCTTTTTTTATGCAGTTGCTCATGTTATATTGTCCAGAAAATTGATCAGTAGATACAGGTGCAAATACAATGAAGACAATCAAGTGCTTGTGTTTCTCGATCGGATCCAAGAAGGATGAGTTTAGTCAAGCAAAGGCCAGTTCAAGCCGATCGAACACAACCAGGTCGAGGGATTCTTCTTTCCTCAAGTCTAAAAATGTCTCTGCCACAAGTATAGACCCCCTTCCGAGGAGCAGCACTTCGCGGTTTCTCCTACAGAAGAGGCAAACGCTCAGGATTTTCAACTTCTCTGAATTGAAGGATGCCACGAACAATTTTAGCCCGGCATTGTACATCGGTGAAGGTAGCTTTGGGAGTGCCTACAGGGGAGTTATCAAGAGCTCTGAGGATCCCCAGAAGAAAGATGAGATCGTGGTGAAGCAGTTGAGAACGTGGATATCGCAGGTGAGAATCTGTTCGCTTTATTCGTCGATATCCATACAAGCAGTCGTTTGTAACATACAATCTCAAGCGCAACACTTAATGTTCTCATTCATGATTCTTGATGCAACTATAAACAAGAAAAATCTCCTCTTTCAAATGGTTTATGTGAATCTGAGTGTATGCATACACCCAGTTTATCGAGGTGATCTCTGAGAACTATAAGGCTAGATTATGTGGAGGGAGCATCTACTTGTTGAGCTTACATTGAACATGGCGTGCATGGAGACGACCTTTTTCGTTGTTCTAGTGAAGAGCATAGGCAATTAGGCGTATGTCAATTTGGTAAGAATCCACACGAAAAATGGTTGATATAGAAAAGAACATATAACAGTATAACAACATAAAAGATGAGAGCTACTGCTTGATAACTTGAGTTTAAGCATTTACATGTTGCATGGGTCAAATTGAACCCTAGCACAAGTTAGCATCGGAAGTTTTCCTAACCTGGCTATTCAATCTTGGGTTTAGGTCGACTGTGACTATATTAGGTCCTATGACCACATGCGAGAACAACGATGCAAGATTCTAATGTATTCCCCGCTGTGTATAAATTTTCTTTGAATTTCAGTAAAGATGGGAAGGGACGATTTGTTACTTCCGAAACATTTCTTGTAGGAAATATTGTTCCAATGATCTATACTGATAACTTATAATATCTTTTTTCCCCAATATGCAGCTTCTTCATATCCAGAGGTTGGTTTCATGTGTACATTAGTTCTTTCACGATGGACACGGATCGATGAAGTCGTATGTATATGTTGCAGGGGTTCAGCGAATGGCAGACGGAAGTAATACTTCGTGGGATCGTGGAACATCCCAATCTAGTCAAGCTAATAGGGTACTGCGCTGAAGACGATGAACGTGGGCTGCAGCGGCTTCTTGTATATGAATATATGCCCAACAGAAGCGTGATCGACCATCTATCGGTTCGATCCTCAAAAACGCTACCATGGCCTCTGAGGTTGAGGATAGCTCTTGATGCTGCTCGTGGTCTGACATACTTGCACGAAGAAATAGAGCTCCGGGTTTTTCCCCATCTTCACATATTCCACTCATAGTATTTCTATTTCAGAGTAGATAATCCTTAAGTGTATCCAAGATGCTTCCTAATCTTGATTGACACCTATTCATAGATATATTTTCTAATGGTTGCTTATCATATACAGATCATTTTTCGAGATTTCAAAACATCGAATATTCTCCTCGATGAACACTGGAATGCGAAACTCTCAGACTTTGGATTTTTTAGTGAAGAACCTGAAGAATTTAGTCATGTTTCGACTGCGGTACAACTTAATTAGTCCATTAATACTACTCGTGGAATTTTTAGATTTCTGTCTGAAGACTTGCATGGAATGGTTTCATGATCTAACAGGTTGTGGAGAGAATTGGCTACATGGCTCCTGAGTGCGTGCAGACTGGATGTTTTACAGTCAAGACCGATATTTGGAGCTACGGAGTCGTACTCTATGAGCTGATTACAGGCCGACGCTCAGTCGACTGGAACCTTCCCAAGGACGAGCAAAATCTTTTGGAATGGGTAAAACCTCATCTTTCAGATCCAAGAAAATTCCCAACCATAATGGACCCAAAGCTCTTGGGGCAGTACGACCTGAATTCTGCACAGGAGCTAGCCGAAGTCGCGAACCGATGCCTGGTTATGCAGCCAAAGGACCGGCCAAAAATGAGCGAAGTGGTGCAGATGGTCAAGAACATAGTTGAGAGCACGGATTTGCGAATACTGCAGCACTCGTCAGCCAGCAATGATTCAAGAGTGGCAGCTGCTAGTGAAGTGATGAAGAACCAACAAAGAGCTTGAAAGTAAGAAATTACGATTGTTAATTACAGATTGTTCATAACCAAGTTTTTTTTGAATTATAGATATGAACAAGAGCGTTAATCACGTCACACGGAATATATAGTTTAGGGAAAGTAAAGATCTTGAACCAGCTTGCAAATGATGCAGAACACATTTTATGTTACATTTAAGGTGTATTTCACTAGAAATTTTTCCTTGGCTAGTCCTTTGCTATGATATGCAGTTGTTTCTCTCAACTGTTTGTGCACCTGCGCAAGGGCGCACGTCTCTAATGTATGGTATTTTCTGCTTCAATTATCACTAAATTCGAGGTTTTCGGTATGAGAATCCTAGCAAATGAATCGACAAATATAATATAGCTTAAGCATTATGCCAAGAACAATTGGACCCTTGAAAAAGCCTTTGGAGATTTTGGGGGGTGTTAAAATCTGTGTCAAGCGGTAAAAGAATATCGTGCACTTTCTCTCGTCTTCTTCGTGAGTGTATCCTCTCACATGGTATCAGAGCTTGATGGTACGGGATTCATCGACCATTTTCAGATGAGCAAATCCTTGTCATTATTCCAAAATCACTTCATATTGTCTTTTAGCTCTACCTTACTATGTATCTATCGAATTGTCCATTTCCCAGACCCACCTAAACCACTAAACCCTTGTATCCACTGACATTGTCCCTATTATGTTGCTACCAAACCTATTTTAATTTGGATCATTAGTATGAATTTATAAAAAAAATGACAATCTCAAAATAATTGATTTGCAATAACCAAATACAAGATTTGGTGAAAACTCCCAAAATTCCATAATTCTCTGTGGGTTTGTTAACAAGATTTTCTTTATTACCATATAAGAGTTTTTCTTACAGATGCACAAGCGTTTTGTATTTAATATATATAGAGAGAGAAAAAAAAGTGGCATAATGATACAAGTTCTCTTAGCACAAGAAACAAATCAGAGATAGAGAGGAGAAGAAAAAGAATGACGTTCCTTGACAAAATTTGGATGGAGCGGTCTTTAGGGTTCTTACTCTTTGATATGTTCTCTAAAGTTTGGATGCATATTTGTCAGCTTGGTGATATTTCTCCTTTCTACTTTTACCCATTGTTTGATGATGTGTAACATTGAATAGAGAGTTGGCTTTGTGTAAGCTTCTCACACGAGAATGTTTAGATCATAGTATTTGATTTTTGATTGTGATAAGTCATATTGATTTTTAACCCTCACATTAGGTTTTTTTTCAACATTAAAACTTTCCATGCAAATATAGTTGATTGTTCTCTGGTCTGTTGGTTGTGATTGGCATGGATATGTTATAGTGTGCAAGATCTATTTATCAACTTTCTATTCTTGTTCCATGATTCGATTAATTTATTCGTTGTTAAAAAGAACTTGAGATGATATGCAAATCAGATTTTATATACGAAGATTATCCGTAATAGAAGGTTTAGACTTTGGTTTTCGCAAAAGAAGTATAATGAGAAAATACTCCATGTATTCAAAGCGAATAAGGCCAAGCTCATCTTAGAGCACAGTCCAATGACAAAAGAGGAAGATCAGAATACTGCCTGACTTTATCAATCATGCCAGCTCGCTTCGGCTCTTTTTTTCTTGGTGTTGTGGTATTCACTTAATCACTGCATTATCTTTATTTTTGCATTACATCAATATGGTGTATCTCGTAGACGTGTGCGCGCATTAGGTTTCAATTGCAACTGATTGCACATGTATTAGGACTAATTTTTGCTTAATTTTGATGTGTTATAATAGTGATACAAGGAAGTAAAAATAATGTGCATTCAGATCAAAATAAATGAATTTATCGAAAGTGATGGAAGATCGTGTATCATTATATTGGAAGAAGTGAAATAATGGGAGGCCTTTAATCCAATCATAGTACCGAAAATCAATATTTCCTCTCCAACCCTTTTTTTCATAAGATAAAATGAACTTGATTGGGGTATAATCAAGAAAATGGTCCATGAAATCAATATTTTTCTCTCGAGGTTTTTTCCCACAATTTTTTATTGACTTAGGTACAAAGAAAAGGATATGTACGATATACAGCGATAATTGATGGTGTAATTATAGTGTGACCGTTTAATTAAGATAAAGTTCATTTATTTCAAGATTAGGGAGCGATATCCATCATCTAAACAAGAGGATCCGAGCTCTTTTTTCATGCTAAAGATGACCCGGACCTAACAAATTGTCAGTGCTAGTTTTCCGCGGTAACGATCCGGAGACTTAAGTCTGGGACGTTACAAATGATATCGATGTTAATTTCCCCTATTATAATAGAAAGAGCTACATGAGAGATGGAGTCACCTTGAACATTCACAAGATAGGAAGAAGATGCTACTCTGAACATTAGCATTATCGAGGATAAGTGGTGGGTTATGGGTTATATCATAACGGGGAAATTACGAATATAAGCGGGGAAGGTTATAACACTCCAAAATAATCTCACATTGGATACTCACCTCGTGTGAGAGTAGTTATAAGTTATGGGATTATTACTTGACGGACCAGAGACCTAAGCACGAGACGTTACGTGAGACAACTGAAAAGATGTTAGTGAATGATTTACTATCGACAAGTTAACGTTATTTTCTTGGTTCTTCTACCATTTATGTCCCAACTTGCTTTTGTCAACTTCATAGAAGTCTATACATCTTTTAGACCAATTCATCAAGCCATTAATACACTTCAAAACATTGGGATAATCATTCTAACACGTTGAATGCACTTATATTTCTCATTAGGCATATATCAAATCTTATCTTTGGTCAATAATATAGAAAGGTGACATGAAGTGATGGATACACCCTCTTTGTTCAAATGGCGACGGCCAAATTTCTTGGAAATTGACCACAACTCTACAAATTAAAAACGCGTTGGCAAATTAATGTGGGTTTTCTACACTTGTACCCTTTCGAGATTCGCTAATTACAATCATGCCTCTATCTTTTTTACAATAATACTTGGACGGTCATTGTATAAGGGTGAAAAAATTAACTATTCATGGTAGGGGCATAACTATAATTGCAGATCTTCATAGGGGCATAAGTGTAAGAACCTAATTAATTATTCCTCGTTCGCACGAATGTCCCCCTGTTACTTAGTAACTTAATCAGCAACTCAATTACTCAATGTTTACACTTGTAACTTTCGGAGATTCTACAATTACAGTTATAGACCTATCTTTTTTGTAATAATACTAAGCGGTCTCTGTGTAAGGATAAAAAACCCAATTAACTATTCTGGTAGGGGCATAACTGTAATTGAAAAATTTCAGGATAAAAAATCCGAAGATTTTAAAAACCGAACCGGGCATCAAACCGAGCATGTATCGGTTATTTATTTTTATAGTCGGACCAATGGGACTGATCGGTCGAACCGGTGATGATGTCGGCAATTCAAAAACCACGGAAAAGGTCGAACCTTTGTATTGTTGGTTTGGTTTGTACGATTTAACCGGGTCGGACCGAGTTAGACCGATATATCATATAAATAAATATGGAAAATGTTACATCATATCTTTTAAGGATTTGTTTACTCTTGTCCTTCCAAATCTTTCTAATAACATTTATACCACAATTTTTAATACAGTTGCATGTGTACCCTATATTTTTACAAAATCAATAGTAGTGACCTTTTATTCGTACACTTATACTCCCATTTTATACCAACATAACGATGATATTGTGAATTGTTTAAGAAAATATAAGATCACAAGTGAATTACTTAAATATTAGGGGTATAAATGTTCTTTAAAAAACTCGAAAGGGCAAATTAATCATGTTTCGTAAAATTTGTATAAATACATACATGGGATATAAAAAGTAATAATTTTAAAATTATTTAAACTATAATTAACGAAAGGTGTTGTTAATTTATTGCTTCTCATAGTATTATTATGACAATATCTTCTTTGTTTTTTATTGTTATAAGTGGACAACCCCATACAATGTGTGAAGATAGAGGTAATATTCATATGACAGGAAGGGAGAAGCGACGACACATGTGAAGGAGAACAGATAAAGGGATATTATACTATGGGTTAAAATGAGACTGGATTATGAATATTTCTAAAAAAGTTTGTATTTTGTTAATTTATTGGAAATTATTTTTGTCAAGAAAATGGATGGTCAAACTGACGATTTGGTTCAACTGGTCCAACCGGGCTTAAACGGTCCAACCGGATTTTGACTGATTTTTATTTTCTGAATAAAATCTGGGAGATTGGACCGTTTTTCCTCCGATTCTTGCTTTAACCGGTTCAACCAGCCGATTCGATTCAATTTTTAAAACCTTGAAAAATCCAATTAACTATTCTGATAGGGGCATAATTGTAATTGCAGAATTTCCGATGGGGGCATAAGTGTAACAACTTAGTTAACTATTCCTCGTTTGCACGGATGCCCCCCTGTTAGATTAGTATTGCAATCTAATTAACTGCACACTTTAGGGCATCAAGGGCCAAAATGCCCTCGAGATTTGAGGGGAATTGGAAAAAAATCATATACTTTAATAATTAACAGCCTAAACACTATTTCGTTCAGTATTCTCACACTACAACAAAGTTGATTTTATTTAACGAATAATTTGATATAAGTTGCCCGATCTTCTACAATTAAATCTATAATAATGAATAATACATTATTAATTGCTATAGCACTGCCAATAATCACAAGACAACTACTATCTATTGATTATTTCTAGTCTTTATCCGATTTAGCAATGATGGACACAAATTTTAACAAATAAATCAACGAATAAATCATTATTGTATACGCATGATATAACATCTCTTGCTAATTACAAGAGTAACAGATAATTTTGTAACGAATAATAATCATTGTCGGAAGATATATCAATTAATATTTCACTTATTCCATGTCATAAAACCCAATTTTGTTACAGTATTGACGTCGTTATTTTATAGGATAAATTATAAAAAGGTCGCAACTATGCGTCGATTCCCCACTTAGAGGTCTCATTTTTTAGATGTAACAAAGAGGAGACAGATCTTTTTTTATCTCAAATATAGGCTCCAGTAAGCTTCCATGACTCTTATATGTCGACGTTAAAGTCTGAAGTTGAAAGTTTAGGATTGTTCTTGTTACGGTTGAAAATTGAGATCCCTATTTGGAAATCAACGTATAGTTGAGCCATTCTTTTGTAATTTATCATAATTAATATATATTAATTGATCAGCTACACAAAGTGATTTTGATGAATCGGACCCATGGTTTATTTTGTATTCATAGTTAATCAACTACGAGCTGAAACTCGTAAAAATGCAAGGAAAATGATGGTATTTAAATGATGTCAAATATTTATAGGGTTTTTTATGGGTATCTCTCCAAGATTCTACAATTACAATTACACGCTGCCTTTTTCGCAATAATACATGTACATCCATATTCTTACAAAATTCACTGAGTTGTCCTTCCGTTGATGTAATCTAGGGGCATAAGAATTACAATAAAAAGGCATTATTGTGAATTCTGAGAATACATGAGCACAATTGTTATTGCAAATAAAGTAGGGGTATAATCGTAATTGCAGAATCTCAAGGAGCGCGAGCATAAAAAACCCTACATTTATACAGATATATTAGCCACTTTCATGGTGTGGGAGAAGACAACTAGATGAAATATACACAACCCTGTTATTATAATCTTGTAGAAGAATTCAAATGTTAGGTGGATATTCATCCTTGTCCCCCTCAAGTGGAGTATAATTGTAAATATCTTGGCACATTTTCATGAGAGGTCTTTAAAAAAAGGACTCCAACTATGACTTGATTCCGATTATAAGCCTTATTTTTTTAGATAGAACAAAGAAGGGTATGATCTTATTTTTTATCCCCAATGCCATCCTCTATAAATTTCTGCGAATGTTAAATTCTAAAGTTGAAAAATCCTGATTCCTCTTTGTTACATTTGAAAATTTGGGACCCCTAATTGGGATTCAATGCATAATTGGGATTTTTTTGTAATTTACATAAAAATGGTATTTTATACCATGACCCTTAAAATATTATCCCATTACATAATAACTCATATATCTTTGCAATTACACCACAACCTTGTAAACTTACTTTTACATCACGACTCTTGAACAAGGGTATGTGTTAAATACAGAAGCTTATAGGTGGTGTGGTCTATTTACAAAGTTTATAGGGGTTAAGATGAATTTGGACAAGATTTTATGAGTCATGGTGCGATAATCACAAAAATAATTATTTGAATGAATCTAGTGATATAAATATATATTATTTAAAAATTAATTTTTTAGATATAAATTCGATATTTCGAGTATAAAAAATGAGAGTGCATACTTCTTGTTTTCTTGGATTTTCTTGTCTTTATATTTTTTGTAGTTTTTTAAGTTCTTAGAGGATATTATTCATGCCGATAAAAATGGCAAAACACGATATTGGTATTTTTTTAAAAAAATGTATTCTCTTCAAGAACTGATCTCAATAAAAGGATTTTGCACAGATGAATACCTGAGTCATTAAGCCCCTATCACTGATCGACATGTTTTGGGTCGATCTGAGCCATCCAATATAAAGGGGTGCAAAACTTGCAAATGTGCGCTTAATAGTCTTGAGAATCGCCAAAAAAAGGGAAACCTCTACAAGCAACTCATGTGCATTGTGCGTGCGTAGGTCATTTGGAATCCTTCTAGGAAAATACTATTCTCATCTCCATTTATGTTTTGGATTGGAACGAATCACTCTAACATAGGGACCTAACATTAGAGACGATGTTGTTTACTGAAGAACCTCCTATGACCATTGGTAAGAAAAGCAGGTAAATGATAAATAGTCATAGTCCAGTTCTGTCTTATATGAAAAATGGATTAATCAATATTTTTCACAAATTTTACAAACATAAGCTATCTTCGTATAACCTCTTTTGCTGTTGAACTTCTTATTTATTTTTAATATTTTCATTCTTTTCCGGCTCTTGTATAAATAAAACCGATGCTTAAACCCTTTCCATGTTGACATCACAACGATGTACCGAAGAAGAAAAAATCGTAAAATCTTTTTCACGTTCAAATCATCTACCGAGTAATGAAAAAAATAATATAAGAATTTTAAGAGATTTTAAAGTAAATACCTATTTATTTAATTAGAATTAATTATTTTTTTCTTTGGAAAAAAAGGCCGTCTTAAGATGATGAACAAGCAACACGAGGACCAAAGTCCACATGAATAGCACAAAGACCAGTCCCGGTGCAGCACAGTACCATGAAGGCTTCTTCCTTCCCACCTCTCACACGCCTTCTCCAAATCTCTACCCCCCCCCCCCCCCCCCCTCCACGCGTCCTTACTATAAAGTCTGCATTAATCGTCTCAGGGGACGGAGGCTGAATCCGCAATGTGTCCCATACCATTGATGGGCAACACCCAGCACTAATTTCTGCCCGATTTTCTTCCTGTCTCCTCACAGGACTTGCCCTAATCTGTACAAAAAAGAGGAGCCCACAAAAGCTGAGCGCTTTCTTTGGTTTTGCACGATCTTTTTCCTCGCAGAGAAAGATGCTTGGAGCTGCAGCAGCTCTAATAAAGGTGGGTTTTTTTGTGGGTTCTTCTGTGGATGGAAGAGTTGGGTCCTCCCGCTTTTCTTTGTTGTTTGTCTGTTCTGTGCATCTTTAGGGATTTGGCGTTGATCTGGTTAGGGTTCTTTTTCTTCTTCATGTGATATTATTACTGTATAACTTTTGGGTGGAATTATTTTTGTTCAAATAATACATGTTATTTTTGTTTTGAATTTAATACCAGAGGATGTGCAGGCAGATGGCTATGGGATGAAATTTAGAAAAGGTTTTGTTAGTTTTAGAATATATTTAAAATCCTTCTAAAAAAATATTTTTTTATAAAAAAGAAAGTCTTTTCCTGATTTCCTTATTGTGCTCCCTAGAAAGAATTTCTGAATCTTGGAATATTAACTCTACTCAGTTCTAGTTGTTTTATTACCTGTATGAATGATAAGCACAATCATCACTTTCTAATCAACAGTTCTTTTTTATGGAGTTGCTGATGTTAATATTATCCGGAAAATTGGTCAGTAGATGCAGGTGCAAATACAATGAAGGCAATCAAGTGCTTGTGTTTCTCGACCGGATCTAAGAAGGATGAGTTCAGTCAAGCGAATGCCAGTTCAAGCAGATCGAACACAACCGTGTCGAGGGATTCTTCTTTCCTCAAGTCTGAAAATGTCTCTGCAACAAGTATAGACTCCCTTCCGAGGAGCAGCCCTTCGCCGTTTCTCCTACAGAAGAGGCAAACACTCAGGATTTTCGACTTATCTGAATTGAAGGATGCCACGAACAATTTTAGCCCGACGTTGTACATCGGCGAAGGTGGCTTTGGGTGTGTCTACAGGGGAGTAATTAAGAGCTCTGAGGATCCCCTGAAGAAGGATGAGATCGCGGTGAAGCAGTTGAGCAAGATGGGATTGCAGGTGAGAATCTGTTCGCTTTATTCGTTGATACCCGTACAAGCAGTTGCTTGTATATTAGTTCTTTCGTGATGAACACAGATCGATGAAGTTGTATGTATGTGTTGCAGGGGAACAAGGAATGGCTGACAGAAGTAAACGTTCTTGGGATCGTGGAACATCCCAATCTAGTCAAGCTAATAGGGTACTGCGCTGAAGACGACCGTGGGCTGCAGCGGCTTCTGGTATATGAATATATGCCCAACAGAAGCGTGATCGACCATCTATCGGTTAGGTCCTCAAAAACGCTACCATGGCCTCTGAGGTTGAGGATAGCTCTTGATGCTGCTCGTGGTCTGACGTACTTGCACGAAGAAATGGAGCTCCAGGTTTTTTAACCTTCACATATTTCACTCATAGTATTTCTATTTCAGAGTAGATAATCCTTACTAAGTGTAAAGATGGTTCCTAATCTTGATTGACAACTATGCATCGATATATTTTCTAATGGTTACTTGTCATAAACAGATCATTTTTCGAGATTTCAAGACGTCGAATATTCTCCTCGATGAACACTGGAACGCAAAACTCTCAGACTTTGGATTGGCTCGAGAAGGACCCGCAGCTGGAGCAAGTCATGTTTCTACTGCAGTACGATCTAATTAGACCATTAATTCTACTCGTGGAGTTTTCAGATTTCTGTCTGAAGATTAGCATTGAATAGTTTCGTGATCTAACAGGTTGTGGGGACAATTGGCTACGCAGCTCCTGAGTACGTGCAGACTGGACATCTTACAGTCAAGAACGATATCTGGAGCTACGGGGTCGTACTCTACGAGCTGATCACAGGCCGGCGCCCAGTCGATCGGAACCTTCCCAAGAATGAGCAGAAACTCTTGGAATGGGTTAAGCCCCATCTTTCCAATCCAAGAAAATTCCGAACCATAATGGACCCAAAGCTCTCGGGGCAGTACGACCTGAATTCTGCACAGGAGCTAGCTGAAGTCGCGAACCAATGCCTGGTTAAGCAGCCCAAGGACCGACCGAAAATGAGCGAAGTGCTGCAGATGGTCAAGAGCATAGTTGAGAGAGCGGACTTGCGAACACCGCAGCACTCATCAGCCAGCAATGATTCAAGAATGGCAGCTGCTAGTGAAGTGAGGAAGAACAGGCAAAGAGCTCGAAAGTAGGAAATTAAGATTGTTAATTACAGAGTGTTCATAACCAAGTTTGTTTTTTTTCTTTTGAATTATAGAATATATAGTTTAGGGAAAGTATAGATCTTGAATCAGCTTGCAAATGATGTAGAAGACATTTTATGTTACATTTAAGATGTATTTCACTTCAAGTTTTTTCTTGGCTAGTCCTTTACTATGGTATGCAGTTGTTTCTCTCGGTCTTTTATGCACTTGCGCGAGGGCATGTGCCTCTAATGTTATGATATTTTCAGCTTCAATTGTCACTAAATTCGAGATTTTCGGTATGAGAATCCTAACAAATGAATTGCCAAATATAATATAGCTTAAAAATAGCGATATGCCAAAAACAACTAGACCCTTGAAAAAGCCAAGAAAAAGCCCTTGGAGATTTTTGGGGTATGTAAAAATATGTGCCAAGCAATAAAAGAATATCGTGTGCTTTCTCTCATTTTCTTCGTGAGTGTATCCTCTTACATGGTATCAGAGCTTGACGGTCCAGGATCCATCGCCTTAAATAGACATGGTCAAAGCTTCAATTCGAGATGAGAGACGCCATCGACCATTTTCAGATGAACAAATCCTTCTCATTATTCCAAAATCACTTCATATTGTCTTTTAGCTCTACCTTACTATGTCTCCTTTGAATTGTCCATTCCCCAAACCCACCTAAACTACTAAACTCTCACATCCACTGACATTGTAACGTCACAGACTTAGGTCACCGATCTGTTATCAAAAAAACTGGCTCTGACAACTTGTTGGGTTCAGAACTAAATGGATCCGTTAACAAGTTGTCAAGTAGTAATCCACACCACTAATTCTATTCAATGTTAAAAAGAACTTGAGATCTGCAAATAAGATTTTATATATGAAGATTATCCGTAATAGAATTTTTAGACTTTGGTTATCGCAAAAAAAGTATAATGAGAAAATACTTCATATATTCAAAGCGAATAAGGCCAAGCTCACGAGCACCCATCTTAGAGCATGCTTCAAGTTACCTACTCAGCACAGTCCAAAGACAAAAGAAAAAAGGACAGATCCTTATGCCTTGACCACAAGAAGTTTGATGTATGTTATTGTATATATTAGACAAGATATTACAGAATCTATTGGAGGTTGTCAATATAGTTATGTCAAATTAATCAAAAGAGCAATGGAATGCAGTTAAATGGATCTTGAGATATCTCTATATACTAATAACACGTCTTTATTTTTACGCAATAAAGGTATTCATTTAGGACAATACAAGCTCTGATATGATATGTGATATCGGTGATAATCGATACATATCCGACTACTTTGATGCATAATTTATTATTGTTGCAGACGCACGTAAAGAATTCTAGAGGGTTAAGAAGCTCATAAACTTAATTTTCTTCAATAAAAGTATATCCTTTATTGTGTTAGTCAAAGCATAATTTACCTTAAGACAAGAATTCCACTTTCCATTCAAAGTCAAGTATGTTGATGTTATGTATCATTTTATAGAGGATGCGCTAATATTGAAGCAACATGTGAACTGTGTTGATATGGTGTCGAAGACCACCAAAAGAAAAGCTTGAGACATGTTACTCTTTCGTCAGTTTATAATCAGTTCTCATATCATCGGTGAAGACTTTAATGGTTTGCGAATTTGTCGAAGATTGGTGACCTCAAAATAATAGATTTGCAATCATAAAATCCGAGAACAATTGAAGACTTTCATGAAATTTTGATTCTCTATTGATTAACTAGAGACACTTCCTTAACTACCATATGCAAGACTTATATATGGATGCACAATCGATTCCCCGCTTACTATAAATAGGGAGGAAGATGGGTATGCCAATACAAGTTTGTATACTATAAGAAACAAATTAGATAGGGAAAGAGAGAGAAGAAAGAAGGTTCATTACTGCAACAAAATTTGGAGGGAGCACTCTTTGAGCTTCACACTCTCCAACTTTTATGCTAGGTTTAGTAATTTTTTATGAATTGTATCACCATATAGAGGGTTGGTTTATGTAAGCATTTCACGAGAGACTGATTTGATTATAGTGCATGGATTAAAATTACAACAAACCCTGTGACTGTTGACCCTCATATTGAGTGTAATCCATATTAAAGATTTTCTACAGTGACCATTTGCAACCTGATTTTATCTCTAGCAGATGTATCCTTGAATTTTCCATACCATGAAAGATCTGTTTATCAACTTTATGTTTTTGTTATGTGATATGATCTATATGGGAGTTATATTCCCATCATGTTGGATCCTCCAAACATGCATTAAGGTAACATGTTGTAATTTCTCATCCCTATTCAGATGTCCTGCTAGAGTCGTTGCATCATTCCACTTAACCTTAGGATTCATTTCATCCAACAACTGATGAATTTGTGATTCATAACTCTAAAAGTTGAAAATAGAGCTTTGTTCCAGGTAATTAGCTGCATATTTCCACTTATATTGCATAATTAGCATTTATGCATGCATTGATAATATCTGCATTTTAGCATTCATAATTGAATAAATAAGAAGCCCAATTCACTTGTAAATATTCACCTGTATATTAGATAAAATATCTTATTTGTATATTTTTTATATGAACTCCAAATCCAATAAAATCAACTCTATAGTATACACATTACTAACACTAGTTAAAGAAAAATATTAAAAAAATACTAGCTTGTAAAATTGACCAATAAACCCCCATCCAAGTTTGAAACCATGAATCTTAAAATGTGCATATCTCTCTCATATAGCTTCCGAATTAGGTCTACTCACTTTTAAAGTAATATACATTCAGAGACCTTCGAAACAAGACCAATTTCATTAAAATAGGAGCTCATATGCAAAACTTGGGTTTTGGGCCCCTTTTGTATATTGTACATATTGACCGTTTTACCCCTGTATTTTATCCTTTTATTCTCTTCATCATTAAAAATCCAAAAAAAATATATTAAATTGTAAATATTCTCCTCATATTTTCTCTATTTTTATTTTGATTTTTCTTTTATTGAAAAATGACAAAAAATACAAAAGATAAAATGCGGTATTTTATATCTATAAGGTACCACGCAAAAATACATTTTTGTACAGACGATTTCCTTTGATTTTCAACCCTTCATGAAAGTTGTAGATCTCGTCGAGACGAGCAACTTTTATGTTGATCACTTTTTAATCTAACCTCCTTTATTATTTCTTTTTTATTTTCATTTGCATTTAGTTGTGGATTTTTCTCGAAGAGACACGTGGCAACTCTTGGAGCTGCCATGTGTCGCCTCCTCATTCACCAACTTATACCATCTCCCTCCTTCATCCTGGACCGTTGGATGAGCAGGTTATTCATCAACGGCTAAGCTTCTTCTCTACTCATTCCTCTCCCACTCTCCCTTAACTTAAGGGAGAGGCCACTTCGACACCTCCAGATCCGACCCCATCTTCTCCATCTCTTATCCAACCGCCTCCTCCTCCTCTTTATATCCTCTCCATCTCCCACATTCATTCCCATCCGCCTACTGTGAGTGAAATCCCCGAGCTCCCTATCCATACTCAGTGACAGTGAGAGTGAGACCAAGGTTGAGCGACGACGGTCCTCCGGCAAGATCCAAGGGATCAAGGTCCCTTGCCGCAGCTCAAGCGTGAGCTGCTCGAGCTCCGTCTCTGTCGCGGCGTCGAGCAAAGACCCGAGGTGCTTCTCTTTGCATCTTCTTCCCAGACATCCGTCCATCGCCAGGTAATCTTCTTCTCACTCTCTTCTTCTTCTTCATTACACACCCATTCTCTCTCTACTCGATTCACCATCTTCCATCTATCAAATCGCCAAACGAATTGTGTTTCCACGATAAATGACACGTTGCAAATGCAACGGTGATTTTTAATTAATTTTTCAAAATAATTTCATCAACCGATTAATCTAACATTTAAGCCACTTAAACAAATGCATGAGGAACAGGAGAGGTGGTGAAATCCCCCCACATCCTCTCTCTCCTTCTCTTCTTCTTCCTCCGCAGTGTCGTCCCTGACATTTCGTGGGCCCTGGGCAAAAGAAAAAAATAGTCCCTTATAAATTTCGATGAACAATGTACCCTTATATAATTCCACGACTTTAGCATTAAGTTGTTCACTGAACGATTCTATAAGGGCTCATTTTTTGACGAGTTGTTTAATCAAAAAATCGATTCATAAGAGCTCATTTTTTAACAAATTGTTTCATCAAAAAATTCGATTGTTCA
This sequence comes from Ottelia alismoides, assembly GCA_037367405.1. Lineage (NCBI taxonomy): Eukaryota > Viridiplantae > Streptophyta > Magnoliopsida > Alismatales > Hydrocharitaceae > Ottelia > Ottelia alismoides. The sequence goes on along the minus strand of JAZKJV010009677.1, from coordinate 129,736 downwards.
TTTTTCGATGAGTTATTTTAGTAAAAAAATTGATTCTAAAAGACCTCATTAGGACATATAATATTTTTTCTAAATTAAAAGCTGAATACATGTAAAAATGGACCTCTAAAGTTGATGGAGCCCTGGACCATTGCACTCGTAAACTACCCTCATGGACAGCCCTGATATTGCCATGAGATTCACGCTATTACTATTGGATAAATACCTTACTAGACAAAATCATTCTTAAGCAAATGGTTTGCTATCCAAACAACTTCATCCCTTCAATTAATCTTTAATGTACAATTGCAACACTCACAACAGTCCCTGCTATCGTTTTCATTATCTCTTTGGAAGAAGGAAAATAATGGTCTCACTACAAGAAATTGAACCTAAGGCAACGAATTATTTGAATATTTGTTGCTATATCTTCCGAAGTTAACGATTTAATAACGAATATTATTCGTTGTCAAATAATTTTTTGTACGTGTAATTAACAACGAATATCATATTTGTTGTTAAAGGTTCATATAACGACGATTTTTCGTTGAATTATTCATTAAAATTCACGCTAATCATTGCCATATTTAGCAACGATTGGAAGAAAACGTAACAAATAATCATTGTTATATGATTCGTTGCAAGGAATATAGCAACGAATACCATTATTCGTTGCGAATTTAAAGAAGTAAGCAACGGATAATATTCATTGTTATATATTTAACTACAGAAAATATGGTAACGAATATTAAATTATTCGTTACCTTAGATCAATTTTCTTGTAGTGTCTAAAGTCATTGTTCTACAAGGAAATGCAACAACTATTTGAACTCGCTCTTATTTTATGAATACAGAGAGGATATATATAGTTCAATATAGCATATGCCTCGTTATCTTGTATCTATATGTATTTCACCATGAAAACAAGAGCCATATATGTTCGTTTCCCAATACAATATATGTTATATATTAGTTAAACTTATTACAATCTATCTCGATTTTAGCAGCATCCAGGAAAATATATGAGACAGATTAAATAGAAAATCACACATTCCATCCATTGTTGATAATCGCACAATTATACCAATTCCTATGCAATTAGCCATGTTGAATCTCAATTAATAATCCGTCCGATGTTATGAAATTTGTCCCTCGATGTACAATGTCATTGTGTCCCGCTATTGGTTAACAATAAATTCCTATGGAAAGTTGCAGTCCCAGAAACTTAAAAGAATTCAAAACTGTGAAACAAGTAAAGAATAAAAGATTTAAAAAATATGATAACGTAATAATGACAAAAGAATTACCAGTGTCGTTCCCATTCGAACTTTTTCGGGAGAGAGATCGAGAGAATATAACATCAAAGATATTGAGAAAGAGAGAGGGTGTGATGAAATAAATTAAGAATTGCTTGAAAAGATAAAATGTGACTGTTGAGTAGATGATTTCATGGGAAGAGCAAACATCTTTTCCTTATTGGGAATCTCGCAATAAAAATGTTGAGGTAGATGGAGATCTAAGGGGCTTATTTTTTTAATTTTTCAACATACAAGAAAATAGGCCCCTTAAACTTCATGGGCCCTGGGCCGTTGCACTTCCAAACAACCCCCAGGGCCAGCCCTGTTCCTCCGCCTATGTGTGGCCCTCCTCCTCCTGGAGCTCCCACGCCGCACCCCAAGCACCTGAAGCCACGCCCAATGCGAGCCACCATCGACTCCAGGTGCAGCGGCGCGACGGCCGCCCCACCGGCCACACCTCATCCTCCACCAGAGGCCGCACCCAACACCTCCTTCGCGCGCGGCCATCTCCGCCCAGCCACTGTCTCCGCGGCCTCCGCCTACACCAGTCGCCGCCCCTGAAGCGCGCGGCCGAGCCCGCGCATCTCCAGCGCTCGCCAACCCCGCACGCACGGCCGCGCTTCTTCCCCTCTCCGCTGCTCTCGACGCCTCACCGCCACCAGCCGCCCGCCCGTGTCTCCCGCCGCCCTCCAACCCGTGGCCGTCACCTCACCCCGCATCGACCACCGGCGCCACCCTCCATCCACGCCATCGACCACCGTGAATACCAAGATCCTCTGTTTCAACCCAAAGAAACAGAGAAGTTTTAGCAGATAATAAAGACAAAGTGGGCATTTGCAAAGGGGATACTTGCACCCTTTTGCAAGTTTTTTAAAAAAATTCAAGTTTCCGGTAATTGCATGTAAGTCCATGTTCTTCACTTCAGCTCATATTTCTTTTTCTGTATTGCATTTATATCCATGTCATTGCACGCATATTTAGACATTCATTTAACATCATTCTTAAATTTGGAAAATTGCATTGTATAGCCTACATTGTCCTCTTCATTGTATGATGCTTGGCATATTTTTATAACATCAATGGATTTTTCTATCAATTAATTGGTTCCATTTTGCTATATTTTGCCCATTTATGCTTGTTAATTGATAGTGCTTTCTCTGTGACTCCAAAGATTCCTCAAAAATCACAGTAGATCTAGGATAAGAAGCTTTACTTTGCACAAAAATTTCATCTCATTTGCACGTATCTCGAGGCCTAAATAAATCATCTAGTGATTTGATTAATTGATTTTTAATAGGTCCATTTCACATGAAAATTTAGGTTTATTAATTTTCCTGGGTTCTTCACACTTGGATCTATCTAGGATAATTTTTACATCCAAAAATAATGTGGTTTGGTATTTATTAAAATTAAATTAGTCAAAATCACCTTGCATTTATTTTTAATTCATAGTTAACTCATCCAGTGTCAGAAAACTTTAAAAAATTAGGGTTGCTTAATTCCATCATATTTCATCATCTGGCCAAGTTTCATCATTTTTGGACTTAATTTGATCACTTATCTGAATTAACATTTAAATCGGCCTGATTGTGCATGTGTCTTGCATCAAATATACTAAAAAGACCAAAAATATCATCCACTGAAAATCAAACCTTGGAAATCGCTAAAAATTCACCTAAGGAGACAACTGCCTCCCTCAGATCGACCTTGGACTTCCAACCAAGTAAAAAAAATTGCCGCTCGAGATTAACTTGCTTTAATTAAAAGTGGCTTTTGATCTGCTCTCATTATCCGACTGCAATGAACGATATAAATTAATTTGAACATTAATTTGCTCGAATTAAAAGGGTAGGGGATGCAGTATCAAAATAGCGCCGTTGCCGGGGAGGCAAACGGCTTAGGATCATTTTAGAAAAATTAGATTTCGTTTTCCATTCACTCGGGTAGTCTGACCCCCGAGCCGTCTTGTAATTATCCATATTTTAATTATTTTTCTGACCATTTCTGTATATAACTCTCTCTAACATTCTTGTATCTTTTTTTACGAGGGCTCGGTGGACTTGGAGCGGCTTTCTTGAAGCCAACGCATCTCGAAGTGTATCGGAGGTCGACGATTGTTGGATCAAGTCGGTTGTTGGACGACAAAAAGATTTTTGTAACTTAAAAAAAAGAGTGTATGCATTTACAGCGGTTCCCGTTTGGGTTCTCGCGCTTGTAAACATAGTGGAACCGTATCCCCGTCTGCTGTGTGGATTGAATTTTAGAATAGGCTTGCACTAACGGCTCCTCGAGGCACTCTAGGAATTACTTGTTCTCGCAATTTTTAGGACCACACATCACTTAAAAGACGCACTTAGACCGCAGATCTAGTCAAAAATAATATGTTCTTCACTCGCTAATAGAACTGCCTGTCTAGAAGCGGCTTTTCATCGATTGCATTCATTTAGTGGAAAATTTCAATTCAGTACTGCATCCCGCATTGTAGAGAGACGGAGGCACTGTAAGTCTTCTTACTCAAGCATTCATCATCGTTTTCTCGATTGCATCGGCTTTTTCCGATTCTCTCTCTCTCTCGGTTTTCTAACCTAAGATAAAGGAATTGGGATTGGACGGTAGACGTGATTGCTTGTGTGGATTAATATCAGTGACAACTAATCTTGAAAATCGGGACTACTAATTGAATTGGACCAAAAAAATTAACTAAAATTAACCCTTGTTTGCGGGAGATTAACCCCGACCTTGTTTTCAGGCTGAGTGAGGGTACTTGAGTGTGTGTAAAAACCTTAAGGCAGAGCCCAAATCCCCGCCTTACATATCGCGTACCAACTGATCCTAGTAAATATCACGAGTTGAATATTTTTAGATTCACTGACTAGTACCAAGTAGCCTCTGCATGTTCATGGGTAGTCAGGGGTGAACCAGCGGTACTTCGCGACAAGTTGTTAGTAACCCTTTGAGGGTGAAGTTCCAGCCCTGTCAGCCTCCGCCTGCTTGCAGGTAGATAGGGGCATGGTCTTTGAGTCCATCAACTTGGGATAGGAGCGAAGAAAGGAAGGGCGTTGGTATCTAAGGCAACAGGTTAAACAGGGGAGACGCATCCGGCTTTTTAGTCGACTCCCCTATAGGCCACGTAACATTTGCTACTTGTCTGAAAATTCACACTTAAAATTAACAAGACTAATCGGACTCGATTTCGATTCCTTCACCGTGTTGAGTATGAACTCAGGATTTGCTCTTGCATTTGTCTTCGTGTCTGCTCGTGTGTGTTATCTTGCATATTTGTGTATTTTCTACCTCGTTATGCTTCATCATTTCCTCTTCAAGATGTTGGGACATTGGCCCACATACCCTGTGACTTCTGGTCATTCCTCCTCGACCATATACCGTTCATCTTCACCTTCTTCTTCTTCTTCCATGTATCCTCTGCCATCCACGGGAGACACGTACCCGTGGTCGGTTCCACCTCAATCCGATTATGAAGTCATAACTTCGACTGACTTCTCCACTTCTTCGCATTTCTCACCTACTCCTTATTCTAACATTCTGGATCCACTTCCACCTTGGGCTGACTGTCCTTATTCTCGAGAGCTTGCAGGAATCAAAGGATCCAATGAAGAGCAAGCCACTGCTGAGATAGATGATTGGCAAAATTATATGCCCCCATTCTCACCTCAAGTAGGGATCAGATAACAATTTACATATACACATCCCGACTTGACCTTAGGGCATAACTTGGTCGATCGAACAACCCGAATGGAGAGGTCTGAATATCATGATTTTCCAGACTTGATTGACTTTAGTGATCAAGCTTCCATTAACCAGTCTTCACTCGGATAACCTATACATTCACAATATTGGACTCATGAGTTAGACTTATCAGTCTCTGTTTCATCATATGAGACTCCGACCAATATTTGCCATCTAGATGGTCCATACTCGATCCAGCACTACATGCCAGAGTCTAGGTATGTTGAGTATGAGACCCCAATATCTCAGCAGTATCCTCCAATTGATCAGAACTCTCCCATGATTTGTCATGAGAATTTTGTGGAGGATTGACGCGTTGCGGACCTACCCTTGTTAATAGTGTTTGATAGACTGTTTCGTTGCAGTCGGATAGATCCGTGTCGATCAAAAATTAACTGCACGACTCGATTAATCGTGGAATGAATTAACACGCGGTTTTATGTTTATTTAGCATGGGCAAGCCTCAAGGTCGACTCAAGGAGGCAAAGGAACAATTCGGGATCAAGTTAGAGTGATTAGATTACGGTTTTTCAAGTGGTTTTTTTGTAATTTTTTATGCAATAAAAATACCAATGCTCCAATGCGGATGAATTAGGTTGTTAAGAAAATCAACAACTTAGCCAAATTTAATTTTAATGTGAAATTAATCCAAATTAACCAAATTGTATTTTTCCTACAAAGCTAATCCAATGATGAATGCAAAATATTTTTTTTATTTTTGGATTTTAAATGCACAAATGAAAAATGCAAACTTTTTTGGGGTTTTTATGCAATTTTTCTTGCAAATGATATGCAAAAACTATGAAAAATTTACTATAAGATAAATATGATTAAATGAAGCTACACTATTTTTTTGGAATTTTCTGACACTTTTTGATTTTTTTATAAATTTTTATTGAAAATAGAGTGGTTGTGTGTATTTAGTTCCTAATAAATCCACGAAATAAAATTAACCAGAGATTGATTTATCTCTAATAGATATTTCGATTAGGAATTCAAGAGAATTGAAATTTCTCAAAACTGTTATTCGTGGAATTAATTAAAAATCAACTACATATATCACTCTACAATTTATTTTATGCACAAGACAACTCCGAATTGGACGAAATTTTGGGTATAATTAAAGCACACTTAGAGGCCTCATCTACAATTTTTTTCACAATTTTTGGAGCAAGAAATATATATGTGCGAATTTCAGAGCGGAAATGGGTAAAATATCACTGATTTTCAATGTCTGAATTTTATAAATAATCGGATGCTCATAAAAATGCAAATACATAGCCACAAGATAAAGAATTAGTTTCTCTACAAAATGCTATTTTTCATTAAAATAAATGATGCTATTTTGAAATCCAAATAATCATGCAACGCCAGGGGTCAAGGTTTTTGAAATCGAACCAAACATCGAACCAGAAACCTTGTTGAAATGGTCGGATCGGGTCGAACCATGTAATCAAACCGGTTCAACCGGATGATGACGTCATCATTATTTAAAACCGGATTAAACCGGCCCGGTGAAAAAAAGTGGTTGAACCAGCTAATCAAACCGAAATGAAATAATATATATATAATATACACTTAATATACTTGAGATATATATAAAATACGTAGATAATGTATATATTTCACAGTATGCATAAAGTATTTTTCTTATACACCATCAAATATCAAACATATCATATATATATATATATAATTTGGACTTGATGCTCTATAATATGATAATAGTTTAATTATTTTTAAAACCCAACACATGCAAAAAGTTGTGTTAGTGTAGTTGGTTGGAAGTATAAAAAGGTAACCAAAGGTCATGGGTTCAAGTCTCACTAATAGTAATATTTTTAAATAAATTAAAAATTAAATGCGGTTCAACTTCGGTTGAACCTAGTTAAACCGGGTCAAAAAAATAAGTTGAATCGGGCAGGTTAATTAAAATTTGAACAATTAAAACGAACCAGCATAACAAGTTAACCGGATCGGTCCAGGCCCGGTTCACCGGTCGGACCGGTCGTTTTGATTGTTCAAATTTTAATTAACCCGCCCGGTTCAACTTATTTTTTTGACTCGGTTTAACCGGGTTCAACCGAAGTTGAACCGCATTTAATTTTTAAATTATTTAAAAATATTACTAAAACCTAAACCCTATGCAGTTTTTACAACTAAAACAAAAAAGGGAAAATGGACCTTTTCTTCTTCTTGTTCTGCATGTTAGGGCAAAAGGCAACGGGGGAGGATGGGCGGCGGCGCAGTGGCCGGCACGCGGGGACGAGGCGCCGCTCGAAGCAGCACGCGGAGGAGCACGAAGGTGGGCAGCGCGCGGCCGTATCGCGCAACGGCGCGGGCGGAAGGCGCGGTTGGTATCGCGCGCGCGGCGGCGAAGGCGGAAGATGAGGTCGCGCGGCAGATGACGGCGGAGCGCGAGCGACGTGGGGCGGCGCGCTTGGCTGCGAGGTGTCGGGGGGGAGGAGGCACGCAGCGAGGCAGCAGCCTGGGATGGAGGGCGCGCGACCTGGAGGTCGGTGGTGTTGGGTCGCGGCTGAGCGGAGCTGGGGGGTTGCGGTTGTGGTTGAGCAGTTCGCGGAGGGCGGCGGAGAAGCCGCGCTAGGGGGCGCACAGTGGCTGGGCGCACGCGTGCGGAGGGACTCCGCGGTGGAGGAGACAGCAGGAGGCGGAGCGCGGGTGCGCCACCGCTCGGTCACGGGCGGTAGGTGCGCCTGGCGGCGTGCACGGCCGGCGGCGAGGGGCCGCGGGGCGTGCGTCCAGGCGGAGAGGGGGCAGCGCGGGAACGACGCTGGGGAGGAGTGGCGGCCTCGGGCTGGGGCGGCGCAGTGGGACCAGCGGGGGGGTGCGGGGTAGCGTGACGGCGGAGGGCGGCGGCGACCGAGGAGGAGGTGTCGGGGTCGGCCTGGAGGCACAGGGACGGCAACCTGTTGTTGTGTTTTTTTGTTTTGTATTTTTTTATATTTTCTTTATAAACAGGTGATGAAAGTGTTGTGATTAAATGAAATAGGAATGTGGTGAATGATGATAGTGGTGGTGGTGGTTAATGATGTGTTTGATTATGATGAAGAACAAGGAAAAAAATATGTTAGATAAAAATGAAATGACAAGATGAAGATAGAGTTGCTTACCTGCGGTTTTGCCAGGAGGAGTCGCGTCGTGTGGTTTCCGTCGTCGCTTCAAGGAGATGGCGGCCTCCGAAGCTTGAGCGAGTGCGATTGGAATCTCACGATGCGGCAATGGTGAAGCCGCAGATCTCGCCTGAAAGGTTGTCGTCGCTCAACTTGTCTCCTTCAGTTGTCACTTGTTGGTTGAAGGGGCTCGACCTCTCTTCTCTCGAATCGGCGGATGAAGAAAAATGGAGGATGGGATGGGATGGGATTATAAAGGATGAGGAGAGGGAAGCTAGAGAGAATGGGTGGTGGAGAGAGTGGAGAAAATGGTGGCTTGGAGTGGGGAATAAGAAAGGAAGGAGTAAAAGGAAGATAAATAATAATATAATAATAATATAATATAAATAAAATAAGTAGGCTGCTAAAAATAACAATAATTAAAATAATAATAATTAAATTATAAAATCCAAAAATAATTAAAAAAATAAATCCGAAATTAATAAAATAATAAAAAAAGGTGACACGTGGTGGCTCCAAGAGCTGCCACATGTCGCTCCTCGAAAATTCAAAAATTAAATGTAAAGAAAATTAAAAAGAAATAACAAAAGGGATTAAATCAAAAGGTAGTCAACACGAAAGTTGCTTGTCTCGATGAGATCTACAACTTTTGTGAAGGGTCAAAAATCAAAGGAAGTGATATGTACAAAAATATATTTTTGGATGGTACTTTATAGATATAAAATACCACATTTTTCCTTTTGTAATTTTTTATCATTTTTCAAAAAGAGAAAAATTAAAATAAAGTTGGAGAAAATATCAAAAGAATATTTACAACTTAATTTAGTTTTTTTGGATTTTTAATAATGAAGAAAATAAAAGGATAAAATACAGGGGTAAAACGGTCATTATGTACAATATACAAAAGGGGCCCAAAACCCAAGTTTTGCATACGAGCTCTAATTTTAATGAATTTGGTCTTCTTTCGAAGGTCTTGGAATGTATATTACTTTAAAAGTGAGTATATCTAATTCGGAGGCTGTATGAGAGAGGTATGCATATTTTAAGGTTCATGGTTTCAAACTTGGATTGGGGTTTTATTGGTCCATTTTGCAAGTTAGTATTTTTTGATATTTTTCTTTAATTAATGTTAGTAATATATACACTATAGAGTTGATTTTAGTGGATTCAGAGTTAGTATAAAACATATACAAATAAGGTATTTTATCTAATATACAGGTGAATATTTACAAGTGAACTGGGCTTCTTATTTTATGCAAATATGAATGCTAAAATGCAAATGTTATCAATGCATGCATGAATGCTAATTATGCAATATAAGTAGAAATATGCAGCTAATTACTCGGGAACAAAGCTCTATTTTCAACTTTTAGAGTGATGAATCACAGATTCATCAACCCCCTATACTTAAACCTTGCTCGTCCCCGAGCAACTAAAATGAAATGCAAGAGTGAAATGATTTTGGATTCCATACCAAGGTCATGAACAAAAGTTGAAAATGGAGCTTGACTCGACCTTTGGATTAATTGTGTGGCGGAACGTTATTGGGATCTGAATTTAAGACCTAACAGACTTCAAGTTCCACAAGTCTTCTATTCAAGACGCCTCAACAGTCAGGTCAGAACAAATCTTCAAACACAAATTTCTGATGACTATGATTCTTACTTGTACTATGTAAGTGTAAAATAACTCCTTACATCAGAAATGGCTCAGAACCAGCCTCCTCTAACAATGTAACTCAAATAACCCGGTCCAGTAACTCTTTCCTCGAGGAGCGGGGTATTCCCTTCTAAGTTCAAGTGCGGCCAACTCAAGAGGAGGGGGTAGAGAAAAGAATGGACGGTAGCCAGTGTAGCTACCTATCCCGAGATGCCTGACCAGTGTAGCCAAGTCATCCAGCTGCAGACTTCTTGCTAATATACATACTCCGACAGGCAATTTATTTATTTTTTTTTGGCCTGTCTATTTTTTTGGAGTTCTTGCATTTTTTCTTTTTTTTCCCTTTTGTTTTTTAGAACTATATACAAGGTGCAGCATGTACATCAGGAGTTTTTCCTCTTGAGCCAGTAGATTATCCCTCTTTTGAAGCATTATTGCAACCCACAGCATCCTGTCCTTAGACGTCAACACTACCAGATTAGGTTGAGATGCACTACCCTCCCTAGAGGAGGACAGATGTTTCCACCCGTGTGCTACTCCAAGCTAAAGGATTCCAGCTCCTCACCACTTCATCAATGAAGAGCTACGTGCATTGTGCTTGTCCAAGTTAGGTCACTGTCTAAAAGAATCATGCGTGTGCACGAAATATTCTACTTAGACTAATCAAGATGGCATGTGAACATAGACTCGCGGACTCAAAGAATTAAGTCACTTGACCTGAGAAATCTTAACTCCAGTTCCTATAAGGTTCCTCTGAAATTAGGTGGATTAAGGTCTAATCAAGTCAATCCTCAACATCTGTTCATAACTTGGTTCAGAACCCACTGGCTTTTCACCTTGCATATGCAATATATGCAGATGAGTGTAGATGACATGCGATGAATGAAATGCAAGACTCTTTTTTTTATGCAAGGATGCAAAAGTAAATAAGAAGCCTTTATTTTCGACATTTTCATTTTATTTTCTATTATACAACAATTTTTACACCAATTTTTACTTTGTAATAATATACATAGTATACAAGTTTTCTTTTGGTATACATCCTATTTTACAACAAATTTTACAGAGTATGTTTTACAAGAATTTTACAACTTTTTATACAAGTATTATACATATAGTACACATTTTTTTCACTTTTTACCCACCCCGTAATTATTGCATAATATATACAAAAATACGTGAAAATACGTGAAAGTATGAGCTATGGGTAAAGTATATATGTAATATATACACGCCCTCCTATACTTAGCGTGTGCTATGTCCTCAGAGCACGAAAAGCGAGGAAAAAGACAGCTCATGCTAAGCGTAGGAGAGCTAAAATTACAAAAAGTATAGAAGTCGCTCCGCCCCCCTATACTTAGGCTCTGGCAGCCTAAGTGTAGAAGAATATCAAAAACGGGGTGGACGAGGTCAAGAGGGGAAATGAATTAGTATATACATGGCGGGCATCGATCCCCCTATACTTAGGCTCTGGTCAGCCTAAGTATAGGACAGGAGTAAGTATGAGGACCGATGTGATCTGGAGGATGTACAATGAATAGTGAATGGACTCGGGTCACTCTCCCCCCTATACTTAGAATCTGGTTATCCTAAGTATAGTCATAAAATGAAATGATATGTAATCGGGGTGAGTGAATCGAATCATTGGGGAGGGAGGGAGAGAAAATATATATAAGAAAGAGTGAAAATATACAAGGATTAAGAAGGTTTGTGACGAACCTTCTTGCGGACGTGAGGAGGTGGATAATATACATATGTGTCGCTGTCGGAATCGTCCTCAGATGAATATTAGTGAGGTGTAGGGATCGTCCAACGAGGGTCGACACATGGCTGCTTGCTTAGATACGGCTTAAGAACAGCCGAATTGAGCTCACTCATATAAATCACCTTATCCGGACCAAATGAGGACTCCTCAGAAAATTCCTTCTCCGGTGTATTGAAGGAAACTTTCTTAGTCGGTTTTCTATTGAATCATGGAGAGGGAGATGAGAGCGATGCGCCTTGAGAGGTTTGGCGGAACTCCTTGAGGAATCAATTCTCGACTTTCTCTCACTAGATAGCCGACTAGAAGAGGGAGCAACCGTATTTTTATGTGGAGTCAATTTAGTCTTGGTTGTTTCCTTTGAAGGTCCAGGACATGGTGTGGTGTTGACCATGAGTTCCTTATTAGACGAGTCACAATATAGATTATAATATTCCTGAAGGGTCAGCACATGTCTCGGGAAGGTGCTAGTGGTCTCAGCTGGCTTGGCAATATTGGACTCTTGTGTCGGATCATCAAAATGGTCAAGGCAATCAACAAAGGTCATGTCCGACTTAATGATAGCTTCTGATCGTGGGTCCTCCTTAGAAGCTGTCACGGCGGTGGTGCAAGCAGTTGATGAGGTGAAGGTGTGAGGAGTCTCAGAACCAACGGTCGTCCGGATAATCGGTCTCTCAGGTGTAGCAGAGAGGTGGGACTCATCTACCTCTCGATGATCACAACTGTCAGTGGATGTGCGGGTCACCTTAGAGTAAAGTGTATCAAAGAATGGGTGAGGTCAGAGTGCTCCCAATGCTGAAAAATCAATCTCCCGAGTCTCATAATCTTTAGTCGCTTTAGCTGAGGCTAAGAACGGCTTCCCGAGAATAATCGGAGACTGGGTGAACTCTCCTCGGTGCTCAATGTCAATGATTGTGAAGTCTACCCGAAGTAGAGCACCTTGGAAAGTAATGATGATTGAAATATTTCCTCTAGACCGTTTGATGGATCAATCAGCCAGCTGAACGATCTCTCTCGACTTTTTGATTGGCATGAGTTTGAGCTTGTCAAACACAGAGGTCGGGAGGATATCGGAGAGTCATCATTGATTCTTGCATGGGTAAAGATAGTGTCCTTGATTTCACATTCAACCCTAGGCAACCGCTTCACTCTGCGGCTTTTGGTCTTTCTTCCCATCACCAAGGAGGTGGCCATAGACACTATGTGTTTCTCAGTCCTTGTTCTCTTAGTACCCGACCTCTTGGGCATCAATTTACTCTTTACAAATCTCTTGAGGTCGGGGAAGTGATCTATGGCCTTTATTAAGGGAAGATTAAAAATCAATTCTTCATCGAGTGCTTCCCTTATGACAGGATCCAGTTTTTTTAGGTCTTTTTCATTTTCAATTTTTATGCGGATTTTTGGTTTTTCAATTTTTTTGGTATTTTTGATGGATGAATGATCAGACCCTGGATTGGAGGGTAAGTGCTTAGTAGAAGAGGGAGATAGAATGGACTTCAGCTGTACAAACGGTGTGGGTTTCCTAATGTTCACTTGGTTTTCAACATCAGATCTACTTACTTCCACTTTCATACCCAGGATGTCAGAAATTGATTGCAATATTTCCATGACATCTCTCAACTCGTTACCACATGATTCATTTTTCTTAACAAGTCTAGAGATGTCATCCTCCACAAAATTCTCATGACAAATCATGGGAGAGTTATGCTCAATTGGAGGATACTGCTGAGATAATGGGGTTTCATACTCAACATACCTAGACTTTGGCATGTAGTCCTGGATTGAGTATGGACCATCTAGATGGTAAATATTGGTCGGAGCCTCATATGATGAAATGGAGACTGATAAGTCTAGCTCATGAGTCCAATCTTGTGAATGTATATGCTCTCCGAATGAAGGTCGATTGATGGAAGCTTGATCACTAAAGTCAATCAAGTCTGGGAAATCATGATGTACAGGCCTCACCATTCGGGTTGTTCGATCGACCATGTTATGCCCTAAGTTCAAGTCGGGATATGTATATGCTAATTGTTGTATGGTCCCTACTTGAGGTGAGAATGAAGTATGTGGGAGCATATAATTTTGCCAATCATCTATTTCAGCAGTGGCTTGCTCTTCATTTGATTCTTTGATTCCTGCAAGCTCTCGAGAGTAAGGACAGTCATCCTAGGGTGGAAGTGGATCCGGAGTATTAGAATATGGAGTAGGTGAGAAATGTGAAGAAGTGGAGAAGTCAGTCAAAGTTCTGACTTCATAATCAAGTTGAGGTGGAACCAACCACGGATAAGGGTCTCCTGTGGATGGCAGAGGATACATGGAAGAAGGAGAATGTGAAGATGAACAGTATATGGTCGAGGAGGAATGATCAGAGGTCACAGGGTATGGGGACCAATATCCCGACATCTTGAAGAGAAGAGGATGATTGTAAGTAGTTTGAGGTAGAAAATGTGCAATTATACAGGATAACACACACGGACAGACACGAAGACAAACGCAAGAGCAAACCCTGAGTTCACACTCAACATGGTGAAGGACTCAAAGCCGAGTCCGATTAATCTTGTTGATTTTATGTGTGATTTTCAGACTAGTAGCAAAGGTTACGCGGCCTATAGGGGAGTCGACTCAAAAAGCCGGATGCGTCTCCCCTGTTTAACCTGTCGCCTAAGATACCTGCGCCCTTCCTTTCTTCGCTCCTATCCCAAGTTGATGGATTCAAAGACCATGCCCCTATCTACCTGCAAGCAGGCGGAAGCTGACAAGGCTGGAACTTCGCCCCGAAGGGTTACTAGCAGCTTGTCGCGGAGTACCGCTGGTTCACCCCTGACTACCTGTAAACAGGCGGAGGCTACTTGGTACTAGTCGATGAACCTAAAAATATTCAACTCGTGATATTTTCTAGGATCAGTTGTAACGAGATATGGAAGGCGGGGATTTGGGCTCTACCTTAAGGTGTTCACACACACTCTAGTACCCTCACTCAGCCTGAAAACAAGGTCGGGGTTACTCTCCCGCAAACAAGGGTTAATCTTAGTCAATTTTTTTGTTCAAATTCAATTAGCAGTCTCGATTTTAGAGATTAGTTATCACTGAGATTAATCCACACAAGCAATCACGTCTACCGTTCAATCCTAATTCCTTTATCCTAGGTTAGAAAACCGAGAGAGAGAATCAGAAAAAGTTGATGCAATCAAAAAAACGATGATGAACGCTTGAGTAAGAAGACTTACAGTGCCTCCAGCTCTCTACAATGCAGGATGCAGTACTGAATTGAATTTTTACACTAAATGAATGCAATCGATGAAAAGTCGCTCCTAGACAGGCAGTTCTATTAGCGAATGAAGAACAGATTATGTTTGACTAGATCTGCGGTCTAAGTGCGTCTTTTAAGTGGTTGTGTAGTCCTAGAAATTACGAGCATAAGCAAACCCTAGAGTGGCTCGAGGAGCCGCTAGTGCAAGCCTATTCTAAAAATTCAAATCACACAACAGACGGGGACACGATTCCACTATGTTTACACGCGCGAGAACCCAAACGGGAACCACTGTAAATGCAGACACTCTCTTTTTTACAAGTTAATAGAAATCTTCTTGGCATCTCAACAACCGACTCGATCCACGAATCGTTAACCTCTGATGTACTTCGAGTTGCGTCATCTTCAAGAAAGCCGCTCCAAGTCTACCGGGCCCTCGCACAAAAAGATAGAAATTATGTCAGAAAGAGATATATACAAAAGTGGTTAGAAAGAAAAAATGGATAATTACAAGATAGCTCGGGGGTCAGACTATCCGAGTGAATGGAAAACGTAAATCTAATTTTTCTAAAGTAATCCTAAGCCGTTTGCCTTCCCGACAACGGCGCCATTTGACGTGCCGCGGACCTACCCTTGTTAATAGTGTCTGATAGACTGTTTCGTTGCAGTCGGATAGATCTGCGTCGATCAAAAATTAATCGTATGACTCGATTAATCGTCGAATGAATTAACATGTGGTTTTATGTTTATTTAGCCTGGGCAAGCCCCAGGGTCGACTCAAGGAGGAAAAAGAACAACTCGGGATCAAGTTAGAGTGATTAGATTACAGTTTTCCAATTGGTTTTTTTGTAATTTTTTATGCAATAAAAATGCCAATGCTCCAATGCGGATGAATTAGGTTGTTAAGAAAATCAACAACTTAGCCAAATTTAATTTTAATGTTAAATTAATCCAAATTAACCAAAATGTATTGTTCCTATAAAGTTAATCCAATGATGAATGCATAAAAAATTTTTGGATTTTTGGATTTAAAATGCACAAATGAAAAATTCAACTTTTTTGGGGTTTTTATGCAATTTTTCGTGCAAATGATATTCAAAAACTATGAAACTTTAGTGGAAGATAAATACGACTAAATGAAGCTAACTAATATTTTTGCAATTTTCTGACACTTTTTGATTTTTTATGAATTTTTACTGAAAATAGAGTGACTGCGTGTATTTAATTCCTAATAAATCCATGAAGTGAAATTGTCCAGAGATTGATTTATGTCTAATAGATATTTTGATTAGGAATTCAAGAGAATTGAAATTTCTCTAAAATGTTATTCGTCAAATTAATTAAAAATCAACTACAGATATCACTCTACAATTTATTTTATGCACAATATAACTTCAAATTGGACGAAATTTGCACTTTAATTAAAGCACACTTAGAGGCATCATCTACAATTTTTTCACAATTTTTGGAGTAAGAAATATATCTTTGCGAATTTCAGAGCGGAAATGGGTAAAATATCACTGATTTTCAATGTCTAAATTTTAATAAATAATCGGATGCTCATAAAAATGCAAATAAATAGCCACAAGATAAAGAATTAGTTGCTCTACAAAATACTATTTTTCATTAAAATAAATGATGCTATTTTGAAGTCCAAATAATCATGCAACGCCAGGGGTATCAATGCAATACAGAATTGAAATTGAAAAATGCTGAACTGTGAATAAGGACGCTTTTGCAAATAAAATAACTTAAAGAACAAATTATGCAGTTTTAACAACTAAAATAAAAAAGGGAAAATGGACCTTTTCTTCTTCTTGTTCTGCATGTTAGGGCACAAGGCAACGGGGAGGATGGGTGGCGGCACATGGGGCTTCGCGGCACGACGTGGCGCGGTGGTCGGCTCGCAGGGACGAGGCGTCGCTCGAAGCTGCGCGTGGAGAAGCACGAAGGTGGGTGGCGCGCAGCCGCGTCGCGCGACAGCGTGGGCGGAAGGCGCGGCTGGCACCGCGCGCGCGGCGGCGAAGGAGGAAGATGAGGCCGCGCGTCGGTCGACGGCGGAGCACGAGGAGGAGCACGGGAAGGCGGCGGCCTGCGATGGAGGGTGTGCGGAATGGAGGTCGGTGGTGCTGGGCCGCGGCTGAGCGGAGTTGGGGGGGCTGCGGTTGTGGCTGAGCGGTTCGCGGAGGGCGACGGAGCAGCCGCGCTAGGGGGAGCACAGCGGTTGGGCACGCGCGTGCAGAGGGACTCCACGGTGGAGGAGACGGCAGGAGGTGAAGCGCGGGTGCTCCACCGGTCGGCCGCGCGTGGGAGGTGCGCCTGGCGGCGCGCACGGCCGACGGCGAGGGGTCGCGGGGCGTGCGTCCAGGCGGAGAGGGGGCAGCGCGGGGATGGCGTTGGGGAGGAGTGGCGACCGGCGGTCGAGGAGGAGGTGTCGGGGTCGGCCTGGAGGCACCGGGACGGCAACCTGCTGTTGTGTTTTTTTTGTAATTTTTTTTATATTTTCTTTGTAAACAGGTGATGAAAGTGTTGTGATTAAATGAAATAGGAATGTGATGAATGATGATAGTGGTGGTGGTGGTTAATGATGTGTTTGATTGTGATGAAGAACAAGGGAAAAAATATGTTAGATAAAAATGAAATGACAAGATGAAGATAGAGTTGCTTACCTGCGGTTTTGCCAGGAGGAGCCGCATCGTGCGGTTTCCGTCGTCGCTTCAAGGAGATGGCGGCCTTCGAAGCTTGAGCGAATCCGATTGGAATCTCGCAACGCGGCAATGGTGAAGCCGCGGATCTCACCTGAAAGGTTGTCGTCACTCAACTTGTCTCCTTCAACTGTCACCTGTTGGTTGAAGGGGCTCGACCTCTCTTCTCTCAAATCGGCGGATGATGAACAATGGAGGAGGGGATGTGATTATAAAGGAAGAGGAGAGAGAAGTTGGAGAGAATGGAGTGGTGGAGAGAGTGGAGAAAAAGGTGGCTTAGAGTGGGGAATAAGAAAGGAAGGAGTAAAAGGAAGATAAATAATAATATAATAATAATATAATATAAATAAAATAAGTTGGCTACTAAAAATAACAATAATTAAAATAATAATTAAAATAATAAAATCCGAAAATAATAGAAAATAAATCCGAAATTAATAAAATAATAATAAATTGGGTGACACGTGGTGGCTCCAAGAGCTGCCACATGTCGCTCCTAGAAAATTCAAAAATTAAATGTAAAGAAAATTAAAAAGAAATAACAAAAGGAATTAAATCAAAAAGTGGTCAACACAAAAGTTGCTCATCTCGATGAGATCTACAACTTTCGTGAAGGGCCGAAAATCAAAGGAACTGATTTGTACAAAAATGTATTTTTGGATGGTACTTTATATATATATATAATACCACATTTTCGTTTTGTGATTTTTTTGTCATTTTTCAATAAGAGAAAAATTAAAATAAAGTTAGAGAAAATATCAAAAGAATATTTACAACTTAATCTAATTTTCTTGGATTTTTAATAATGAAGAAAATAAAAGAATAAAATACAGGGGTGAAACGGTCATTATGTACAATATACAAAAGGGGCCCAAAACCCAAGTTTTGCATACAAGCTCCGATTTCAATGAAATTGGTCTTGTTTCGAAGGCCTTGGAATGTATATTACTTTAAAAGTGAGTAGACCTTATTCGGAGGTTGTATGAGAGAGGTGTGTACATTTTAAGGTTCATGGTTTCAAACTTGGATTGGGGTTTTATTGGTCCATTTTGCAAGTTAGTATTTTTTTGATATTTTTCTTTAATTGATGTTAGTAATATATACACTATAGAGTTCATTTTATTAGATTCGGAGTTAGTATAAAATATATACAAATAAGATATTTTATCTAATATACAGGTGAATATTTACAAGTGAAATGGGCTTCTTATTTTATGCAAATATGAATGCTAAAATGCAAATGTTATCAATGCATGCATGAATGCTAAATATCCAATATAAATGGAAATATGCAGCTATATACTGGAGAACAAAGCTCTCTTTTCAACTTTTAGAGTGATGAATCACAGATTCATGCGGGTCACGGACCTACCCTTTTAATAATGTTTAATTGATTGTTTCGTTGCAGTCGGATAGACCCGCGGCGATCAAAAATAACCGCACGGATCGATTAATCGTCAAATGAGATTAACACGTGGTTTTATGTTTATTTAGCCTGGGCAAGCCCCAGGGTCGACTCAAGGAGGCAAAGGAACAACTCGGGACCAGATTAAAGTGAATAGATTACGGTTTTCCAAGTGGGATTTTTTTGGTATTTTTTTCTGTAATAAAAATGCAAATGCAAAATGCGGATGAATGAGATTATTAAGAAAATAATCGACTTAGCCAAATTTAATTTTAATGTGAAATTAATTCAAATCAACCAAGTGATATTTTTTCTAAGAACCTAATCCAACAATGAATGTGAAATAATTTTTTTTGTAATTTTTGGGTTTAAAATGCACAAATGAAAAATGCAAAATTTTTTGGGATTTTTATGCAATTTTTCATGCAAATGATGTGCAAAAATTATGAAAAATTTACTGGAAGATAAACATGATGAAATGAAGTTATGCTAATTTTTTTGGAATTTTCTGACACTTTATTATTCTTTATGAATATTTTACTGAAAATAGAGCGACTGCTAGTATTTAATTCCTAATTAATCCATAAAATCAAATCTTCTAGAGAGATATTTATCTCAAATAGATATTTTAATATATAATCAAGGAGAGTTGAAATTTCTCAAAAACCTTATTCATGGATTTAATTAATAATCAATTACAGAAATCACCCTAGAATTTATTTTATGCACAAGACAACTCCTAATTGGACGAAATTAGGATAGTAATTAAATAACAAGTAGAGGCATCATTCGTAATTTTTTCGTACTTTTTGGAGCAATAAATATGGTTGTGCGAATTTCAGAGCATAAACGGGTAAAATATCTTTGATTTTCAATCTCTGATTTTTAAAAAAATAAATAGATGCTCACAAAAATACAATTAAATAGCCAGAATATAAAGAATTAGTCGCTCTACAAAATGCTATTTCTTGATAAAAAAATGATGCCTATCCAAATCAACGCTCAAAGATAGGGTTATCAATGCAATACATATATGGAACTAATAAACTGATCAATTTGCAAAGGGGTACTTTTGCAATTACACAAAGTTAATAGGAAAATCATGCAAAATTTACATAATATAAATAAAAGAAGACCTCTTTAGCCCACGCTAGGGCACAAGGTTGGAGGCGGCTTGGGGTCGTCGACGGCGCAGCTCCAAGGCGGCACGTGGCTGCACGGTGGAGAACGGCTGGCGGTGGCGCGTCGAGCGTGAGGAGGAGGCAGCGCGGATCGACGGCGGCGCTTTTACGGGCGGCGTGAGGAGGCGGCGGTGAGGATCGGCCGCGGCTAGAGGCGGGACGCGTGGGTCGAGGAAGACGATTGCTGAAGGAGGTGCGGGCGGCGCCCAGCCGCGCGCAGAGGCGTGGCGTTGGCGACGTGTGCCTGTTCGCACGAGGGCTGGAGGCGGTACCGATGGCGGCCGGCGGTGGCTGTCGTAGGTCGCTGGCGGCGGGGAGCACGCGCGTGGGCGCAGTGCTGGAGTGAGGCGCCGCAATGCCCAGCCGCGTGCGGAGGGGCTGACACGTGGGGGGGAGGCGCGCTGGGGGCCGTGCATCCTGAGGGCGCGGGTGCGTGGGTGTGGCTGGGCGCACGTGCGACGGCGAGGACCGCCGCTGGGGGCTTGTGCAGGTGGAGCTCGCGGGCGGAGGTGGCTGTGCAGGCGACGGCGTCGGGCTCGCGGAGGTGGCTGGGAGCCCGGGGCGAGTCGGCGGCGAGGTCGGTGGCGTTGTTGCAGAGGGCCGGTTGAGAGAACCTGCAACTTTTTTGTTTTTTTTGTTTTTTCTGTAATTTTTTTTTTGTAAACATGAATGATGTGATGTGAATGGACAGGTGGATTTTGATGATATTGGTGATAATGAAAAATGAGGAGGTTGAATGATTGAGGTTTTTGTACGGTAATTTGTGTGTGATGTGTGGTGATAAAGATTATGATGTGGTGATCAACAAGGAAAAATTGTTAGATAAAAATAATGTAGAAGATAGAGATAGAGAAATTACTTGTGTTGTTCATCGGATTGTGGAGCCACGGTGTGCGGCTTCCGTCGTGGTCGCCTCGATTCGATCCAACGAAAAATCGAAGAAGCTCAGTTGTGATCTGAAGTGATGCACAACGACACGAGGAGGAGTCCTCGTGGATCTCGCCTTGAAAATCGTTGTCGCTCGACCGAGAGATGCTGAAGCTGTCACGGACAATACTCGGGGGCTGGTGGTCTCTCCCTCTCAATTGAAGAAATGGTGGATGATGAACAATGGAGGAGGGGATAGGATTATAAAGGAAGAGGAGAGCGAAGTTGGAGAGAATGGAGTGGTGGAAAGAGTGGAGAAAATGGTGGCTTGGAGTGGGGAATAAGAAAGGAAGGAGTAAAAGGAAGATAAATAATAATAATAATAATATAATATAAATAAAATAGGTAGACTACTAAAAATAACAATAATTAAAATAATAATAATTAAAATAATAAAATCCGAAAATAATAAAAAATAAATCTGGAAATAAAAAATTGGGGTGACATGTGGTGGCTCTAGGAGCTGTCACATGTCGCTCCTAGAAAATTCAAAAATTAAATGTAAATAAAATTAAAAAGAAATAACAAAAGGGATTAAATTAAAAAGTGGTCAACACAAAAATTGCTCGTCTCGACAAGATCTACAACTTTCGTGAAGGGTCGAAAATCAAATGAAATCATCTGTACAAAAATGTATTTTTGGGTGGTACCTTATAGATATAAAATACCGCATTTTTATCTTTTACAATTTTTTTCATTTTTAAATAAGAGAAAAACAAAATAAAAATAGAAAAAATATGAGAAGAATATTTACAACTTAATCTAATTTTTTTGGATTTTTAATAATTAGAAAAATGAAATGGTAAAATACAGGGGCAAAACGGTCAATATGTACAATATACAAAAGGGGCCCAAAACCCAAGTTTTGCATACGAGCTCCGATTTTAATGAAATTGGTCTTGTTTCGAAGGTCTTTGAATGTATATTATTTTAAAAGTGAGTAAACCTAATTCGGAGGTTGTATGAGAGAGATATGCACATTTTAAGGTTCATGGTTTCAAACTTGGATTGGGGTTTTATTGGTCAATTTTACAAGTTAGTATTTTTTGATATTTTTCTTTAATTAGTGTTAGTAATATATACACTATGGAGTTAATTTTATTGGAATTGGAGTTAGTATAAAATATATAAAAATAGCGTATTTTTAGCTAATATACATGTTAATATTTACAAATGAAATTGGGCTTCTTATTTATGCAATATTAATGCTAAAATGCAGATGTTATCAATGCATGCATGAATGCTAATTATGCAATATAAGTGGAAATATGCATCTAATTACTCGGGAACAAAGCTCTATTTTCAACTTTTAGAGTGATGAATCGCAGATTCATCAAGGATGACATCTCTAGACTTATTAAGAAAAATGAATCATTTGGTAACGAGTTGAGAGACATCATGGAAATATTGCACTCAATTTCTGTCAGCCTGGTTATGAAAGTGGAAAAGGAAGTAAGTAGATCCGATGTTGAAAATCAAGCAAGTATTAGGGAAGCCACACCGTTTGTACAGTTGGAGTCCATTCTATCTCCCTCTTCTACTAACCACTTATCCTATAATCCAGAGTCTGATCATTCATCCACCAAAAACACCAAAAAAATTGAAAAACCAGAAACCCACATAAAAATTGAAAATGAAAAAGACATAAGGGAAGCACTCGATGAAGAATTGATCTTTAAACTTCCCTTAATAAAGGTCATAGATCACTTCCCCGACCTCAAGAGATTTCTAAAGAGTAAATTGATGCCCAAGAGGTCGGGTACTAAGAGAACAAGGACTGAGAAACACATAGTGTCTATGGCCACCTCCTTGGTGATGGGGAGAAAGATCAAGAGCCGCAGAGTGAAGCGGTTGCATAGGGTGGAATGTGAAATCAAAGATACTATCTTTACCCATGCAAGAATCGATGATGACTCTCCGATAAATATCCTCCCGACCTCTGTGTTTGACAAGCTCAAACTCAGGCCAATCAGGAAGTCGAGAGAGATTGTTCAACTGGCTGATCGATCCATCAAACGGTCTAGAGGAAATATTTCAGTCATCATTACTTTCCAAGGTGCTCTACTTCAGGTGGACTTCACGATCATTGACATCGAGCACCGAGGAGAGTTCACCCAGTCTCCGATTATTCTCGGGAAGCCGTTCTTAGCCTCAGCTAAGGCGACTATAGATTGCGAGACTCGGGAGATCGATTTTTCAGCATTGGGAGCGCTTCGACCTCACCTATTCTTTGATACACTTTACTCCAAGGTGACCCACACATCTGCTGACAGTCGTGACCATCGAGAGGTAGATGAGTCCCACCTCTCTACTACACCTGAGAGACCGACTATCCGGACGACCGTTGGTTCTGAGACTCCCCACATCTTCACTTCATCAACTGCTTGCACCACCACTGTGACAGCTTCTAAGGAGGACTCACGACCAGAAGCTATCATTAAGTCGGACACGACCTTTGTTGATTGCCTTGACCATTTGGATGATCCGACACAAGAGCCCAATAATGTCAAGCCAACTGAGACCACTATAACCTTCCCAAGACATGTGCTGACCCTTCAGGAATATTACAATCTATATGGTGACTCGTCTGATGAGGAACCCATGGTCAGCACCACACCACATCCTGGACTTTCAAAGGAAACAACCAAGACCAAATTGACTCCACATAAAAATACGGTTGCTCCCTCTTCTAGTCGGCTATCCAGTGAGAGGAAGTCGAGAATTGATTCCTCGAGGTGTTCCCCCGAACCTCTCCAGGCGCGTCTCTCTCATCTCCCTCTCAATGATTCAGGTTCTAGAAAACTGACTAAGAAAGTTTCCTTCAACACACCGGAGAAGGAATTTTCTGAGGAGTCCTCATCTGGTCCGGATAAGGTGATTTATATGAGTGAGCTCAGTTCGGCTGTTCTCAAGCCCTATCTAAGCAAGCAGCCATGTGTCGATCCTCGTTGGACGATCTCTACACTTCACTATTATTCGTCTGAGGACGATTCCGACAGCGACACATATGTATATTATCCACCTCCCCGCGTCCGCAAGAAGGTTCGTCACAAACCTTCTTAATCCTTATATATTCTCACTCTTTCTTGTATAAACTTTCTCTCCCTCCCTCCCCAGTGATTTGAATCACTCGCCCCGACTCATCTCATTTCATTTTATGACTATACTTAGGATAATCAGATCCTAAGTATAGGGGAAAGAGTGACCCGATCTCTTCACTGTACATCCTCCAGATCACATCGGTCCTCATACTCATTCCTATACTTAGGCTGACCAGAGCCTAAGTAAAGGGGGGACCGATGCCCACCATTTATATATTCATCCCTTTCTCCTCTTACCCTCGTTTGCCCCATTTTTGATCTTCTTCTACACTTAGGCTGTCAAAGCCTAAGTATAGGGGGGCGGAGCGACTTATACATTTTTGTAATTTTAGCTCTCCTACGCTTAGCCCGAGCTATGTCTTTTTATTCGCTTTTCGTGCTCTGAGGACATAGCACACGCTAAGTATAGGGGGGTGTATATATTACATATATACTTTACCCATAGCTCGTACTTTCACGTATTTTTTGCAATAATTATGGGGTGGGTAAAATTTGAAAAAAATTGTATACTTGTATAATATGTATAATATGTATAATTCTAGTAAAAAAAGAAGGGGTTGTAAAATTTTTGTAAATAATACTCTTATAAGATTTGTTGTAAAATTGGATGTATAGAAACAAAATCATGTATACTGTGTACAAATTGTGTCAACTAAAAATTATTGTATAATAGAAAATAAAACAAAAATATTGAAAATAAAGGCTTCTTATTTATTCTTGCATATCATCCTTGCATTTCAAAAAAAAAGAGTCTTGCATTTCATTCATAGCATGTCATCAACACCTCATCTGCATATCTTGCATATGCAAGGTGAAAAGCTAGTGGGTTATGAACCAAGTTATGAGTAGATATTGAGGATGGAGTGGATTTGACCTTAATCCACCTAATTTCAGAGGAACCTTATAGGAACTGGAGTTAAGATTTTTCAGGTCAAGTGACTTAATTCTTTGAGTATGCAAGTCTATGTTCACATGTCATCTTGATTAGTCTAAGTAGAATATCTCGTGCACACGCATGATTCTTTTAGACAGTGACCTAACTTGGACAAGCACAATGCGCGTAACTCTTCATTGATGAGGTGGTAAGGAGGTAGAATCCTTTAGCTTGGAGTAACACACGGGTGGAAACATCCGTCCTCCTCTAGGGAGGGTAGTGCATCTCAACCTAGTCTAGTGGTGTTGAAATCTGAGGACAGGATGTTGTGGGTTGCAATAATGCTTCAAAAGAGGGATAGTCTACTGGCTCAAGAGGAAAAACTCCTGATGTACATGCTGCACCTTGTATATAATTCCAAAACAAAAAAAGAAGAAAGGTAAAAAAATGCAAGAACTCCAAAAAAATAGACAGGCCAGATGAAAAAAAATTGTCCGTCGGAGTACGTATATTAGCAAGAAGTCTGCAGCTGGATGACTTGGCTACACTGGTCAGGCATCTCGGGATAGGTAGCTACACTGGCTACCGTCCATTCTTTTGTCTACCCCCTCCTCATGAGCTGGTCGTACTTGAACTTAGAAGGGAATAACCCGCTCCTCGAGGAAAGAGTTACTGGACCAGGTTATTTGAGTTACCTTGTTAGAGGAGGTTGTTTCTGAGCCATTTCTGATGTGGAGAGCTATTTATCACTTACACAGTACAAGTAAGAATCATAGTCATCAGAAATTTGCGTTTGAGGATTTGTTCTGACCTGACTGTTGAGGCGTCTTGAATAGAAGACTTGTGGAACTTGAAGTCTGTTAGGTCTTAAGTTCAGATCCCAATAAGGTTCCGCCACACAATTAATCCAAAGGTCGAGTCAAGCTCCATTTTCACATTTTGTTCATGACCTTGGTATGGAACCCAAAATCATTTCACTCTTGCATTTCATTTTAGTTGCTCGGAGACGAGCAAGGTTTAAGTATATGCGTTGATGAATCTGTGATTCATCACTCTAAAAGTTGAAAATAGAGCTTTGTTCTTGGGTAATTAGCTGCATATTTGCACTTATATTGCATAATTAGCATTTATGCATGCATTGATAATATCTGCATTTTAGCATTCGTAATTGCATAAATAAGAAGCCCAATTCACTTGTAAATATTCACCTGTATATTAGATAAAATACCTTATTTGTATATTTTTTATATTAACTCCAAATCCAATAAAATCAACTCTATAGTATACATATTACTAACACTAGTTAAAAAAATACTAACTTGTAAAATTGACTAATAAACCTCCAATCCAAGTTTTAAACCATGAACCTTAAAATGTGCATATCTCTCTCATACAGCCTCTGAATTACGTCTACTCACTTTTAAAGTAATATACATTCAAAGACCTTCGAAACAAGACCAATTTCATTAAAATCGGAGCTCGTATGCAAAACTTGGGTTTTGAGCCCCTTTTGTATATTGTGCATATTGACCGTTTTACCCGTGTATTTTATCCTTTTATTCTCTTCATCATTAAAAATCCAAAAAAATAGACTAAATTGTAAATATTATCCTCATATTTTCTCTATTTTTTTTGATTTTTCTCTTATTGAAAAATGACAAAAAAATTACAAAAGATAAAATGTGATATTTTATATCTATAAGGTACCCCCCAAAAATACATTTTTGTACAGACGATTTTCTTTGATTTTCGGCCCTTCACGAAAGTTGTAGTTCGCGTCGAGACGAGCAACTTTTGTGTTGATCACTTTTTAATCTAACCTTTTTTATTATTTACTTTTGATTTTCCTTTGCATTTAGTTGTGGATTTTTCTCGTAGTGACATGTGGCAACTCCTGGAGCCGCCATGTGTCACCTCTTCATTCACCCACTTATACCCTCTCCCTCCTTCATCCTGGACCGTTGGATGAGAATGTTATTCATCAATGGCTAAGCTTCTTCTCTACCCATTCCTCTCCCACTCTCCCTTAACTTAAGGGAGAGGCCACTTCGACCTCCAGATCCTACCCAATCTTCTCCATCTCTTCTCCAACCGCCTCCTCCTCCTCTTTATATCCTCTCCATCTCCCACATTCATCCCCATTCGCCTACTGTGAGTGAAATCCCCGAGCTCCCTATCCATACTCAGTGACAATGAGAGTGAGACCAAGGTTGAGCGACGACGGTCCTCCGGCGAGATCCAAGGGATCAAGGTCCCTTGCCGCAGCTCAAGCGTGAGCTGCTCGAGCTCCGTCTCTGTCGCGGCGTCGAGCAAAGACCCGAGGTGCTTCTCTTTGCACCTCCTTCCCAGACATCCGTCCATCTCTAGGTAATCTTCTCCTCCCTCTCTTCTTCTTCCTCATTACACACCTATTCTCTCTCTCCTCGATTCACCATTTTCCATCCATCAAATCGCCAAATAAATTGTGTTTCCACAGATAAATCACACGTTATGAACGAAACGGTGCTTTTTATTTAATTTTTCGAAATAATTTCATCAACCGATTAATCCAACATTTAAGTCACTTAAACAAATGCATGAGGAACAGGGGAGGTGGTGAAATCCCCCCACGTCCTCTCTCACCTTCCCTTCTTCTTCCTCTGCCTACTCATGGCCCTCTTCCTCCTGGAGCTCCCCACGCCGCACCCCAAGCACTTGAAGCCACACCCGACGCGAGCCACCATCGACTCCAGGTGTAGCGGTGCCGACCACCCCACCGGCCACACCTCATCCTCCACCAGAGGCCACACCCAACGCCTCCTTCGTGTGCGGCCATCTCTGCCCAGCTGTTGCCGCCGCGGCCTCTGCCTACACCAGTCACCGCCCCTGAAGCACGCGGCCGAGCCCGCGCACCTCCCGTGCTCGCCAGCCCCGCACGCGCGGCCGCACTTCTTCCCCTCTCCGCTGCTCTCGACGCCTCACCACCACCAGCCGCCCGCCCGCGTCTCGCGCCGCCCTCCAGCCCGTGGCTGTCACCTCGCCCCGCATCGACCACCGACGCCACCCTCCGTCTATGCCGTCGACCACCGTGAAGACCAAGCTCCTCTGTTTCAACCCAAAGAAAAAAAGAAACAAAGGGATAATAAAGACAAAGTGGGCATTTGCAAAGGGGACACTTGCACCTTTTGTAAGTTTTTAAAAAAATTTAAGTTTTCGATAATTGCATGTAAGTCCATGTTCTTCATTTCAGCTCATATTTCTTTTTCCGTATTGCATTGATGGCATATTTAGACATTCATTTAACATCATTTTTAAATTTGGAAAATTGCATTGTGTAGCCTACATTGTCCTCTTCATTATGTGATGCTTGGCATATTTTTGTAACATCAGTGGATTTTTCTATCAATTAATTGGTTTGATTTTTCTATCTAGGATAATTTTTACATCCAAAAATAATGTGGTTTGGTATTTATTAAAATTAAATTAGTCAAAATCACCTTGCATTCATTTTTAATTCATAGTTAATTCATCCAATGTCAGAAAATTCTAAAAAAATTAAGGTAGCTTAATTTCATCATATTTCATCATCTGGCCAAGTTTCATCATTTTTGGACTTAATTTGATTATTTATCTGAATTAACGTTTAAACTGGCCTGATTGTGCATGTGTCTTGCATCAAATATACTAAAAAGACCAAAAATATCATCCCCTGAAAATCAAACCTTGGAAATCGCTAAAAATTCTCCTAAGGAGACAGCTGCCTCCCTGAGTTCGACCTTGGACTTCCAACCAAGTAAAAAAAATTGCCGCTCGAGATTAACTTGCTTTAATTAAAAGTGGTTTTTGATCTGCTCTCATTATCCGACTGCAGCGAACGATATAAATTAATTTGAACATTAATTTGCTCGAATTAACAAGGATAGGGGACGCAGTATCAACGACCTACATGAACTACGTGAAAAAGTCAAGTAAAAACTAATAAAAATGTAGATGTGTGCCTACGCAATCCTCAATTCTTCCTCTTTCCTCGTCTTCTTTATCCTTCTTCCTTACTACTCCGACCTCCTCATGGCACCTTCACTCCGCCCCACCCGTAATCTCCCTCCTCCCCAACCCTAGCCACTTGTACACAGACCTCCTCCTTTATGCCCCCGGCTCCTCCTCCCCCACCCCCTCTAGCCAAGTTACCTTCGTTTGGCTGCAACCACCCATCCGCCTTGATCCTCTACCTCACCGCCCCTCTCCTCCACCTTCCATCACCAGTTACAACCTCCACATACCCATCTCCTTATCAAAACCTCAATGTAACAACCTCATATTCGAGCTCCTATCACTTCCCAAGTAGTGCATCCATGCCCAACAGGTGGATGGTCAAGGGTGAGAGAGTGTCTAAGGCAACAAAGGGAGAGGAAGCCATGGAGGAGAGGGAGAGGAAATTGAGTCAATAATACTAGGAGCATAAATGTAATGGATTTTTTCTTAACTGAATATTCTACCTTGATTTGAACAGATCATGGTTTGATCATCTTATATACGTTCAAACTAAAAGAAGGGCACAACTATTAATGGTTCAAAGAGGTAGGGATACAAGTGTCACAACTCACAAGTGAAGCTAAACAAATTTGAGAGGACACTAGTGTGTCGTATATTCATATATGGAAAAAAGAGGATGCCCCACCCCATTTTTCATATTTTTTATGCAAAATATCACCATATATATTCATCTATATATATCCCTCCAATATGTCATTCGAATTTCGTCAGAAACAGATACTCTTATGCCCTCCATATAGAACAAGTAGTTTTAACGATCTAAAGTAATCAACCTGTTCTAGATGGAGGGCATAAGAGTCTCCATTTCTAATGAAATTCGAATGGCATATTAGAGGAATATATAGATGGAAATCATGGCTTTATTTTGAAAAAAAATAAACAAAATACCGAAACTATAGGGCAAGAACAACCACATATAACCCTTATATATATATATAGGAGTGATCCTGTGAGAGCAAAAAACTGTGAGAGCATGAGAGCAGTGATTCTGCACCACTAGATTCTGTCTTCTCTCTCCTGGTCGAATCCAGTGGTCCAGAATCACTGCTCTCATGCTCTCACAGTTTTTTGCTCTCATATGATCACTCCTTTCTCTCTCTCTATACACATACATATGTGTGTGTATGGGGTTCGGGATTATGCACCGAGGTGCATGTAATTTTACATGCACCGGGGCCTATATCTTCCATATTTTTTTACTTTTTTGGAAAATATCATCATATATATTCATCTATATATCCCTCCACTATGCCATTCGAATTTTGTCAAACATAAAGACTCTTATGCCCTCCATCTAGAACGGGTAACTTTAACAATCTTGGAATTGTTGTACTCGACCTGTTCTAGATGGATATCATAGGAGTTTCTGTTTCTAACGAAATTCAAATGACATAATGGGGGATATATAGATGGTGGTATTTTCAAAAAAATAAAAAAAAATGTGGAAGATATAGACCCCGATGCATATAAAACTACATGTACATGAGTGCATACTCCCCAATCCCTATATATGTGTATATATATAGAGAGAGAGAGAGAGTAAGAATACAATAATATAATCAAAAGTAAATTACAAAAAGTCCATGAACTATAAATTCGATTTCAATGCCATACCTGGACTTTAAAAGGTAACAATGTGGTACCTGAAATTTAAGATTTGTCTCAATATGGACCTTGACTGTTGAAATTTAAGGTTGTAAAAATGAAATGATCAACGGAATGTCAATTGTCAAGGACTACATTGAGACATATCCTAAAGTTCGGATATCACATTGTTATCTTTTAAAGTTCACGTATGACATTGAAATGGAGTGTATAGTTCGGGAACTTTTTTTTGTAATTTAGCAAGGCTCCATGGCTTCAACACCTCAAAATGGATCAATAAAAAAATACAACTGGATAATTAAATGTATGAAAATATATGATTATATCTACATAAAGCAAAATAAAATTTCCACGTAATAATTAAAATATGGCATGCGAATAAATAGTGACCATTGAATCACACCCAATAAAATAAATACATCACAAGGCAAGTATAGTGCCATAATATTTGGTTTGAAAAGGCAGGTATAAAGACTAACAAATATGGAAGGCATTCAACTATTGGTTTAACAGCTAATCCACCTCATGCAAGTCCATTAAAATCATCGGAGCTAATAAATCTACAACTATACTTCGCCATTAAAGTCTATACAATAATATATTTATTACCCAAGAATTATATCAACAATGGTAAAGGAAGCGACATCCATTTGTATTTTTTTAGCCTAGGTTTTTTGAATATAGGGATTTTTACCCGGCAGATCCTATAATCATTGTCAATTACCTCTACGACCTTTGAAACATCATAATTCCTCTCTTGACTCCGTAATCTTGCTCCTCTTACCCCATGAACCCTACCGTTAAATTGACACATCTAGAGTTAACTTGTGTGGGTTAAAAATGAGTTAATCTAACCAATCCGTGATCGGACGGCTAAAATTAACCAAAAAATAAAAAAATATCCTCCCTCATCTAACAGCCTTCACTCAAGTGCAACTGGGAGGTGGAGCCGCTGAAACGACGTCGATTGCACCTTCCCGCCAATGCCAAAGTGGGGATTGCACCCTGCAGTGGAATGTCATTGCCGTTACTGCGATCACTACGAAGGCCACTGTTACCGGAGATAGCGGTGAGGTTGGCAACCAGGAACGCGTCTGTCTCTGGTAGTTTTCCGTGAAGGTCGTTGTGCGAGATGTTGACATATACCAGCGATCCGGAACAACCCAACTCCGCTGGGACCTCGCCGGTGAACATGTTCTCTGACAGGTCGAGATGGCTCAACACAGGAAGGTCGCATAAACCCTGCGGTATCTCGCCAGTGAGGCGGTTCCTGCTTACGTCCAACTCGACGAGCTTACGGCAATGGGAGACCTCACTTGGAATTGGTCCTTGCAATCGATTTCCGGCGAGGTTCAGTCGCTCCAAATGTATCAACCGAAAGATCCCACCAGGGATTCCACCTGAGAATCGATTTCCAGATAAATCCACAGACTGGAGCTTTTCACTTCCAAAGCTACCACCCAGTCCTCCTTCGACCCCATTATCGGCCAAGCTGACCATCTGAAGTGAACCCATCTTCCACACACAATCATCTATCCTTCCGGTCAGTTTATTAGATGACACATCTAGATAATACACCGACGGCAGTCGCGAGAACTCCACTGGTATTCCACCCAACAGCTGGTTTTTCTGGATCCTTATTCTTGCGAGAGACTTGCACCTTCCCAAGCTCTGTGGGATCCTCCCATAAAGGTGGTTGGAGAACAGTATGAGTTTGTAAAGTTTGCCGGAACGACATAGATGCTCCGGTATGACGCCGGTGAGATTGTTTATTGAGAGGTCAACCACGGAAAGATCGCTTCGAAGGCCAAGATCCATCGGGAGACTGCCGGAGAGCCTATTGTCCCAGAGCTGAAGAACGCGGAGACGACGTAGGTGCGAGATCGCCGACGGGATCATCCCTTCTAATCTATTCGAGAACAGATGGAGAATCTCCAGACTACCCATTTGCAGGATCTTATCAGAGATCGGACCAGAGAGGTTGTTGTACCCGAAGTACAACCACTGAAGTGTCGTGACCTTCCCGATCTCGGGTGGGATGCGACCCGAGAGACGAATGGACGCGAGGGTCAGCTTCTCTATGCTCCTTAACCCTGCGAAGATGGATCGGAGAATAGGACCCTGCGAACAGAGGGGGGGGCTTCTGGCAGCACGGGCAGGGTGGAGGCCGAGCAGGGGAGGCGACGGTGGAAGCAAGGGAGGCGGCGGGGGTTACTGGTGCAAAAATCCCTAATATAAAAGAAAAAATGTAACAGAATCCGTTCAGTTTTAACGGACAAATGGATGGGGGTTAACCACAGGGTTTGTGGGGTAAGAGTTAGCAAGTTTACATGGTCGAGAGAGGAATTACGATGTTTCAAAGGTCGTAGAGGTAATTGACAAAGATTAAAGGGTCTGTCGGGTAAAAATCCCTTGAATATATATGGGTAATGTACAAGAACATTGACCGGAAAAGAATAACAACAACAAAACCTTTTTCCCACAATTAAGTAGGTTCGGCTGCATGGATTCTTCGCCTACATTCAGATCTATCTTGAGTCAATCTCGTGCTTAAGTGATTGGAAAAGGATCTAAACATTAATTCACAGGCATGCTGATAAATACCAAGCATGCTCCATTAAATGTAGGTTGTAATGTCTTAATACATGTCAAGATAACTCAGTTACAATGCATTGATTCAATAAAATTCTGTAAATATTTTATAAAAGGAAGAGTAAGTATAATGAGTAATACAAGTCATTTCGTAACGACGCATCAAAATCCAGCATTGATGCTTCCTTTTCCTATTTTGGGGAGGATCTAGGAATGTTAGACTTTCTATTTTTATGGATTTATTTGGAATTTTAGTTGTTTTTTTGAAACCTTTAATAGTAAGAAATAAGGAAAATAAAAATAAATACTAATCTACATGAAAAAGATGCATTTAGGGACTTTTTTGTCGAATTTTATATACAGGAAACTAAAGAAGGAGATTAAATGCAATTTCAGAACATCTTTAAAAAACATAGATAAAGTAACTAATTTAAACTCTGACTAACCATTGACAGACAAGGACATCTAAGCACTTTTTCCATGAATTATCTAATTGAATGTATCAACTGAAATTAAATGAAAACGGCATGACTGTAAATTAATCAGGGATTTAACAGTAAAACAATCTGAACCCTGACTAAAATGACCTAAAAAGAGAATTATAAAGACTAAAAGTAACAAATAAGAGCAGAAAATAAATAAATAAACTAAAAAAATATGTGTTCCCTGTAGCTCTGGAACCCCCCCCCCCCAAACAAAAAAAAACAGATCATCATCGGAACATAACATTCTCAGAAACAAGGGAGATACGGAACTTCAAGTTAGATTAGTTACTGTTTCATAAGAACCCTACAGAGAAACAGCTACAAGAGGAAGCCACTCAACTTCAAAAACATGAGATTAGTCCCACAATGGCATATAAAAAACTGTAAAAACACAAAATTACATCATCAGGATGATTGAAATTGCCGAAAAAGTGACCTCGTAATGATGCTATCGACCAACCCCAACTAGCAAGCATTACAAAAGAAACGAGAAGTTTACAATGCTAAGATCTACTCTTACTGTAGGAATTAAGTAGGAGGCCTCCAGTTCCGAATCCACTCAGCCAATGTTGTCACGTTCCTGCTTATATCCTCAATGCAGTCACTTTGCATTGGCATCACTATGTTCTCCGCGTAACTTTCTCTTGCATCCTCCAGAAGTTGTTGAAAGATTTCACATTCAATGTTGTTGGTAAGCTTCTGCCCAGTGTACCCTCTGCATATGGATCAGGAAAACCGTCAGCCATAAAATGGATCAAGTGCCCAAGCAGTTGTGTACAGCCATAAATTTTACTTGCACAACAAATTAGTTTATTATAATACATCACTCTTTTCTTTCAGGGAATCTTTAATGAGAGAGGTAGGGATCATCTTCAATACACATGCACGAAAGCAAACAAGTAACCCATGCATCATGCCCAACGCACCTGCAGAAGGAAAGAGTGACTTAATGCACACTCACAACCATCCATTCAAAGCACATCTTCCTAAAACCTGACTTTCACCAATGGAAAGGTTTCCTTTGCCATTCTTCTTCCAAGACGAAGATGGGTAAGAAGCTATAAGACCCATCAACGTTTTGTACTCATCGTCGAAGAGCCATCATCTAGCACCAGCAGCTCAGCACTTCACTCAATTGTAACCACACAAACCTTTTGAAGCAATAGAGAAACCTCCCATCATCCGAACATCTACTTCATGGTTGCCATCAACGAGATTCGAACTTAAGAAGCATTTCAAAACAGTATTAGGCCCCACATAAATCTCGTGTTGCAAAGAGCCCCAAGATGGCTAGTTTGCCTAATCGAAGCAAAAAACATCAAGTTGGAAGTTGTGTGGACAAGAAACCCAGAGTTTATTTTTATGTGGTTTCGAACCTTTTCCGTCAGTCGTTCCAATATGTTTGTGGTTGCATTAACAACTGACTCCACAATCCCTCTCCAGTGTGGACATTCTAGATGCAACCTCCAATACTAGACCTAAAAGCCAACCAAAATTGGCATCCACCCAGAACTGTCGACAAGGTTATATCTAATTGGGAGGTTGAGCTAAGTTTGGACTTGACAACTAATATGACCAACTTTATTTTTAATCGTGGGGAGGAAGGAGAGAGGACATAGGGTAGAAAGGTGCTTGGACTCCAACTTCCAGTTCGCCCTCTTCGATGACTGTTTTGACAACCTCTTAGCTCTTCTTGAGGGATTTAGGCTCGGTGAAGATGGTGTGGGTTACTGGAAGAGGTCTGCAGGAACCTTTTTGGCAGCTCATGCTCACAATTTTCTTCCACCACCGCATAAGCAAGACGACAACGGTGTTCAGAGTAAACCAGGTGTGCCCCGTGTCTTGTTCTAAAACCACAACGTTTATCATCGTTTCTATCAGCATCTTATTACTCTACCAGTATGGAGTTGGACACATATACTGTAGTTGGATGTCTCCTGTTAGACAATTTATGATTGTTTTTAGGAAGGGTCCATAAGCTGGCAAGGTTGTTTCGAACTAACAAGGGTCACAAGAGCTTTGTTTTTGTTTAAGCCTTTTGGATGCAGCAGAAAAATGTATTCTCCACGTAAGACATCCCTACTTGGAGAATGTACTAGCCTCTATACTTGGAGAAAAATGTATTCACCAGTCACACCCCCTCTTACCCTTATTTTTTTGTATATTCGTCCTCATAATGTTGATACCCTAAGCACAAAGGAATCCCCCTCTCTGCCACATGGAGCATCCCATCATTTATGAACTACTCACCCCCTGCTTGGTACCAGTACCACAGTCATCTGCCTAGAAATGTCTACCGCCAACTTACCTTGTGAGTCTCACGCAATAGCAACCAACTCACCGTCACCATCAACATACATTGTGAGTCTCACGCAATAGCAACCAACTCACCATCACCATCAACACCTTTAAGCGGAGTTCTACCATCACTTCATTGCTTCCTATGGGTTGTTATTCCCGCCATGTCTCCTACTTCAACTATCGCCATACTAAGAGAGCAATGCCTCTAGTGACGCTCATCCTGTTTGTTGACTCACCTCCAAAATTGAGGCACCCCTGATAATAATAAGTGGCGTATAAGTCGGCATCTGAGCTGTCTCCATATCAGAGGG
This sequence comes from Ottelia alismoides, assembly GCA_037367405.1. Lineage (NCBI taxonomy): Eukaryota > Viridiplantae > Streptophyta > Magnoliopsida > Alismatales > Hydrocharitaceae > Ottelia > Ottelia alismoides. Next base: position 93,391 of record JAZKJV010009677.1, on the reverse strand, counting down.
ACAAGGGTAACTTTCCATAGAAAAATGGTTCTAAGGACCATGGAACAAGAACTATGCCTACCAACGTCATATTTCAAATTTAATGCCATGGAACATGAACTATGCCTACCAACATCATATTTCAAACTTAATGCCATGATCGGAACCGAAGTCACCAACCCAGTCTCCTCCCATATAGCCAGATCCAAATCTTTCTCAGTATTCACTTGTTGGCGGGCTTTGAAAAGGATTAATTGTTTATTCTATGTAGTTATCCGAGATTGTTGTTATTCCTCTTGAAGGTCGGACCTCATCAAAGACTCAAAATGTCCTCTATGATCCATGACTTAGATAATGGAGCATCACCAGCCAAACTCGAGTCTTCATTGAAGTTTACCCTCTGACAACCACACCTTTCCCCATTTCCAACATCGATGATCAAGCCATCGCCACCCCCTACCACCATCTTTGAGTCATTGTCGCCTTTATCATCATAAATCATCCACCTTTATGCCACAACCAACAATGCCATCCCCGACTGTGCACCATTTAACTAAAGGCCACCACACCAACAGAGGTTGTGCTGTTCCTAATAACCACCCCACAACACCTCTCTTAGATTCAAGGGTAGCGCCATCATGGTCAAAAGAACAACAAATTATGGGTGACATCAAACTTCGATGTTTTTCTGTCCAATACCCTAAACAAATCACTATTGTCTACTATGAAAGAAATGACACCATGAGCAATGTAGCTCGAAAGTTGAGGAGGAATTGAGGTGAGAATGGAAGAAATAGATTGAGGGGAAGGTAGAGAAACATGCCAATCCCTGTGGGTGGAAGGACTGGAGTGGAGAATTTAAACGAGGAAAGAATCCAAAGAAGAAGAAAGATATCAAAGTTAAAGGTTAATAAAAAATCATATCATTCGTTCAAACTCATGTCATTACACATGATGACAGCTTTATATAGAGAGCCAATACAATCTATAAGATGTGGCTCTTCATAAAAGGCACAACCCTTCCTGAAAGATTCCAAAGGACAGATCATTTGGACCTAGAAACATTAATAAAGAAATAGATATGCAAAAAATGAAAAACTAACAAATGAAAGAACTACATCTATGAGTCTTCTTGAAAAATGTGGCAAGCACCACGACAATCCCTCGCTTAGATTTTAGATTATGGTGAAGAATTTCAACAAAAATTTACGAGAAATTTTGTTTCACCAACTCATTATATATCGTTGAGCCCTTTGTATCTTTTTCCATGATTTTGCTCTGGATATCACTTGATATCGTCAAATATATTGCAAATAATTTAATGGCATCGGTGAAATGTGAGAATCCATTAATCAATTTCATAGGTTTTGTCCAATATCAGGTAAAGGCTCTATCCATTTTTCTATCATACATTTCCTGTATTTTTTTAGACAGTAATCTTTGTTGCTTCTTTAATGGGCCCTCCTCTTGCTCTTACAAGAAGTCCGAAATATCAAATTTTATATGTAGCCTAATATATCCCTAGAGTGCAGATGATAATTTACGGCAATGTTAGATCTTATAAAGCCATTACTAGGATAAATAGAACTTAATATGTAAATTTTAACGAAACATGATGCAAATACAACATGTGTATTTTCGTAAGCTTCAAACGAGGTAAATGAAAAAGGTCATGAATAACGAGCCCAACCCCAATAACGTCGAGTTACTTACATGTTAAAATTCAAAGAATGATTTCAGGAGTGGATATAAGTTTCAAAAATGAAAGGTGAAATGATGTGTTTTCCTTGGAATTGAGGCAAGGCGGAGCCTCAAGGCAGTTAAGGCGCAAGCCTCAATCTATAGAGATAATTATGCATAAATACTACAATTAAGCACATGTTAGTGAAATTATATATTATCTAACATATAACATATACTAGTATAACATATGAAGGTTGCAAAAGTCGAAAATCGATATTTAATTAGTCAGGTCACTGATAAAGGATTCATCAGCCGTCGGATGACTAATTAGATTTAGTCGAACTTTAATGAGCATTGCATTTTCCTAATTATTTTAAATATATATATAATTTTTTATACATGTATTCTTATGCATTTACATAGATTTGTATATTTTCTATATTAACATAATGAAATAAAAGAAACAATTGAACTCGCAAAAAAAGTCTATCGAAGTAAATGTTGACCAACTAATCATGTTGTAGAGGCGACAGACTATTGACCAAGTAGTCAATAGCACGTCATCAAATTTCACAGAAATTCAATCGAATTTCCATCAAATTTTGGTTTCAACAAGTGAACTTAATCGACACGAAATTCCAACATCTAAGGCCTTGAGAGAGAAAGGATGATCACGGAAATGGCTGAAATATAGGTCGAATTTCAGCCAAGATTTCATTTCGGATGGTCATCCATATGTTGACCAAAATCAACATTTAAGGCCTTGGTCAATAGTCAGTCGGTCACCCCACCGACTCGACTAGCCGGACCGACTCTTACAACTATGTATATGATGATATTATAGAGATAAGAGCATCGAAAGAAATTCAAGTTTTTTTATGTCCCTTTCTATGAAATATGCATCCAACCAAAGAGCGGTTCATTAGCAATAAATGTCATGGGTATATCAAAAATTACATATTTGTCGGTAAAATATAATAGTGGATAAACAAATAAATAAGGTACTTTAAAAACAATTAAATATAGGTGAATAAAACTTATATGTTGTGGCTAACATATAACTTATGACAGTTCAGATGCCTTATATCCAATCATGTTTGTTTTGCCTTGTACATTACAAAACGCATAAGGGGAACCCATCGTCTAGATGGGGATCTTATAGCCCGATCAAAAAGTTGGAGGGCGGAGCGCAAGTGCACCCCCCCCCCCTTCCACTCATGGAGACTCGAGGACAACACCCTCGAAACAAAATTAGGTTTAAGAGTCATGTTTCATTTGAAATTTGTGAATCCATCATTAAGGGTGTACTGCTGAGTTTACTAAAATAAAGTGGGCATATTTAATGATAAATATTAATAGAAAAGAAACATTAAATTTAGGCATTCATCTTTTATGAATACTAGTGTGCAGCCGTGCTCTGCACGGGAATACTTTATTGAAATTTTTTCCCATAAAACTAACTCCCTTATAAAAAAAAATGAATACATAGAAAGAGTAATTAAAAGAGAAAAGAAAGAGAAACTGAAGGGTTCAAGAGCAAGAATGGTCTCGTGTATTACCAAAATTCAACCATCAAGAGCTTTGTTTGATTGATGCTTAAAAAATTGAATGTTTATAAAGGGGTGAAACAATAAAAAGACACCATTTAGAGGTATTTTTTATCAACTAATGCCATTTTGAAAAACATTCCTAGAATCGGTCTTTGTCAACTTCTATCTTTGATAGAGATAGTTAAAGAAACCCTCTTCAAAGAGAACATTTGGCAAATATTTGATGAAAATTTTCCGCATCAATGTATATAACAAATTGATCTTAATTAAATAACGTGGAAACATTAACGTAAAGATGCATACCCAAAAGACATGCATATTTATAGCTTCATGACTTCAATCGTCAATGCTGTTGCAGAATTGTAAATTCATGACAGACTCTCACACTCCCCTATCCCATTCATTTAGATCTAGGAGTATGATTGATGGTGTATATTGATATGCATGCGTAAGGCATATGTTGTTTCTTCTCATATAGACATGATGCATCAGTCGTGTAATTAAGTTGGCAACACGTTATTAGATATTAAAGATGTGTTTGAGAGGACGCCTAAGCTACATATTTTGTATGGTCATGACATTTATACCTCCTATGGTCACTTTATAATCCTTCATGTGTTAAATCCCTTATGTTGTGTTCATATGTAGTCATGACAAACCCACAATTTCATTGTATTAGCACATATAATAAGTAGTCAATGCATGTTGTTATGGTAGCGCAGTATGGTGCATATTGAAATGCGGAATGGTCACTAAAGTAAAAAAAGAAGAGAGAGAATGGCAATAACATCTTCACTTTTGTCAGCAAGAATGACTGTCAATGTGTAGAATTGTCGGATATAGATATTAGGATTCATGCATGAATGGTGATTACCTTTTGGCTATTGGTTTCATCATTAGAAGGTCTTGTAAAATTTTGTGCAAATAAAATATGTACAGGAAGGCTTTTTCCTTATACAATCATTGCTTCAAATATATGGACAGATCGCAACAGACTTGTCTTAATCTACATTGTGAGAATGGGTGGCAAGTAGTCCAACTTACCACCAAGAACAATAGATTTTGTATCAGGAAAGCTAGCCCACCCTTCCAAATTAGCAATTCTACCATCGTAGGTGACCTGAGTAGGGTAGCTTAGAACGTGCCTCGAAAGGTATTACACCTTGGTCATGTTTGGTTCTCGCATTCATCTCTCGATTATGATCGACGAAGGTATTAATCTTCTGAATGCATTGAAGGCTCTCTGGCTACATGAATGTATAATCCGTAATTTTAATATGCTCCTATCATAGAGACATTCGGAATCCATGCATCTGTCCTCAAATTGATAGACTCCCATCGTGATGTTGGTATACAACAATATTTTTTTATTAAAGTAATATACGTTTCTTATCAATTTAAAATAGATAATTATACGGATATTAAAGCATTATAAAATGAACATGACAACATGAATTTCTGATATCAAAGGGTAAATTGCCCTCTTACTCAAAAAATACAAATCTTGAAACCTTTTGGGGGCTGATATGAAATAATCTCGACAATGTAGCAGCAGAAGAACCACCACTACTACATCCCCTTTCCCATCGTCGATCTGTCCTCGAACACGACCACCTCATGAAGAACAACAATCTTCCGCCCGCCCTCATCGCCAACCTCTAGAGTGACCTCATCGGGAGGAAGTGTGAGGCGGCGTAGGAAGAAGCGAAGGCCGATGAGCCGCAGGAGCGAGGTGATCGAGACGTCCAGCGAGAAGAAGTCGATCGTCCTCGTCGCCAACGGGGAGAGGATACGTATGACCGAGATACGTTGATCCAGAGGGCGACCGCTCCAAGAGGAAAGTCTCTGCATCGCCGGAGGGGAGGATCGGTGGCGTAGGAACCGACGAGATTGTCGCCGATGATTGCGACGAGAGTGCAAACGGTTGGAGGAGGAGCTGAAGATGTGGCCACATGCGGAGTAGGAGAGGAAGGGAATGTGAGTCCAACGAAGTTGGAAGGGGATAACAGAGGGGTGGCATCCGTGGAAGAGACACGGTGAGGTTCGGATAGGCATGAGAAGATTTTCGCCGTAATTCCATATATACCCTTACGGTTTTTAACATAAAGTAATAAAATATATATGGATTCGTAGGTTAGAAATGGAATTTATGGACAAAATTTAATAGGTGGGGGCAAGACCCCCTGCTTAATATATGTTATAGATATATCATTGATAGCCAAGACCTTTATAATCATCTCAAACTACTAATTTGACAATTGAAATCAGCCATAAAATGCTCTAAACGCCCCAACACCTCATAAACCATATCACCCCCATTTTACGCCATGACCATCTCGACCAAGCGAGGCATGCACCTTTTAAAATGAGCATGAGGCGTAGGCATTGAGGATAAGTTCGACCACCTCGTGTTGAGGCATGCTTCTTAATACCATGATATCGAGCAAACTGTTGACATCTTCACCAAACCACTCTCTCATAGTGCCCTCGACGTTTGAAAAAACAAAAAACAAATCAACGTGGAATCGAGGTAAGACGCATGCTTTGAAATTTGTGAATCCATCTATTTAAGGGTATAATATTAAGAGTTCATTGAATAACTGGCCATGTTTATTTGTAATATGAACAAGAAGGAATCATCAAAATTAGATATTCATCTTTTATAAATATATCATAAAGAACCATACCTTTATAAGCATCTCACTACCAATTGGACAAATAAAGTCATCACTAAAATGCCTCAAATGCTTCATAAAACACCTCACCATCGTATAACACCTCGACTGTTCGAACCACTTTGATCAAACGAGATGCACTTTGAGGCTAATTTGGACCACTTTATTTCAAGTCGTACGTCTCGAGCACCTTGAGACATGCCTTACAAGAGAATGTACATGATCCATAATAATAAGAAAATAGACAAGTGATGATAGAACTATGAACTCTTACATGACATTTGAGTGTTACTATTAATACATGGATTTGTAAATCAACAATCGTAAGCAGAATAGATGATTCATAGATCCACATCAAGAGCACATACTCTCATTGGTAAAAGAATAAGCATTTACTATGTGGTATTTCTTGTGGTATTACTATGTGGTATTTATTATCTAGTATTTGAATTTTTTATCACTAAACTTTTTGTGCATTATAGTTTCCTTTCATGGTTGCGTATTTTATTTTTTAAGTCATCTACTAGTATTTTAACATGTGATATATTATGTGGTTCAACTTAAAACTCTTAATTACCGCTCCCTTTTTAGCTAAGAATTATATACTTATAACATATTTATTTGTTAAAGAACTCAAGTTCTAAAGAGGTTGTTTTTAGGCCATTTCGACAACGGCCAATATTTGCAAACAACCAACGAAATATTCCCTGTTTATGAACTTCAGGAAAAAAACATTAAATCAAAATCTGAGGTCATGTTCTAGATATAACAAGTGTAAAAGATGTCGAACAACCTACAAATGAGACCTCCATAACGTATTAACCTCGCACCACACACCATCAAATAACACCGCCCACCCCAACTTTGACACTAAATTGTGGAGACTCGTTCACTACTCTTCTCACAACCCTTAATCACAAGCAATCAAAAACGGTGAAGCCTTCTCCCGCTTTAAGTAGGGTCGGCTATATGGATTCTTGCTCAAATCCATGTTGAAAGATCCAACTAGTTTTACGTTGGTTGTTGGCTACCTAAAGCAGCCCCTACAATGAGAGATTTGAACCCTGGTTTTTGGTTGGTAGGCACACTGCACTCCACCAGATCATTGGAGTGGATGCAATCACAACCAATCACATGAACAAAAATCCGACCTCAAATCTTGCTAGCATAAGCATGTCTACACTCTACACCTGCTCTCTACACGACAAACGATGATAGCTCTCTAACCACATCTCCAACTAAATGCGCACACAATGTCATGTCGAGGTTATGTGGTTCATCCACTCCGGTGCTTCTGACTCCATATGCATCTGCGACGAGGGGTGTCAGGAAAGCTCGGGCTTAGGGGACTCAACTCAGGCTCAATACGTCAATGGTTCATAAGTATGGCTCGATAAGCTCAATAACTCGAGCTCAAGCCACAACTTTAACTCGATAGGCATAACAAGTCAAGTTTGAGTTGAATGTCGTTCAACTCATTAACTCGACTCGATAAATACATGCATACATACTCGTTCTTTCAAATATGGATAGTTAGTGTAGTTGGTTGGATGGGTACCCCTCCTAACTCGATAAATATATGTGGAATTTAAATATAAATTCTCTACCAAGTATAAATAGAATTTTTAGTTAGTGCAGTTCGTAGGCGAGTGGTTTTGGCTTAGGATTTCACAAGTTAACCGCTCAAGCCCCATCACTAGTGAATAAGACACTGTTATTTTGACTCGATAAATGTGTGTGTTGATCATCCATATATATGCATGTGTATATATATTCTTTTCCAAATTTGAGCATATGTTTTAGTTGGTGCAGTCAGTAAGGTGGGTGGTCGTGGATCACATAGGTTGGTGGTTCAAACCCCATGTATAGTGAATATGACAAATCCATTTTGGTATCAATATCAATTGGAATTGGCTTCTCCTTTCTTTATTTGGAACACTTTATCCCCACATTAATGTGGAGGGATAATCTCAATGATCCCTTTTTATAAAGGAGCTAATCGAGAATGGAAAGAATCAATTGTGCATTGAGTTTGCTAACAGACTTAAGTCAACTTGTACAGGGAGGTTCTGAAAAATATAGAAACCAACCTAGAAAAGGCTCATTTAGGGGCTTGTGAGCCAACTAGAAATCAATGAATACAAGTTGAAGTCATCCATCCTGGCCTCGAACCTTTCCAGTTCGAACCCGAGTTGGGTTATCAAGTTCGAATCAGGGCTAACTTGCCTCACCCAACCCTATAAACAGCCTACCTGTGAGGTTTCCAAGCCACAAGGACCTTTATTGACACATAGGCGACTCCGCCCAAGAAACGAGAAGCTTCAATGTACAACCAGGCAACTGTAGAATGCACAACATTGATCGTTGCATGCATGTGCAAAAATGTGCCCCTGGCATCAAAAACCAAACAAGTTATGTGCATTCTCATCACATCCATCCTGTTTCCGATGACCTCCTTGCTCCACCTCCTTCCATCCGCTACCGCTCTCCCTTTCACCACTCCCTCCAATGCATGTTATGTCATTAAGGTAATAATTATATATCAAAGAAGGTTACTGAAGTATTAAAGCGAATATCATATACTTTCCAAATATATATATTACCTGCTGCTAAGCCGATCATAAAGAATAGAATTATTTGTCTGTAGGACCACCACACAATCAAACCATCGTTCTGGAAAGAAATCACAGCCATGGTAATCAACAATGTTCCCACCTTCTTCCATCATGTCTTCAAGCTCATCGCACACCTAGAAGAATGAAATTTAGACACTTTTTTCACTGAAAAAATTCAAGATTTTTATTTGCGAGAAGATAAATGTTGATTGACCGTCAAATGGAGATAAACTGAACATCACCGATCAAGTAAACACTCAATTTAAACTCAATAACAAGAACAAAGGCAAATGCAGCAGGGGATCTTCAGATAAAATGGTCGAACTTGCACCCGTTTTTTGCTGCTTGAAAATTACTTTTTCGTGGATGTCCAAATTTTAAAAGAAGCGAAAAACTTCCCTACAAAGATGCATCTGCCAATAATAATAAAGGTGCCTAATTTGATTAAAAAATCCTCACAAAGGCTGCACAGGAACATTTGATCACGATGTTCCATACCAGTGTTCAGGAAAACGGCCAAGTAAACTGCATACTCGTACTCAATGTTGTAAAAGTCACCCGACTAGCCTGACTAGTAGGTCCGACTAGTCCAGTCAGTGGGGTAGCCGACCGAGTACCGACTAATTCCGACTAGGTCCACTAATCAACCAATTTTTGTTTGGAGATACCATATTTTCTTACTTTTTCAAAAGCAAACTTATTCTAATACGCTTAATGTTTTATTTAAATTCAATTACTTCTTTCAAAAGCAAACTTCTTATGATAGTAAATATATATATATGTAAATACATTATAATATATGTATAAAAATGACTTATATATTTAAAAAATCAAAGATGATTAAAGTCTGACTAAATCCGATTAATCGTCCGACTACTGATTAATCCTTAGTCAGTGACCCGACCGACCGAGTACCAACTACCGACTTTTGCAACCTTGCTCGTACTCAGTAGCCTTGCCGCTCCGAGTATGGTGAAACGGTCATGTATGCGTGTGACCCGCATACTCGGCCGAGTATACCCTTTATACGGCCACCTACTCAGCCAATTTTCTAGTAAATATTTTTTATTATCTGTAAAATAACATAAAACTGCATACTCTCCTGCATAAAACCGCATATTCCCCACATACTCTCTCAAATAAGGATATTAACATAATATTATTTTTTATTATATTTTTAATAATAAAATTATCAAACCGTAGCATACTCCCTGCATACTCCCTATGCAGTGACCCCTCCGACTGAACACTGCATAGCGCCTTCCTGAACAGTGTTCCATACTATAGTTATCACTGGTTGACATGTGCATATAACCATGCCTATTTTTATGATTTGAACAGAATTATATGATTTTTAATAATCCAACAACAAATATCCAAAATAAAAAAGAAAAAACTTGCATATATATATATGTGTGTGTGTGTGTGTGTTGGAGTATATGTGTCACTTGTGTAGATGGGTAAATGGATCGTCCATTTACCACATCCAGTGTTTAGTCCCACATCTACAGTGGGGGGACTTGGAGGGTCTGTGGAGGCTATATAAGAAGCCACATACCTCATGTATCATATGAGAAAAAGTGAATGAAGACACAAGTCCTTTGAGGTGTTCTCCCGCGGTTTCATCTCGCTCCTTAAGGAGTAGGGTTCCACGTAAAATCCCGCATGTTCTTCATGTTCTTGTTTCTTTTTCTCTGATTATACTTCCACATTTCATATTCCTAACATGGTATCAGAGCGGGTTCGATTCTCGAGGAGTTATTTTCATCATTTGTTCAAGATTCGATTTTGACGTTTTATTCTCGAAGATTATTATGTACATGATTGTTCAAGTACAAGTTCAAGGGTTTCCATTGAAATCCTATTTTTTCCAGCAGCGAGCATCTGCAACAAGTTTTTTTCTTCTTCATATTATTCATCAGGTCTGCAGACAAGAAGCCCCATCAGGGGGGCTGACTTTCTTCCATATTCATCAAAGAAGGTGGCCTTGTCTCCTTGCTCCTACAGCACTAAGGTTCCATTGAACCCCAGTTTTGCGCATCAGACCCCGACCCCAGCACTCGGCGGCGCCAACCTCCTCTCGCGCCGCTCCACCAATCCTATCGAAGGTAGGGTTCCAAGCAAGGCTTCCCGACAATGTTTCAAAAAGTTTTGATGATCCAGGCACAGGGCCCCTCCGCGTTCGCATCCAGCATCATTAGAAGCCCCTCCATGAGGCACCAACCTTCGACATCTCTATGAGGCGTGCCTCGTACCGCGTACCTCCAAACTTATCCCGATCAGCATACAGAGCGACGCTTTCAATTCCATGCAGCTCATCATCGACGATGCGAGCTCCTCTCTAGGCGGTGCCTCACTACAGCTCCAGGCGATGCACGAAGCCATTGCGCCCCCGAGCGAAGGGTATCCACGCAGTCCACAAGTCACCACCACCCTCCATGGCGGAGCCACCCTTCTGTGCAATATGCCTCGCCTCGAGGAGGCGGCATCGACACCCCTCCTTTGTTGCTCCCTTTACCTCCACTTCCAGTATCTCGGCGGCGGAGCAGCCTCCGATCTCATGCCGCCACCTTCAAACAGCAGGAGCCCCATCAGGGGTGACGGTCTTTCAAGAGAGGGGTTCCCAAGTGGAAACCCTAAATAGGGTGAGCCCAAATGGACCGAAAAAAAATGGCCTCATTTGCAAAAAAAAGGAAATTTATTTTGGAGAACATACGTAGAAAAAAACCGTACGTTTAAAAAAAGGAGTCGGTTATAAAAAAGGGAAAATAGCCGAAAAAAGGAAAGACCCATATAAAAAAGAAGGGAAAAGCCAATATATATATGACGGCTTATTGTTTTTGTTTCTCCCCATTTTATTGTCGTCTCCCAACTTTGTCGGTGTCATTATTTTACGATAAATATGGGAGAAAGGGGAGTACTACAGGTCAGTTTTTCAGATTCTTCATATTCAAGACCAGCCAGATTTCAGACTCGACGATCAAATTTCGAGCCTTCAGCTTAATGTGCATATGTTTGCCATCATTTGTGTGGTCCCCATCTTTTATTTTTGATCTCAGAGTTTTCATGTGATTCATACGGATTCTAGAGTAGAAATCACATTCCCTATGCCATGTGGACTAGGGTTTTCGTGTGGTTTCATAGAGACTCCAGAGTAGAGATCTCATTCTCTGAGCTAGTATAGGAGAGACTCAGTTCTCCGATGAGGAGAATTTTCAAATCCCATTCTCCAGCGACCGTGGACTCTGACAAGCATGTCTTCACGGCTTTTTCAGTTCGGCCCTTTAGAGATTGTTAGAAAATATAATGCAGAAGCGTATCAGAAACAATAGAATAAGAACATGAAAGACGCGGGATTTTAACGTGGAACCCTGCTCCTTAGGGAGCGGGATGAAACCACGGGAGAATGCTTCAAATCGCTTGTTTGTCTATTGACTTTTTCTCACCGAATACAGAGGATGTGGGGTTTCTTATATAGCCCTCACAGAGTCTCACTGGTCATCCATCTACATTTCAAGATTGACAAACTAATTGTAGAGGTTTACGTTATGTCATGATGTACTGTTACGTATTTCTTATTTATCTCATATACGTCTATGTAATTTACCCAAGGGTTTTCTCTCTATATGACAGACCCGAGGGCTCTATGGAATAACACAGAAGAGTATTATGGACTCTGACATGGTATCAAAGCCAAAACCCTAATCTAGGGTTTCTCTCCACCCGCCCACGCCCCCCCCCCCTTTTCGGTCGCCGCCTCCAGCCCTCCGTCCCCAACCCGCCGCCTCCAGCCTCCCGCCGAGGCCCCGCGCCTTCCCAGCCTGCCACTGCCAGCCTCCCGCCGAGGCCCCGCCGCCCCAGCCTCTCGCAGAGGCGCCGCCGCCTCCAGCCTCGTGCCGAGGCTCCAGCCTCCCGTCGTTGTTCTTCACAGCCGCCGAGGCTCCCCGCCTCCTTGCGGCGTTTCTTCTCCGGTCGGCGTCGAGTCTATGATGGGTTCAAGTGCATAAAGTCTACATATGCACTTGAATCCAAACGGGTCTTTGTAGACGCCAATCCTTTTGTCTATCATCCATAAGTTGTCTTCTCCGACGATATGTCAGAACAGAAGTTTGATATGCCCGCCATAGGTGCCTTTAAAGGTTCGGCACCAATAGTCAAAATGGACGGGACGAACTACGAACTCTGGGCTATGCAGTTCCTGAGTCTTATGAAGTCATATGGTAAGAAGCATATTTATACCGAAGATGAGCCGCCAGAGAAGACAGGGTAATATGCCTCATGGGAGGCTGATGATGCCTATGCCAAGGTCTGGCTGTCAGGGACGCTCACGATGGAGATTGCCAACGACGTACTCCATCAACCCACCGCCAAGGCGATGTGGGATATTCTGGCTACAACATATTCTCAAGTGAGAAATGAGACGAAGATGCTGCAGTTGCAGCATGATATTTTTACCACGAAGCAAAATGGTCGGTCTCTACATTCTTTATACACGTCCCTACGTGGGATGTTCGAGAAATTATACAGCACCATTCCGCTCACAGCCACCCCCGAGCAGCAGAAGATGTTTCGCAATGCTACTATGGTAGGGGTTCTACTTGTTGCCCTTGATCCAGAGTACGAGGCAACCCGCTCTCAGATCCTCGCCGATGCTACTATTCCTCCAATGGAGGAAGTCTACAGGAGGCTTAGTCGGATCTCTGTTCCTTCTAGTGCAGCAGCTCCATCTCCGTCAGCAATAGCGGTCTCTAGAGGACGAGGTAGTTCGTCCTCCTTTCGTGGCCGAGGAGGTCGAGGACGTGGCCGAGGAGGTCGTGTGAGTTCGACATGTTCATTTTGTCGTCGAACTGGTCATTCCGAAGATACATGCTATTCTAAGCATGGTTTTCCTCCTTATGCACAGGTAGTTGATCATGTTCAGGCTCCACCAGCCTCTACTCCAGATCACAGGTTCGAGGAGCTAGTGGTACGACTTCGAGACATAATGCCACAGACATCATCAGAGGGTGCTGATACATCAGACGTTGCGGCTTCTGCGTCAGCTAGTATATCTGCTACTGCCGGTACCTCAGGTAGTACTTCTGCCTCCTATCATAACCATGATCTCTCAGATTGGATTGTTGACTCTGGAGCCACCTATCATCTCTACCGTGATAGAGATAATCTGCAGTCCTACAGAGCTATTCAGTCTGGTCGCTCCGTACCCATAACTGATGGCACTCATTCCCCTATTGTCGGTCAGGGGGAGACTGTTTTGTTGCCCTCCATGCACTTACAGAATGTTCTACATGCACCAGAGTTCTCCATGAATTTATTATCAATTAGTCAGATTACAAAAGATTTGCACTGTCGTGCTATATTTGACCCATCTTCTGTCATTTTTCAGGACATACTAACGGGCAGGGTGATTGGTTGTGGTTCTGAGCACAATGGCCTCTATCGTCTAGTATGGAACTCCTACGCTGGCGTATCACTACACTCTCAGGGATCCGTTTCTCCATATACATGGCATCTTCGCTTTGGTCACCTGTCGCTCCAGAAAATGTGTCACCTCCTGCCTCAGATCTCTCCGAATTCGTCATTTCGTTGTGAAGCGTGTCAGTTAGGGAAGCACCATCGTTCTAGCTTCCCTAGTCGTCAGGGTCGGAGCAGTCGCTCCCCATTTGAGTTATTTCATATAGATATTTCGGGTCCGAGTCGTGCCCCAGATCATCAGGGGCACAAGTTTTATCTTGTTGTGGTTGATGATTTCTCTCGAGTGTCGTGGACTTTTCTTCTTAAAAATAAATCTGAAGCAGGAAGTGTTATCCAAAATCTTATCAATGAAGTGCAAAATGTTTTTTCGTCTACTGTTAAGTATGTGCGTACTGATAATGCATTGGAGTTCTGCACTCGTTCTCTTGCTCAATTTCGTTCCTCTAAGGGCATTATCCACCAAACCACATGTGCGTATACATCTCAACAAAATGGTGTTGCAGAACGGAAACATCGACACTTTCTTGATATTGCTCGCACATTACTTATTCAGAGTTGTGCACCATTAGCCTTTTGGGGGGATGCTATACTTACAGCATGTTATCTGGTCAATCGTATGCCTTCTACCGTTCTTGGGGAAAAGGCCCCTATCTCTGTTCTCTTTCCTGACAAAGACTTGTTTTCACTTACCCTCGTGTCTTTGGGACTGACGCTTTTGTTCACCGCTTGTCTCCACGACTTGACAAGCTCTCTCCTAGAGCTGTTAAGTGTGTGTTTGTGGGCTACTCGAGGACACAGAAAGGATATCGTTGCTATGACCCCATCGATGACAAGTACTATGTGAGTGCTGATGTTACATTTTTTGAACCAGTTATGTACTTCTCTCCTGCAGGTGACAGATTAGTTTCCTCTACATCCACGGATACTAATGTCTATGTGCCCCTACCTCCAAGTTTGGGTCAATCTGAGTCCACTACACCACCACCTCCACCACCACCACCACCTCCCATTCTACCATTCCCAAAGTTCTACACAAGGCAGTCAGGACCTGCTCAAGCTACACGTCAACCATCCAACACGCCTCATGTATGTTCTGATGTTATCACTAATGATGGGTTAGATAATGCACCAGTGCAGGACCCTTTGCTACAGGAGGTGGATCCACCAGTCAGCACAGTGATAGATGATCTTGATCGTCCTATTGCTCATAGGAAGCAGAAAAGACAATGTGCATCATATCCTCTTGCGTCTCACGTGTCATTTCATCGTCTCACTGGTGATTTCTAGAGATTTGCAACAGTTGTCTCATCGGTTGAGATCCCACGGACTTATCAAGAAGCCATGAAGATTGATTGCTGGCGTCTAGCTATGGAGGAGGAGATGCGTGCCTTACAGTCTCGAGGGACTTGGTCTCTAGTTCCCATTCCTCCGGGTGCCTCTGTGGTGAGTAGCAAGTGGGTGTTTACGGTCAAAATATCACGCAGATGGGCGCTTGACAGATACAAGGCCAGAATTGTCGTACGTGGATTTACCCAAACCTATGGGGTAGATTATTTGGATACATTTTCACCAGTGGCTCGACACTCCACTCTTCGCATTCTCCTATCTGTTGCTGTGGTACGTGACTGGACCATTTTTCAACTTGATGTCAAGAATGCATTATTGTATAGTGATCTACAGGAGGACTTGACAAGCTCTCTCCTAGAGCTGTTAAGTGTGTGTTTGTGGGCTACTCGAGGACACAGAAAGGATATCGTTGCTATGACCCCATCGATGACAAGTACTATGTGAGTGCTGATGTTACATTCTTTGAACCAGTTATGTACTTCTCCCCTGCAGGTGACAGATTAGTTTCTTCTACATCCACGGATACTAATGTCCATGTGCCCCTACCTCCAAGTCTGGGTCAATCTGAGTCCACTGCACCACCACCTCCACCACCACTACCACCTCCCATTCTACCATTCCCAAAGTTCTACACAAGGCAGTCAGGGCCTGCTCAAGCTACACATTAACCATCCAGCACGCCTCAGGTATGTTCTGATGTTATCACTAATGATGGGTTAGATAATGCACCAGTGCAGGACCCTTTGCTACAGGAGGTGGATCCACCAGTCGGCACAGTGATAGATGATCTTGATCGTCCTATTGCTCATAGGAAGCAGAAAAGACAATGTGCATCATATCCTCTTGCGTCTCACGTGTCATTTCATCGTCTCACTGGTGATTTCCAGAGATTTGCAGCAGTTGTCTCGTCGGTTGAGATCCCACGGACTTATCAAGAAGCCATGAAGATTGATTGCTGGCGTCTAGCTATGGGGGAGGAGATGCGTGCCTTACAGTCTCGAGGGACTTGGTCTCTAGTTCCCATTCCTCCGGGTGCCTCTGTGGTGAGTAGCAAGTGGGTGTTTAAGGTCAAATATCACGCAGATGGGCGGCTTGACAGATACAAGGCCAGACTTGTCGCACGTGGATTTACCCAAACCTATGGGGTAGATTATTTGGATACATTTTCACCAGTGGCTCGACACTCCACTCTTCGCATTCTCCTATCTGTTGTTGTGGTACGTGACTGGACCATTTTTCAACTTGATGTCAAGAATGCATTCTTGTATGGTGATCTACAGGAGGACTTGACAAGCTCTCTCCTAGAGCTGTTAAGTGTGTGTTTGTAGGCTACTCGAGGACACAGAAAGGGTATCGTTGCTATGACCCCATCGATGACAAGTACTATGTGAGTGCTGATGTTACATTCTTTGAACCAGTTATGTACTTCTCCCCTGCAGGTGACAGATTAGTTTCCTCTACATCTACGGATACCAATGTCTATGTGCCCCTACCTCCAAGTCTGGGTCAATCTGAGTCCACTGCACCACCACCTCCACCACCACCACTACCTCCCATTCTACCATTCCCAAAGTTCTACACAAGGCAGTCAGGGCCTGCTCAAGCTACACATCAACCATCCAGCACGCCTCAGGTATGTTCTGATGTTATCACTAATGATGGGTTAGATAATGCACCAGTGCAGGACCCTTTGCTACATGAGGTGGATCCACCAGTCAGCACAGTGATAGATGATCTTGATCGTCCTATTGCTCATAGGAAGCAGAAAAGACAATGTGCATCATATCCTCTTGCGTCTCACGTGTCATTTCATCGTCTCACTGGTGATTTCCAGAGATTTGCAGCAATTGTCTCGTCGGTTGAGATCCCACGGACTTATCAAGAAGCCATGAAGATTGATTCCTGGCGTCTAGCTATGGAGGAGGAGATACGTGCCTTACAGTCTCGAGGGACTTGGTCTCTAGTTCCCATTCCTCCAGGTACCTCTGTGGTGAGTAGCAAGTGGGTGTTTACGGTCAAATATCACGCAGATGGGCGGCTTGACAGATACAAGGCCAGACTTGTCGCACGTGGATTTACCCAAACCTATGGGGTAGATTATTTGGATACATTTTCACCAATGGCTCGATACTCCACTCTTCGCATTCTCCTATCTGTTGCTGTGGTACGTGACTGTACCATTTTTCAACTTGATGTCAAGAATGCATTCTTGTATGGTGATCTACAGGAGCAAGTCTACATGCAACAGCCACCGGGGTTTGCTGCTGAGGGGGAGACTCAGATGGTGTGCAAACTTCATAAGGCTATCTATGGCCTTAAACAAAGTCCACGGGCATGGTTCCAGAAGCTCTCCCAGCTTATTGAACGGCAGTGGTTCAAGAGATAAAATGCGGACCATTCATTGTTTATCCAGAAGATTCCTAGAGGTACGGTTGTCGTCATGGTATATGTTGATGATATTCTGGTTACAGGAGGTGATGCTCAGGGAATTGAGATGACCAAATCTCTTTTGGGAAGTCAGTTTATTACGAAGGATCTAGGCACGATACGATATTTTCTGGGGATAGAGTTTGCAAGAAATGCACAAGGAATGGTAACGACTCAAAGAAAATGTCACAGACTTGCTAGTTGAAACAGGAATGATTGGATGCAGACCGTCGAGCACGCCTATGGACCCAAGCATGAAGTTGTACGACAATGATACCGAAGAGGTGGACAAAAGAAGATACAGAGAGATGGTGGGTAAGCTTCTATACATCACCATAACTCGACCGGATATTGCCTTTGCAGTAAACCGGGTGAGTCAATTTATGGAACAGCCTAGGCAAGTTCATATGGAAGCCGTGTATATGATATTGAGATATCTGAAGTCTTCCCCAGGCACAGGTTTGCTATTTAGAATAGATACAGATCTGTCTATTTCAGCTTGTGCAGATGCAGACTATGCAGGATGTCCAAAGGATCGTAAATCTACTTCAGGATTTGTTGTCTTCATAGGAAGCTCTTTGGTTTCTTGGAAAAGCAAGAAACAGACTGTTGTGGCGAGATCCAGTGCTGAATCCGAATACAGAGCCATGGCACAAGCAAGCGTAGAAATGATGTGGGTTCGAGCGGTCTTAGAAGATTTGAATGTAAATGTCTCCTTACCCATGAATCTTCAATGTAACAACCAGGCAGCATTGTTCATTGCCAATAATCCAACTTTTCATGAAAGAACAAAACACATCGAGGTAGATTGTCACTATACTAGAGACATGATCCAAAAGGGCTTGATTTCCACTTCACACGTCAGTTCAGAGGACCAGACTGCTGATATATTTACCAAGCCATTGCTCAGAGGACCTTTCCAGAGATGTTCTTCCAAGCTGAGCATGATTGATATCTATGCTCCATCTTGAGGGGGAGTGTAGAGGTTTACGTTATGTCATAAGTACTGTTACGTATTTCTTATTTATCTCATGTACGTCTATGTAATTTACCCAAGGGTTTTCTCTCTATATAAGAGACCCGAGGGCTCTATGGAATAACACAGAAGAGTATTATGGACTCTGACACTAATGATACGGTTGACTGAGGCAAGAATAGACTTATGCCATCGTGTTGAGGATGAGGTGTAGAGGAGAGTCTCTTGGACTGGAACTTCTGGTGATGCCTCGACTCGACTCTCATGAAATGCAGTACACTAAATTCATATCCTTATATTATACGTACAAAAAGAGAGTCTGATAATTAGAGAAGTTGGATTAATTCTGACTAGAGCTTGGTTAAACCAAGAATTTTAGGATTACTGAAATTGAGGGTCTTCAAAAAAAATTGAGCCTTGAATCTCTCACTTGCACTTTCAGGAATTAATCCGACTCCTTCATTCTTTAGATGCTCGAGGACGAGCATGGTTTAAGCATAGGGATATAATGAATCTTATATTCATCATGCTAAAAGTCAATTTTTAATCCCCTAACTTAAAGAACCCAATAAAAATCATCTATAATTCATCCATTTTATCTTGTATTATATTGTATATATAATTCGTATTTAATTAACCTATAAATAGTATATATAATTACTACTATTGTTTAATTTGTAATTATTTTATTATTAAAAACACCTAAAAATTAGGTTGATTAATTGTCTATAAGTTCCTGACTCTTAAAAAGAATAAAAACCACAAAAAATGTCAAGACCAAAAATCGGTGTTTTTAAACCCTTAAAAATACCCCCAAAAAAAATTTTGTGTACAAATGAACTCGTTTGGCTTTTTATTCAATACAAAACTTGTAGATCTCAACGAGATCTACAACTTTCATGTTTTAACTTTTTCTTAATTTTGCCTCAAACTAATTCTTTTTTATTTTTATTTATTTCTCTATTTCTGATTGGGCCACACGGCGCCCTCCTGGCCGCCCACGTAGCCCGCCTCTTCTCTGCCACCCGCCACCTTCCACAGTCTTCCGATTCTCCTGCTCCTCCCATCTCCGCCATTCCTCCTATCACCTTCCACAGCCGTATGATCATCACCCAAATCGCATCTTGACGGCTCCAACGCGCCTCACTCACAACAGCAAGATCTTCATTTCATCCTACGGCTATTATGGCTCCACATCATTTGCCCACTCCCACCGTTGCATGAGATCCAACCCCATCAGAACCGCCCGCTTCCACTGATTCCCAGCCACTCGATCTAATCCCAGATCAGATCACCACCACCCGACTCCGTGCATCTTCCAACCGTTCGATCAGATCCTAAGGAGTTGGTCGCAGCCTTCCGACTACCCTTAATCATGGTCGTTGGATCGTGAAATCCAACAGCTAGGGCTTCATCCCTTAACTCCCGTTGGTCTCCTTCCCAGGCCTTACGCCTCGTCGCCCCTTCCTCTCCTTCCAATTTTGACCACCGCCTCCAACCCTCCCTCGTTGACCTAACGGCTCCTCCACGTAGCCCTATCCTCCGTCTCCCTCGTATAACCCCCATCGACCCTCACCATCACTTCCAGCCTTCAAGGTGCCTCACCACCATAACTCTTCCACCTCCGCCTATAAAGCTAACTCCTCCGCCCACTCACCAACCCATCCACCACTTCACGGGGCTCCGCCCTAGCCTCCTCCACCCTCCACTGCAAGCAGAGAGCGGACTTGTCAAGGCGACGATGGTCGCACGCCTCCGGTGAGATCCATGATCCTCCGACCATGTTAGCGTCGCCGTAGTGCACCGCTGAGCTCCGTGCATCGGCCGAGCATGTCGGGCGACGACCCCAAGCTCCAATAGGGCTCGACCACAGGCCTCCTCCTCCACCAATCGCATGTCTCCGGCCAGGTACCTACTACCTCTTTTCTTTCCTATTTCTCTTAATTATCCCGACATCCTCACTCGACGTCACCGCCACCTGAACCCCCGAAGACCTTCACCACCCATCACACATCTTCGTCGACCCCCTCACGTACATCCTTCCCTTCTCCAGAGCCATCCCCACTCCGGCCCACCTCCTCCTCCACTTCACCAGAGAGGGAGCTCCAGGTCCTCCGCTCCCTCCGCCTTGACGGACCTCCACTCACCTCACAATCTCCCGCACGCACTTCACGCAACACCGTTTCAGCTATGCTGCCACTTGCCGGTACCAATTCGTCAATGATCGGACCTTCTCCGGAGCATAATTTCAGAACCTCCCCTCCGAGGACAATCCAGACCGCTCCGGCTGACCTCCAGAGTGCGAGTTTCAAAGACAACATCTCAGGACATACCTTCTATCTTCAGGGCGTACGAGGGAGCAAGGCGGAGCTTCACGTGCCTCACCGGAGTCCAGATTTGACCGCCCATCGCGCGACGGAGACGGAGGAAGATGGGAGTACAGTTACCGTTCGATCCTCACGATCGGACGGTCCAGATGTTACCACGTGGTCGGTACAAGCCTCGTGTTGAACCTACAGGTTCGGGCATCCCGAGCTAAGAGCCAAGCCACCAAGATCTGCCACGTAGCCTGAGCCTGCGATGAGTCCCGAGACTAGCTCCTCACGTGCCCAGCACGTAAGGGTCTAGACAAATTGCAAAGAAGACCTTGATCCCTATGATAATTGCATATTGGTCCTCCAGAAGCGTGCCTCGCGTGTGCGCCTGCGGTATTTACATAGAGGCCCTCGCATGTTTACAGAATTTCATATATGCCCTCGAGCGTATGGAAAATTTATAAATGTGCCCCTCCGGGTTTGGTTTATTGCAAATAGGTCCTTCCAGGGACCTATTTGTGATTAGTTATCTTTTATTCCCATATTTTATTTACATTTATGCCCTTGCATTTTTTTCTTCATAACTTAAGCTTCGTAGGTCCAATTTGCATGATTTTAGTGTCGTTTTGATCCATGTTTCTTCATCTATCTTATGGCATGTTTGATTTTCTCATCTGACACCATTCTAAATATGATAAATTTTTATTGTTAGATGATGTCTTTTATTGAAATGTCTTGTCATAAAATAGATATTTTCTCGTAATGCTATGTTCAAAATGACCTTGATTTCCACAATTTAGTGATCTTTATCGAGCATACATGTATATCATCTTTAGCATACTTATAGCATGTATTTAACATTGCATTATTTCTCATGGATCTCCTTATATTTGCATTGAAAAATAACTAAAAAAAATACATACATCATCCTACTTGCCTTTCATTGTGCGCCTGCATAGAGACCTGTAAATAAAAATTTATTCACACATGATTCTATTTGATCAAAATTTGACAAAGAAATAGAGTAGCATGTGTCCCTATGTTCGACCTTGGTAGACTTGTCAAGTACAAATTTTCCACAACATTCAAATGATTGTGGTTTTTGCTGACTGAAATCTGTCTCCTATACTACGACGATTCTCTATTCTTAAAGAGGTAGATTTCACAATCATATGGCGTCGTTGCCAGGGACACGGCTCACCCTTATTATTTGTTGAATTTTGATATATGTTTGTGAATTCACTGGTCTTCTTTTCATGCATTATTTTTGCATCATTTCTGCTTATTATTTTCCTTGCTATTTTTATAACATTTCTCTTTTGTGGCAGGGTCCATGAAGATCGAGGACGCTTGATCTCCATGGAGGTGTGGAGTTGGGAGCTCCCGCTGAAGAGGCCGTAAAAGACTTGGCAAGGATTGATAGGATTTTTATCAGCTCTGCTTGCATTTGCATATTGTAAAAAAATGTTGCATGTGCATTTTTAGCGGTTCTCATTTGAGGGCTCATGTGATGTTGTAAAAAAAAGAAAAAAAGCAAATCACTAGATAATCTACTCCCCCCCACACCCACACACACATTTGCACATATCCACCCCCACCTCGTCTCTGTATATTTTATACAATCACTCCCTCCCCCCCCCCCAGCTTTCTCTTAATCATTTGTACAAACTCAACCTCCCCCCCCCCCCCACTACATCTGCATCTGTGAAAATACATCCCTCCCCCTAATCCCTTATGTCTTTGTAAAGATACTCCTCCCAGATCACCCCCTAACTCAGATCATTTACTTATGTTATTTTTAACCTAAGTATAGGGAGAACCCGATCATTCATCCATTGCTCTATCTTCTTATACTTAGGTCAATTTTTGACCTAAGTATAGGGGGCCCTCTCCCTCAATTCCGCTATATCACCCTATATTTAACCGAGCCATGGCTTCATGTCACTTGTGCTATGAGGACATAGCAAATGTTAAGTATAGGGGGCGAACCGTGTATTACTGTATATTTACTTTAGCCATAGCTTGTATATTTTTAAAACTTTTTGAAAAAAATCGGCTTGGTTTAGGTAAACTTGTGAACTGAGTTTTGTAAAAATCTTGTAAAAATAGTTTCTTAAAAATTAAGGGATAAACTTGTTGTAAATAAACCCTTTTTCAAAAACTCCATAAAAATTTGAAAAATTAAAAAAACATTTCTTAGAAAGAAACTTTGACTACTAGGCTTAGTAGCTACTTTCAATGAGGGAACTTCGGTCTCCCTTAGCAGAGTGGGTGGTTTAGAGAACATTGTATATGGTTCCGTCCTTAAGGAACACGGGTCCGTTTAACAGCCCGTACTTACATCCATACTGGTTGAGACTAGATACATCTATTCATGTGAGTCTGGGCCAATCATTATCTCGCAAAAGAATAAAAAATTTATTAAAATCCATAAAAATTTGCAAAAACCAAAAATCACAAAAAAAGTCACTAACCAAGGAGTTAGTATATTCTTGACACATTCACTATCACTCAAGGCTTGAGGATTTTTTAGGATACTTGATTTTTGTGATCTTAAGAGTCTGAGTTAGCATGCCTTAGTCATTAGGGTTTTGAACTTAATAATTTCCACTTCCCTAGTTTGGAAGATTTAACCGCTATATTGCACTTTTCACCTCTACCTTCAAAAGAATATAATCAGCACAGCACTTTCACAACTGCATGATTGATGAGATGAGTTGAGTTATCACTTGATGAACTAAGACTAGATACTAGAGTTTAAACCCAATCTAATGATGCTCGAGGATGGGATAAAGTTAATGAAGGCTTCAGGAAACCTGAGTGTCAGCAAAACTTTAGCATGTATGTGAACAAGTTCACGTACTATCTTTTGATAGTTACCTATGTGCTAGGGTGTGATGAAACTTAATTTAATTGTTGATCAGTGTGCGCCAACTTTTGGTAAATGCAGTCGAGCTAGCCAAACAAATGAAAAGGAAAGAAAGAAATGTCAAAGAAAAGCTCTATCCTCAAAAGCCAAATTACAAAGGAGCTTCCACAAACGGCGGGCGCTCCCAAACATTTTCAAAGTGTCCACTTGGACCAAGTGCTAATTAGGACCAAGGAGTAGGGTTGACACCAAAAAAGGGCTCTGCAACGTAAATGCTACAAGTCTGGGTGTCGAAGGTATCTTGGATACTCAAAAAAGGCACACCCCAGTGTACTCCCAGAAAAACAAGTGCAGACAACTCCAACTCTCATGACGGACACACTGATCAACAAGCTAAAAATCTACTTGTGTTGAGCAAAAAGGCACTAGAGAGGCTCGTTGTTCCAATGTGAGTTCATCATCTGGTTGTCCATCTACATTTCAAGACTGACAAACTAATGAGACGGTTGACTGAGGCAAGAATAGACTTATTCCCTAGTGTTGAGGATGAGGTCTAGAGGAGAGTCTCTTGGACTAAAACTTCGGGTGATGCCTCGACTCGACTTTCATGAAATACAGTACACTAAAATTCATATCCTTATATTATATGTACAAAAAGAGAGTCTGATAATTAGAGAGGTTGGATTCCTTCTGACTAGAGCTTGGTTAAACCCAGAATTTAAATTAAGGGTCTTTGAAAAAAATTGAGCCTTGAATCTCTTACTTACACTGTCAGGAATTAATCCGACTCCTTCATTCTTTAGATGCTCGAGCACGAGCACGGTTTAAGTATAGGGTACGATGAATCTCGTATTCATCGTGATAAAAGTCAAATTTTAATCCCCTGGATTAAAGAACCCAATAAAAATTACCTATAATTTATTCATTTTATATTGTACTATATTGTATATAATATATATTTAATTAACCTATAATTAGTGTATATACATTTGTTTAATTTTAATTATTTTATAATTAAAAACCCTAAAAATTAGATTGATTAATTGTCTATAAGTTCTTGACGCTTAAAAAGAATAAAAACCACAAAAAAATGTCAAGACCAAAAATCGATGCTTTTAATCCCTTAAAAATACCCCCAAAAATACTTTTTTACAAATGACCTCGTTTGGCTTTTTGTCAAACATGAAACTTATAGATCTCATCGAGATCTACAACTTTTATGTTTTAACTTTATCCTAATTTTGCATCTAATTAATTCTTTTTTATTTTTATTTATTTTTCTATTTCTGGTTTTTCTGATTGGACCATGTGGCGCTCTCCTAGCCGCCCACATGGTCTGCCTCTTCTCTGTCACCCGCCACCTTCCACAACCGTCTGATCCCCCTGCTCCTCCCATCTCCATCGTTCCTCCTATCACTTTACACAGTTGTCTGATCATCGCCCGGATCGCATCTTGACCACTCCATCGTGCCTCATTCACAACGGTAGGATCTTCATTTCATCCTACGGCTATTATCGCTCCACGTCATTCGCCCACTCCTACCGTTGGATGAGATCCAACCCCATCAGAACCCTCCCGCTTCCACTGATTCCAAGCCAATCGATCTAATCCCAGATCAGAACACCACCACCTGCCTTCACGCATCTTCCAACCGTTCAATCAGATCCTAAGGAGACGATCGTAGCCCTCCGACTATGCCTTAATCCTGGTTGTTGGATCATGAGATCCAACGGCCAGAGCTTCGCCCCCTATCTCCCGTTGGTCTCCTTCCCAGGCATTACGCCTCACCGCCCCTTCCCCCTTCCAATTTTGGCCACCACCTTCAACCCTTCCTCGTTGACCTAACGGCTCCTCCATGTAGCCCTATCCTCCGTCTCCCTCGCGTAATCCCCATCGACCCTCGTCATCACTTCCAGCCTTCAAGACGTCCGTTGCATAACTCCGCCTCAATACCATAACTCTGCCACCTCCGCCTATAAAGCTAACCCCTCCGCCCACTCACCAACACATCCACCACTTCACGGGGCGCCCTAGCCTCCTCCGCCCTCCGGTGACAACGGAGGGCGATCTTGTCGAGGCGACGATGGTCGCACGCCTCCGGTAAGATCCATGGTCCTCCGACCATGTTAGCGTCGTCGTAGTGCGCCGCTGAGCTCCGTGCATCGGCCAGGCACGCCGGGCGACGACCCCGAGCTCCAATGGAGCTCGACTACAGGCCTCCTCCGCCAATCGCCTGGCTCCGGCCTGGTACATGATACCTCTTTTCTTTCCTACTTCTCTTAATTATCCCGACATCCACCTGACCCCCCGACGACCTCCACCAACCATCACACATCTTCGTCGACCCCCTCACGCCCATCCTTCCCTTTTCCAAACCATCACCGCTCCGACCCACCTCCTCCTCCGCTTCACCGGAGAGGGAGCCCCAGGTCCTCCACTCCCTCCGCCTCAACGGACCTCCACTCACCTCACAATCTCCCGCACGTACTTCATGCAACACCGCTTTGGCTATGCTAACACTTGCAGGTACCAATTCGTCAATGGTCGGACCTTCGCCGAAGCATAGTTTCATAACCTCCCCTCCAAGGACCTCATATCGCCATAGCAATCCAAATCGCTCCGGCTGACCTCCAGAGTGCGAGCTTCAATAACGACATCTCAGGATAGACATTCTATCTTCAGGGCGTACGATAGAGCAATGCGGAGCTCCGCGTGCCTCGCCGAAGTCCATATTTGATAGCCCATCGCGCAGCGAAGATGGAGGAAGATGGGAGTACAGTTACCGTCCGATCCTCACGATCGAACGGTCCAGATGTCACCACGTGGTCGGTACAAGCCTCATGTTGAACCTATAGGCACGGGCATCCCGAGCCAAGAGTCAAGCCACCAAGAACAACCACGTAGCCCGAGCCTGCGATGAGTCCCGAGTCTAACTCCTCACGTGCCCAGCACGTGAGGGCCTGGGCAAATTGCAGAGAAGACACTGGTCCCTTTGATAATTGCATATTGGTCCTCCAGGAGCGTGCTTCACGTGCGTATATGGGGTATTTACATGGAGGCCCTCGTAGGTTTACAGAATTCCATATATGCCCCCGTGCATATGGAAAATTTATAAAGGGGCCCCTCTGGGTTTGGTTTATTGCAAATAGCTCCTTCCAGGGACCTATTTGTGATTAGTTATGTTTTATTTCCTGCATTTTATTTACATTTATGCTCCTGCATTGTTTTCTTCATAACTTGAGCTTCGTAGGTCCAATTTGCATGATTTTAGTGTCGTTTTGATCCGTATTTCTTCATCTATTTTATGGCATGTTAACTTTCTCATCTGACATCATTCTAAATATGATGAATTTTTATTGTTAAATGATGTCGTTTGCTCAAATGCCTTGTTATAAAATAGATGTTTTCTCGTAATGCTATGTTCAAAATGACCCTGATTTCCTCAATTTAGTGATCTTTATAGGGCATATGTGTATATCATCTTTAGCATACTTATAGCATGTATTTAACATTGCATTATTTCTCGTGCATCTCCTTATATTTGCATTGAAAAATAACTGAAAAAATACATGCATCATTCTACTTGCCTTTCCTCGTGCATCTGCATAGAGACCTGTAAATAAGAATTTATTCACACAAAATTCTAATTGATCAAAATTTGACAAAGAAATAAAGTAGCTCGTGTCCCTGTGTTCAATCTTGGTAGACTTGCCAAGTATAAATTTTCCACAACATTCAAATGATTGTGGTTTTTTGTGACCGAAATCAATCTCCTATACTACGACAATTCTCATTCTTAAAGAGGCAGATTTCGCGATCATCAGTCCACCACCCCCGATGGGGGTTTCTCCTACCGTCACCTCCAGTAGGACGGAGGGGGTCGATGCCTTGGCTTGATGTATTGCAGCATGTGATGTTGTCGCTTGGGTGAGAGTCGCCTAGGTAAGATCTAAAAGGCGGCTCTCGTTGTCGCCGCCTATTGTGGCCTTCGTCCCGATCTTTTTCTTGGCGGCGCCTCTGCTTGCGACATTATGACGTGCAACGCCTCCTACAGCATCGCTGGAGGGTATCGCGAGGAGGGAGAACTTGGCGAAGGTGTGTTGCCATGTGGGAGCGCAACAAGAGCACTATCGGACGATGGAAATCATCGTGCGATGGAGATGCACGAGAAAAAGGAACGGCGATGATGAGAGGGTTGCTGCTTGGAGATGTGGGGCGACTTCCTGCACCCTATGCTGGGCGTATCCCCCTAATAAATTTTTTTAACCAACTACATTTGGAAGATACGTTGCGGCTGAAAGATGCATCGCGTTGCGCAAGAACAAGATATCTGAATCTTCGGATCTCGCGCTAGATGCTGCTGGAAGATACGGATCTGGAGCCTGGATATTGCTTGAATCTGAGCAATATTGGGGTTTATAAAATAAACCCTAGAACTATTGGATTACAATCGTAAAGAACGCAGGATTTCAACGTAGAACCCTGCTCCTTAAGGAGCAGGATTAAACCACGGGAGAACGCCTCAAAGGGTTGGTTTGTCTATTGATTTTTTCTCATTGAATATAGAGGGTATGGGGCTTCTTATATAGCCCTCACTGAGTCTCCACATCGCACAAACGGTCGACGTAGGTCTAACTAACTAAATGTAATAAATGGATCCTGGAGTGATCCATTTATCCATCTACACCATAAGTGATGCATAACGCATATACTCCAACAGAGATGAAGCAGTTGTCCACATGATTCAGTCTTCTACATGTGGCGAGACAGAGTATTCCGACGAGAAGACTCATTTCAGTGTTGATGACTCTAACAGGCGCAGTACAGAGCACACTTTTTCCGACAAGGACACCCAGATTGACTCACACTCTAGCACGTTTGTTCCTCCTCATCTGTACGGCATGAGAAGCAACTTCCTCGACAGCAATCGACGGTTGTGTTTGCATTAAGTTGATATTGTTTGTTGTATCTTGTATTGTAAGTTTGAGATTTCTTTTTGTTTGTCCAAGCTGAGCATTGCGTGCTTCAGCATGAGATGAGTGTCGGAGTATGTGTGTCACTTGTGTAAATGCGTACCAGATCCAGGGTTTAATCGCACATCTACCAGTGGTGGGATTTGGAGGGTCTGTGCAGGCTACATAAGAAGCCACATACCTCTTGTATCAAATGAGAAAAAGTGAATGAAGACACGAGCCCTTTGAGGCGTTCTACCATGATTTCATCCCGCTCCTTAGGTAATAGGGTTCCAAATAAATTCACGGTGTTCTTCATGTTCTTATTTCTTTTCCTTTGATTATGCTTTCGCATTTCATATTCCTAACGATATATAGGGGGCCTATCAATGAGGTAGGTATTTACTATATACAGAGAAAGCCTATCATAAGATCCGTTAAATCTCAGTCGAACGGATCCGTCCTTTGCCTAATCTAAAAGGGTATTTCAGTCAACCCTTTCCACATTAATTATTGATTTTCATTTAATAGTTCAAATTGCTTTTTAGCTCCTCTGATTTGACATCTTTTGTTGACATTTGTGATTCTTTCATTAATAATCTATGGGGTTTCCAGTCACTGTGATTGTGCTTGACAATGCTCTTTGTAAAATTCACATTGTAAAAATGTATGTTACTTTGTAAAACGAAATCTTGGTTACTAATATTTTGTTATCCTTAGTCAACAACTTTAAGTGAAACGTGATTCCTCTGTAAAATTTCTGTATTGTTTTAGTAATTTATCGATTATTTTCAAAAATGCAACATATAACAATAAAAAATGAATTTGTAAAATAGCCAAGTAGCTATGTAATAAATTAAACAACTAAATAAAATGCTAGTCAACCATGTTAAAAATGTAGTAAAATTTGTAATGCGGCAAAGCAACATGGTGATGGTTGCCCCCTCTGCAGCTCCCACCACCCCACGTCATATCCGTCGATCACCGCCCAAATGTGGTGGTGCATGTCCTCTGCGTCGACACCCTCCCATGCTCACCTTCACCGCTCGGAAATCTCCATTTTTATGCAATTATCGTCGCCTCTCTGCCCACGAGACGTCCTTTAACCTTTTCTCTACACCCCTCCACCCACAAATTGCCTTCGACCAAGTCTCCACGCACCTCTGCCTCCATCTCCATCTCCCGTGTGACCCTTGTAGCCCCTCCACCCACAAGCCATCATACATTGACGGTGGTCGCTTGATCTTCTCCACAATCACACCGTGTGAGCATCGGTGATGTCGTTGATCTCCTACAATTTCTCATGTCGTCGAACATCATCTTTCACAGCCCAACCACGGATTGCATTTGAATTTTGAAAATGGAAAGAGAAGAGAGAAAAGGAAGAGATAATTTAGTGATGTTAGGTTGTTATATTCTATATCTAGAATGTGCTAACGACCAAAATGGATTTCCAATCAATTACATACTACCCCATTAATGTGTTATTATCTTAGCCACCCGGCTGAATATGAACGAATATGATGGACTGCTTTTCGTCACTACAGAAAAGTACCACCTCATTCGAAGTTCCCCTATATTTGTTTATTTATTTATTTAAAACACATATCGTTCAGCAAATTAAAACCTAAACTCAAGGAACAACATGAGAGTGAGTAGCAGCAGACCGCCCACTTCATCATTTGTTCTTTATTATGAAAATAGAACCAGATGTTCTTTTAAAACGAAATTACAAGATATCAAGTCAATGCTAACTTTATCATGTACTTAAGAGAACATACACATCCTTAATATGGTAAACAATAAAACAAAATAATATCTCATGATAAGAACTTTATGAGATGAAAAGTAGAAAGCTATTATTTAGTTATTTGAGGAAAAAGATGGTCCCACTGGAAGTTTCTATATGCTATAAATTATTGGATGCATGTTTGTTTTAGCATTTGGATTGGCAGAGCATTTCTGACTTTTTTGTAACCATCTATCTTTTTTTTTTGCTTTTTTCAACATTTAGGCCATTTATTTTGTAAGTTCATTGCGGTCAAATGACTAGATTTTATCGGCAAGCACCCTGACCACTGATGTGGGTACAAACTATCCAATATCAAAACATGTGGCCATAATAAACGCCAAGACAATAGGTCCTACTTAAAATTTTGCATTATAGAGAAAATATATTTTTCACAATATAGAATCCTTCGTGAAACTAAATAATACAATGCGGCTGGTTATCCTTCCAGACTCGGCGAATGAATAGTCCTTGAAAACCAAATTCCATACCAACCTAAGAAGTTGTCCAGCATGATTACAACTTTAGGTTCCTTTAGTAATGAAGAATGGATTTGGGGGATGAAACAAAGAAGGAAGAAATGTATAGGCAATGCTAAATTTTGGTAAAGAAGCACGGAGATGCAAATAATGAAAGGAAGAAAAGGAGATGGATAAAATTCTAAGTTTATATCACTCAAATATTATTCCAAACAATGCCCCAATAGCCCCTTTACATAGAGAAGGGAGAGATTGCAAAATATATAAAAGAAAATTAAAAAACCTCAATTGACCCCTAATTTAGTTTCAATTTTAACTACCCAAACCATCAACCATAAAACATTGAGATCTTAAATATGTATAAATTTGTTTAAACAAAATAAATACTATCGACAACTTAAAATAACAGAAGCCAACATAAACCTTAATTTGATCAAAGCCTTGCATCAGTTCTCCGTAGCTTCAAAAAAATCATCTTCCCATGAGTTGTCTGATCATCTGACGTGTCAATGAAGAATTTGGTTTGGAGCTTTCGGAAGAACTCCCCTTGTTCTTTTTTTGCCTTATTCTCATTTCAATGTTCTTATAACTTCTTGGGATTTTTACACCACGACCTGATAAACTTTGCCAATCACGTGGCAACTTCAGTATTCTTCATATTTACTCCAAAATCCCTATAAACTTGCTTCATTTAACACCACAACCGTGCTGTCAAATTAACTATTCTTGAGTTACTCTTTTGAGTTAATCGAACAACAAAAAATCTAACGGTGGGTTTTTTTATCTCCCCTTCTCCTCTACCCCTTTCTTCTTTCCTCTTCCTACTAGGTCTTCAGCATAAGGTGGTCTCTTTCCACGTCATCGCCGGAGACATGTAGCAACGATGGTTTCCTTGTTGCGAGCAAAACTGGAAGGCAATGCGCACATGCGCACATGGGCAATCCTTCTTGGGACTTTTACACCACGACCTGATAAACTTTGCCAATTACGTGACAACTTCAGTATTCTTCATATTTACTCCAAAATCCCTATAAACTTGCTCTTTTTATCTCCCCTTCTCCTTCCTTCTCCTCTACCCCTTTCTTCTTTCCTCTTCCTACTAGGTCTTCAGCATAAGGTGGTCTCTTTCCACGTCATCACTGGAGACATGTAGCAATGATGGTTTCCTTGTTGTGAGCAAAACTGAAGGCAATGCGCACATGGGCTTGAAGGAGAGACAGTCACACGAATCGACGACGACGACTATGTTCAGCTCCATGCGAGGGGATGGCGATGAGGGAGAAGTGGTAATACTCTTGCAGGTAGGGAACTCAACAGTGGTTTAGTGTGACGTACCAATTAATTATCGCATGGGTGAGCGTAAGATTATTGATGAAAAGAGGTACAAGTGCAGCGATCCAAGGTGTCATTGAAGGGGTATAAGGAAATTTTTTTCTGTCTCTTTCTTGTTATTAAAGAAGAGGAAAAGAAAGGGGGATGTAGCTTTATTTAAGACTTGATTTTGTAGAAAAACAAAAGATGTGGTGTTGCCCTTGCAGTTTGGGACCTCAATGATAGTTCAACATAGAGTGAGGCCACGATGATGGGAGTGTTGGCGACAGCTC
Organism: Ottelia alismoides; assembly: GCA_037367405.1. NCBI lineage: Eukaryota > Viridiplantae > Streptophyta > Magnoliopsida > Alismatales > Hydrocharitaceae > Ottelia > Ottelia alismoides. Next base: position 60,655 of record JAZKJV010009677.1, on the reverse strand, counting down.
TACTTGGGAGGTGGAGGAGAAGCAAAGTTACGAGGACAGCACCACGTTGGGGGATTGACAGAGGAAGGGCCTCCTTCCACAATAAGATGCACACAGACGAGGAGAAGAGTGCTTGTCTTGCCACTGGCAATGAGAAGAGCGGAGAGCACAAGGGTACTTGAGGTTGGCAACGAGTTCTCCTCCTAGATGTTTTTTTTAGGGAGGATGATGATGATGATAATCTTGCATAAGGGGATGACCTTACTAAAAGGGATGGAGCAGGGGAGTTCATTCCTTATGTTGTCTTGAGGGAGGAGGAAGAAGGAGAATAACATTAGTTTTGTAACTTGATGAACAAGAAGGTTATGTACAAACATTTGCTTACAGATTTCGTTTACTTTAATTGTCAAGATGGAAGTTAACCACATGGGTCGTGGTATAAGAGTTGGTAAGGTTGTAGGTATTGTGACGTAAATATGAAGAATACATGTGTTGCCCACTTGCCCTGTAATTAGCAAGGTTAAGGGTCATGGTGTAAAATCCATAATTTCTATGAACTAAGAGGTGTATTTGCAATTTTCTTGCATGTTTATTTGAATTTGGTATACTCTCCTCCGATTAGGTAGCCTCAAGCTTTAACATTCTCATTAAAAAGTTTTGAATAGGGAACTTCTTTGAAAATCTCCATAATGTATCCATATTTTTTGGGATAAGATTCTCATTTAAAGGAATCATTTAGCCCTTGATAGGATTTGCACCCCTCATGTGCCAATGAAGGCTACATTGACGATGTAGATGGCGGTGATGGAGGCTCCAATGATGAATACATAATCGGTGTAGACGATGAAGATGCAAAGGACCCAACAACAGAAATGGAGGTCAGCTACTGCCAGGACAACACTTGTTGAAGACCAACTATTTCACAAGATTTGAGTCCACGATGGTGTAAGAGAAAGGTGATGGCGAGTTTGGCTGGTATGTGTTCGAAAGTGACGACAAATTCAGTTGCGATAGGTTTTGTCATGCTTGATGATTCGAGGTGTCGACTTCGCCTTGAGGTGCGGTAGCAAACAAGCCATACACGCATGCATTGTGGCGAGGAAGAACGACATGATGGTGGTGGCTTCAGTCTTCATCAACATAGAGGTAGTTACTTAGAGTGACATACCAACAAAAGGTCATAGACAAATAACAGCAATGTTGTTGGTGGTTGTAGAAGTGCATGGTGATGGCACCACCATGTTAGTTCTTCCTTGAAAGACCAATTAGAGCGTGGTTGAGGTGAATAAAGATTGTCAGCACGACCTCTGATGTCGCATAGTCTCGAGCAACACAAGGTCACCATCGCTTTCAGGGATGGTGCGGGGAGATATTGTGCTAGGGTTTAAGAGTGATATAGCAAGAATGTTGCAGGGGAGTTCAGAGCCAATAGTGCATGTGATGGTTGTGCCACAACGAGAGTCACGACTAACAGTTGCGAGAATAGGATCTATGGAACATGAACAATTAGCAATGAACCTAGAACTTGATTTCAAACATGATGTCCAGACCATCAAACAAGGATGTGGATGGTGTGAATGTCAATGTCGTAGAACCTAGAGGGTTCGAAGATATTGTTGAAGAATTTTGCTCTCTTTTACTTTTTTGGTGTCATCGGATTCATGTTGTAAGGATGTTTTAAAAAAACATGTTTTAAGGATGGTTTGCAATGATCAGAATTTCTTCATGGATTAATATATCTTCTCCTTTCAATGAATATTGTTACCTTTGTGCCTTCAAACATGACTTCTTTAGGAAAACCTTCAAACATGATTTCAAGCAAATATTCAATCTCCTATACAAATGCATATCTGAACTATAATTTAAATAGCTCCCATCAAACTTCGCTTGCCAATAGTCAGCGTGATAACTAAATCATAGGGGCAACTCAAATCTCATGTTTTGATACCAATTGATGCAAAATGATTTTAGAGGTTAGAGGGAGAATGAGAAAAATACGTTCGTAACATAGAGTAACGTTGAGAAGTGCAAAGATAGACAGGAAGAGAGGAGGAAAGGGAGAAAGATAGAGAAACTTTAATTCTACATTACTTAAATGTAATCCCAAACAATGCTCTATTAGCTCCTAGAAAAGGACGGGATTGCACAATATTAAAAAAATAAAATAAAAATAAATCTAAGTTGACCCCTAAAACTACTCTCAATTTAACTATCCAAACTATCAGTGCTTATACATTGAAATCTTAAATTGATCACAATTCATTTAAACAAAAAAAAATTGTTAATGGAGTCAAATGCACCGAAAGCCAACATAAACCCTAATTTAAACATAACTCTGATTTTCCGCCGAATCACTTAGGAACCAACCGATATACATCAATCACCAGTATTCAGCAAATGCACATATACACCACAGTATAACTTAGATCCACAGCTTCCATATCTATATAAGGAACCCTCCCTTCAGCTAAATGAGAACCTATAAGAAGCCCAAAACTCCACCAAGATTGCTCCTTTAGGGTTTACTTAGTGTCTATAGGTAGTTGGTATCTTCCAACGTGGGGAAAGAAAGAGAGGGGGATAGAATACCAAGTCCTCGTTGATGACGTAGCACTCGAACTCGTCGTCCCAGCCGTCGTGTAGACCCTTCTCCTTGACGAGGTCCCCGACGTTGACGTGGCGGACTTGCGCGGCCTCCGCCAGGAGGGAGCACATCGTGGTCTTACCCGTCCCCGGCGTCCCCGTCACCAGGATGTTCGGTCGACCCCTCCTCCCCTGCGCCGCCGCCGCCATAGAGAGAGAGAGGCGTTTGAGTCTTGTCGGATCCAAGGGAAGAACGTGTATGGGTTTATAACTGGATCCAAAAAGAACTTAAACGGATCGTTGATATCGGATCTTAGAGAGAGGGGAGAGTTGATTTTTTAATGCTCCGGCTATTTGGATCTATCGAGATTCTAACTAGATCCAATTAAGATCTTAAGCGGGTCTATTTTCTTTTTATTTTTTGAACTAGGAACTCTTCCCATTCCTTCGTGACGATGGAATATAATGAGTGAGGAATGGTCTCATTCGATCATTCATCATTTACATCATTACATAAAGAGTATGCAGTAGTATGAGCTGCAGAAACCCTTTCTTATGGAGAATACTACTTTGACTGTGTTAGACTTGAGAAGTTCATCGATGGAGTTTTCCAACAATCTTTTGATCGATCAAGATGGAGGATGTGCAAGATTGATCATGTCCACTCTAGTCTTGCAGTTGGAGTAAATTATAATAATATTGCTACGGATGACGGTCGCAATATTGATCGTTGATTTCATAACCAAGGCTTCTGCCTCCTCAAGGTTATGGGTGTTGGGTTTCTTTGCAATTGTCCAGCCCCCAACTTGTGGGGAGGGGTACTACTGATATTTGCCCAGCAAGTTGGGCACCCATCGGCCCCCTTCCTTTTCCCAATTCTAGGGAATATCGCAGAGTGCACGTCCCATTCATTCCAGCCCTATTCGCCCATTCCAGAAGCAGCGGCAAGGGGTTTCTCTGAAACCCATCTTCTTCCTCCACGAGAGAGAGATCGAGAGTGCGAGAGGAGCAGCCGATGGCCTGGCTCTTCTTCTCCAGTCGGTCAAGGTGCTGCTAGGGCTGCGGTTTTGGGTTGAAGGGAGGAGTCGTTGGAGCAAGCTCGAGATGAGCTGAAGCAAGGTTGCGTCCGTGACGACCTCAAGAAGCCGTGCATCGGTTTAGGTATCCATCCGGGAGCCACAAGAGGAGTCATTTTATCCTTCTTGGATTTAAGCACAACATTTGGTATTTTGGATACCTAGGGATAGTTAGATACTTGTTAAAGAACTATCCACTGTGTGTGGCTTGTACCTCGATTTTGTGGGCAACAAAACCGGGAAGAACATTTGGCTCCATTTGACCGTAGTGGATTAGTTGCCGGTCTTGCCCCGTGGTTTTTTCCTTGCTCACATCGAGTAAGGGTTTCCACGTAAAAAACTTTGTCTCTTGTGGTTGCTTGTGTGCTTGATTGTGATTGTGCCATTGAGTTCCCGTGTGGGGAACATATTGTATTGTTGTGCCATCTTTGCTGCAGGACAGTTTTAGGGGGATATATCCTGGGTTGATTGCTCCATTATCCCCAACAAGTGGTATCAGAGCTCAGGTTTGAGAAATGGGCAAAGATGATGAAGGCACAATGATCAAGCTCACAAGTAGCAACTGGCAGATTTGGAAGGCCAAGATGGAAGACATCTTGTATTGCAAGGACCTCCACGATCCCATGAAGGGTGAGAGCGTCAAGCCGGAGAACATGTCTGCAAGAGAGTGGACAAAGTTGAACCGAAAGGCCATTGGGACCATTCGGAAGTGGCTTGACATGTCGGTTTTCCACCATGTTGCTGAGGAGACGAATGCCAAGGAGCTGTGGGACAAGCTGTCCGAGCTCTATGACCAGAAGACCGCTACCAACAAGGCTTTCTTGATTAGAAAGCTTGTGAACCTGAAGTACAAGGATGGGACCAAAGTGGATGAGCACTTGAACGATTACCAAAGCATTATCAACCAGTTGACGTCCATGAGTTTGACACTTGATGATGAGTTGCAAGCACTTCTCCTATTGGATTCTTTGCCAGACAGTTGGGAGACTCTAGTAGTCACCGTGAGCAACTCTGCAAAGGATAGCAAGTTGACCATGGCTATGGTCAAGTGCAGTCTCCTCAATGAGGAGATTAGACGTCGCTCTTCGGGAGAGGCATCCTCCTCTTCACATGTGTATGCAGTTGAGAGGAGAGGAAGATCCAGCAGCAGAGGAGCATCACATGAGAGGCAGAAATCTAGGGACAAGTCTAAGGGCAGAGGAAAGTGTCACCATTGCCAGAAACCCGGTCACTGGAAGAGAGATTGCAGGGTTTGGAAGAGAGAACAAGCTGAAGCCAAGAAGGATCAGAAAAAGGAAGATGCCAATGTAGCTGCAGTTGTGGCAGATGACAGTGCAGATGAGGTGATTCTCACCATCGAGGACCAGTGCTTGCACGTAGGGAGTGATTTGGAGTGGGTCGTTGACACGGCTGCCTCATATCATGTGACTCCACACATAGAGTTCTTTACCACCTACACCAGGGGTGATTATGGACGAGTTTTGATGGGTAACGAAAGTTACTCTAAGATCATTGGCATGGGCACCATCTCCATTCAGACAGATGTTGGGTGCTCAATGACACTCCAGAATGTGAGGCATGTTCCTGATGTGCGGCTTAGCCTTATATCTGCCTCACAGCTAGATAGTGAAGGCTACCATCTGAAGTTTGGCAACAACAAATGCAAGATCAGCAAGGGTTCTCTCATCATGGCGAGAGGCAGGTTGTGTCATACACTTTACATGACTAGAGTGAAGGTCATGGGTGGCAGTTTGCATGCTACTGAGGCAGATAATTCAGATTTGTGGCATCGTCGGCTTGGGCACATGAGCCAGAAGGGCTTACAGCTTTTGAGTAAGAAAGAGTTGATCCCCTATCACAATGACATCACTTTGTCTCCTTGTGATGCATGTGAAGTTGGGAAGAGCAGAAGTGCACCTTACAGAGTGAGATCCAAGGTGAAGGGAGACCTTCTACAGCTGGTTCACTCAGATGTTTGTGGTCCTATGACACTGCCTCTTTGGGAGGCAACAGGTATTTTGTCACCTTCATTGATGATGCATCTAGGAAGGTGTGGGTGTATGTGCTGAGATCGAAGGATCAAGTGTTTGATTGCTTCAAGAAGTTCCATGCCATGGTTGAGCGTGAGACAGGGAAATTGTTGAAGTGTCTACGCACAGACAATGGGGGAGAGTACACCTCCCATAGCTTTCAGGGCTATTGTGCAGAGCACGGCATCAGGCATGAGAGGACAGAGCCAGGTACACCCCAGCACAATGGTCTAGCTGAGAGGATGAACATGACCATTGTTGAGAGAGTTCGCTGCATGCTGAAGACAGCGAAGTTGCCCAAGACCTTTTGGGCTGAGGCGGTTCGCACCGCATGCTATTTAATCAACTGATCTCCATCAGTTCCCTTGGGCTTCAAGATTCCAAAGTTTGTTTGGACAGGGAAAGACCCCTCATATGCTCATTTGAGGGTGTTTGGATGCAAGGCGTATGCATTGGTACCCAAGGAGCAGCGGAAGAAGTTGGATGACAAGGCAATGCCTTGTATTTTTCTTGGCTATGGAGATCAGGATTTTGGATACTGTCTTTGGGATCCAAGAAAGAAGACTGTCACCAGGCACAGGGATGTGACCTTTTATGAGAACCAGACGTTGGCTGAGGACACCACTGAGAGTGGTGATGCAGACGAGTTTTCCATGGATGATGACAGTGATGAGGACACAGATCCCTCTCCAGTACAGGGTACAGGTGGAGAGGATGGGCAGCTAGAGCAGCATGAGCCAGACCCAGACCCCATTGATGCAGGTCCAGGGGACCTAGGGCAGGGGGAGCAGCCTCATCCACATGCAACAGACGCATCAGAGCCTCATGTCAGGAGATCTGAGAGGACACGTCAGCCATCATCCTGTTACCCCACTTCCAGGTATTGATGCTCACAGATGCAGGTGAGCCATACAATTTTGAGGAGGCACAGATGCATAAGGACAAGGGTCATTGGCAGAATGCAATGAATGAAGAGATGTCATCTCTCAAGAAGAATCATACTTATGACCTTGTTGAGCTTCCTAGATGGAAGAGAGCCTTGAAGAACAAGTGAGTCTACAAGTTGAAGTCAGATGACAGTGGCAAGTAGGTGAAGTACAAGGCTAGATTGGTAGTGAAAGGGTTCAGTCAGAAGGAAGGAGTGGACTATGATGAGATCTTCTCCCCAGTGGTGAATATGAATTCAGTGAGAATGGTGCTAGGACTTGTTGCTAGCATGGACCTTGAGCTGGAGCAGATGGATGTGAAGACGGCGTTTCTTCACGGTGATTTGAAGGAAGAGATCTACATGGAGCAGCCACAGGGTTTTCAAGAGAAAGGGAAAGAGCACATGGTTTGCAGGTTGAGAAAGAGTCTTTATGGCTTGAAGCAAGCCCCGAGACAGTGGTACTTGAAGTTTGATGCTTTCATGGGAAAGCAAGGCTTCAAGAGGACTACATCCGACCCATGTGTATATGTTCGTCATCTTCCCAATGACAGGCTCGACATTCTTTTGATCTACGTGGATGACATGTTGATTGTAGGTCATGATTCCAACTTGATTGCAAGGCTTAAGAAAGAACTCTCCAAATAGTTTGAGATGAAAGATTTGGGAAAGGCAAGTCACATCCTTGGGATGCAGATTACAAGGGACATGAAGAAGCACATGTTGTGGTTGTCACAAGAGAGCTATGTTGAATGCGTGTTGGAGTGGTTCAACATGAAGAATGCCAAGCCTGTCGGTACGCCCTTAGCCTCTCATTTCAAGCTAACCAAAGAGTTATGTCCTTCTACTTCTGAGGAGAAAGCAGAGATGGCCAAGATCCCATACCAGTCAGCAATTGAGAGCCTCATGTATGCAATGGTTTGCACTAGACCCGACATAGCCCATGCAGTGGGCGTGGTGAGCAGATTCATGTCAAATCCGGGAAAGGACCATTGGGAGGCAGTGAAGTGGATCTTGAGATACTTGAGAGGGACCTCAAGTATGTGTCTTGTGTTTGGGAGGTCAGATCCTAAACTATGTGGCTACACTGATGCAGATATGGCAGGAGATATGGATCAGAGAAAGTCTACCTCAGGCTACATTTTCACTTTTGTAGGGGGAGCCATATCATGGCAACCCAAGCTACAGAAATGTGTTGCTCTCTCTACTACCAAGGCAGAATACATTGCATCAGCAGAGGCTGGGAAAGAAGTGTTGTGGCTACAACGCTTCCTTGGTGAGTTTGGATTGGACGATAGTGAGCCGGTTGTGTTTTGTGATAGCCAGAGCGCTATAGATTTGAGCAAGAGTACCATGCACCATGCTCGCACAAAGCACATTGATGTGAGATACCATTGGCTGAGGGATGCAATTGAACAGAAGGAGCTCATGTTGAAGAAGATTCACACCGATGAGAACCCCTCAGACATGTTGACCAAGGCAGTCACTCGTGACAAGCTTCAGCTCTGTAGAGAGTTGAGCGGTGTCACTTCTCGTTGATCTCCATCACAGGACAACACCTCCCCGTTAGGGCTGGAGGGGGAGGTTGTTGGGTTTCTTTGCAATTGTCCAGCCCCCAACTTGTGGGGAGGGGCACTACTGATATTTGCCCAGCAAGTTGGGCACCCATCGACACCATTCCTTTTCCCAATTCCAGGGAATATCGCAGAGTGCACGCCCCATTCATTCCAGCCCTATTCGCCCATTCCAGAAGCAGCGGCAAGGGGTTTCTCCGAAAATCATCTTCTTCCTCCACGAGAGAGAGATCGAGAGTGTGAGAGAGAGCAACCGGTGGCCTGGCTTGTCTTCTCCAGTCGGTCAAGGTGCTGCTAGGGCTGCGGTTTTGGGTTGAAGGGAGGAGTCGTTGGAGCAAGCTTGAGAGGAGCTGAAGTAAGGTTGCGTCCGTGGCGACCTCAAGAAGCCGTGCATCGGTTTGGGTCTCCATCCGAGAGCCCACAAGGGGAGTCATTTTATCCTTCTTGGATTTAAGTACAACATTTGGTATTTTGGATACCTAGGGATAGTTAGATACTTGTTAAAGAACTATCCATTGTGTGTGGCTTGTACCGCGGTTTTGTGGGCAACAAAACCGGGAAGAACATTTGCTCCATTTGACTGTAGTGGATTAGTTGCTGGTCTTGTCCCGTGATTTTTCCCTTACTCACATCGAGTAAGGGTTTCCACGTAAAAATCTTTGTCTCTTGTGGTTGCTTGTGTGCTTGATTGTGATTGTGCCATTGAGTTCCCGTCTGGGGAACATATTGTATTGTTGTGCCATCTTTGCTGCAGGACAGTTTTAGGAGGATATATCCAAGGTTGATTGCTCCATTATCCCCAACAATGGGCAATTATTGACACACATTTAGCTATAGGGAAATCCCTATTAATGAAGGAGACCATTGTGGTGGTTGCGTTGTTGCGATTGTAAGTCGCGTTAACTGCTATATTGACATGCGGTATATGCTATTGGGTTACGATTAGGGGCATGACCTGCTCAGGTATTTAATATACTCTTATTGCCTAGAGATCTTTGGGAAGTCTTTGTAAATGAAATATGTGTTGCCACCTTATTGGTTTGTTGAATGTGAGCAACGGATTTGGGATATGATCTATGTGTTTACTAAAACACCTATCTAGCCATATAGGGTGTAGCAACTTGCAGGCATACGAGAAGAATGAATTCCTAGTCTGCTCATCAAGCAATTCGAAGCATAATTCATTAGCATTGGAGTTATAAGTTATCTTGTATCCAAGGACAAAACATAGAACGTGTGCATATGAGCAGGTTCCAAATAAATGATGATCATCTTCAACAGCGTTACAACATATGGTGCATGCATTTTAATAGCCTTACACCTTGGACGTTAAGTTTTTATCGATCTAAAGACGATATAAAAGGATCTTCCACATGAATAGCTTAACATGAGGGTCCAATTCGTCACATGTTCAAATCTTTTTAATCCGCTATCGACATGGGTTGTTCTGAATCTATCTATATTGTGAAAGTTGTTGGTAGGAGAATTCAGTTGTGAACACCTCCACATAAGAGTGTCTGATACACAAGGTCTTATAATGATATTTGAAATTTGTTGTGTGATTACTGGGCTGAAAAATATCGTCAATGCCGGCATATCCCAATTGCCATGGAGTCTATGGGTTGTGAGACCCATTGTGGCATTTTCTTTGTGTAGGTCTTAGGTATGATGGCATCAGCATGGTAGGGGAGCTTCTTATCTCTCCAAACTATGGTAGAAGTGTAACAAACCCTGATCGTCCGAGAAATAATGCGGAAGCAAGAACTCGGCGGACATCTTGGGATCGTTGCTCATGGCATCAATCATAGCATAAAAGAGCAATAAAGAACCAACTAAAAAAAACTTTTCCATGATCATAATAAGGTCACAATTCCAAGAGTTTCTTAATTAAAAAAAAAGATAAATAAACTAGATGAAATTGTATCCACGATTTCCTTATTCCAGTGGGCATAAAAGACGTCCTTCCAAAACAAACCCGCAGTGGTTCCATACCGATCCTACTTCTTGAAGATTGTGACGCCTCACTTAAATCATTAATGATCTAATCCTCACGTTCTCCTGAAAAAAGATTAACAATACATGTTATGAGCATAACACACAGTATGTGCCGAGTTAGGGTCAAGCCGGCTAGCGTAGAAAACAAGTCACAAAAGTCATTGTCATATGAATCATAAATCAACTTAATTATTGCATATTACTAATTTCCCTTCATAACCATGAATCACATAACATAATTGCGTGTATGCCTGTATGTTTTACCATATTTGTATGTATGCCCATAATATTACATATTTGTATGTAGAGAACTTATCTTTTGCCTTACGCCCCCGGAAGGCGTTGGCCCTTTAGGCCATCGATAAACAGACTCTAGATGTGGCTCCCACCAAAGGTGTAGCACTTAGTTCCGCCTACCGTTTAAGTGTCAATATTAATGTTAGGAAGACTTACAATTCTTTTAATACTATTTCCGTTTTCATACTATAGTGGTTCATGCGAATCTTTCGATTCCAAGAATTAAATAGATCTTCATTGTACAAAATATACAATCGTTATAACATAGTTATTCAGAATTTGATATTATCATATTATATTGGATTTTGGATACCGTCTATTTAGTTGCAGTAACACTTCAATTATAAACACACAATGTCCCTGTGCACAATTTTCAAGAACACGCATCATATATATGGAATGCATTTGACGAAACCAGATATGCATGTGTCAAAGTTTTATACAAAATATTCATCATAAGGATTACGTGCATCGTTAAAAAAGTGTTGGCCCAAGTATGTGTAGCACACAAAAAGAATACATGAATTATACATTAGACAACTACTCGGATTCATTCTATATGATGCATTAGAAATTAACATATACACCTAAGTATTGTATATATACTCACCTCAGATTAAATAGATACTAGCAGAGGCTTTAAAATTAAGAATCTGAAATTCCTCAAGGCGTACAAGAAGTGCAGGTATAGTTAAACTCCAACCGCATGGGTTCAATGCCAAAATAACAAGAGTTTAGGATATTAAAATCCTATGGCATAAATACAAGGGAATTGAGGGTCATCCATGCATTACATAAGAGATATTATGCAAAAAAACCAAGAATCACAGCATTTATCTTCATATTTTTCTCATTGTTAAAGATATTAACAAAAAAACATCTTCGAACGTGGCAATCGTCAATCTATGATATACCGTTCCTAGGCGTTCGATACATACCTCGTCGACGCAAGGAATCCGTCGACCAAGATTCCACAAATCCGGACGTTGTCGACCACGTTCTTGATCCTCCAATTTCGTCAGATCAAACTCTAACGTTGACGGAGGGGGTTGTCAATGTTGAATCGTAAAAGGCGCGACGAACAAATGTCGTCGTTGACTTCTCTCTCTCTCTCTAGACTCGCTCCCAAAGGCAATATGTGAGGAAGTCATTGGAGTCACATTGTATTTATAGACACAATCCAAGAGATAGTTAATAATAATAAATTGGACTTAATTAAGAGATAAAGAAATAATCAACTTGAGTTGTTGGCTATTTTATCTTTTTTATCTTATCATGAATTATCTTTAAGGATGATATGCTATGATTTTATTTTTATTATCCTAAAAAAAGTCTATCCGTTACAATCTACCCTCCTTAAAGAAATTTCGTCCTCGAAATTTATACTGTAAAAAGTCACTTACCAAAGAGATGTGGATAGTTTGATGCATTTCGTCCTCCAACTCCCAAGTCGCTTCTTCCCTCTGATGGTGCTACCAAAGTACTTTGACCATCGGAACTATGCGATGACACAATTGATTCTCCATACGGTCTATGATACGAACGGATCTTTCTTCATATGTCAGATTCGGCTGAATGTTCGAAACTTCATGCTCGATCACGCGCGATGGATCATGATTATACTTTCTTAACATTGATACATGAAAAACATCATATAACTTGGAATAATGAGGTGGAAGAGCAATCTAATATGCTACTTCTCCCACTTTCTTTATTATCTCGAAAGGCTCCACATATCCGGGACTCAATTTCCCTTTTTGCCAAATCGTACTACTTCCTTGGTAGGAGAAATCTTTAATAACACATGGCCACCTTCCTCAAAATTCAATTCCCGCCTTCGACAATCAGCATAAGACTTCTGTTTACTCTGAGTGGCTAAAAGTCTCTTCCGAATTACTTCCACAACCTTCGTACAAGCTTGGACTAATTCAGGTCCCAATATGTATTTTTCCCCAACATCACTCCAATATAATGGGGATCTACAAGGTCGACCGTATAACGCTTCAAAAGGAGCCATTTTAATGCTTGCGTGATAGCTATTATTATAAGAAAATTCAACCATACGCAAATGTCTATCCCAATTTCCAGTAAAGTCTAGGGCACAAGCTCTCAACATGCCTTCTAATGTCTGGATTGTTCTTTCAGATTGTCCATCGGTCTGAGGATGAAATGATGTGATGAACTTTGAACTTGTTCCTAAAGCATCCTACATGATTTTCATAACCGAGAGGTATATCTCGTGTCTACGTCTGACACGATCGATACCGGAATACCATGCAATTTACTATCTCATTCACATATAATCCAGCAAGACTCTCGGTAGTTTGATCTAATCTGATGGGTAAGAAATGTGCTGACTTCACTAAGCGATCAACAATCACCCAAATAGTGTCAAAACGACCCTTCTTCGTTTTTGGCAACCCGCAAAACAAAACACATAGTGATGTACTCCCATTTCTATTAGGGGATCTCTAGTGACTGCAGAGGACCTGCAGGCTTTTGGTACTCAATCTTTACTTGCTGACAAATAAGACATACTGACATAAATTTTGCAATGTCCTTCTTCATCTTAGGCCACCAAAAATCCCGTTGTAAGTCTTTGTACATTTTTGTAGTGCCAGGATGAATGGTATACATGGACCTATGAGCCTCTTCAAGAATTTCTTGCTTTAATTCACTATTATTAGCAACTCACAGTCTATTACGGAACATTAATGCCCCATCTATCCCGATTGAGAAATAAGATCCTTTTTTTTGAGAAGCGATTATCAATCTTTGGAGGTCATTATCATCCTTCTGAGCTAAAATAACCTTCTTTACCAATGATGAGTGGATCTTCATTCCAACCATAAGAACTCTAGTCTTTCTTTAAGTAAAAGAGTTCCATTCCTCTAAATCTTTCATTAGCTAGCATTGCAATTTCATACTTGTGAGCTTCCCTTCAAATTTCCTACTTAGAGCATCAACAACTGCACTTGTCTTTCCTGGATGGTAGTCAATGGAAAGATCATAATCTGATAGAAACTCCAACCATCATCTTTGCCTCAAATTCAGTTCCTTCCTTCTGAGAGAAGATTACTTGAGGATTTTGTGATCAGTAAATACCTCAAATTTCTCTCCATATAAATAATGACGCCAAATCTTTAGTGCAAAAACTATCGCTGCAAGCTCTAAATCATGTGTCGGATAATTTCATCCAGCTTCCTTCAATTGTCAGGATGTGTAATCCACAACTTTTCCATACTGCATGAGGACACATCTCAAACCGGAGCCAGATGCATCGGTGTAGACCACAAATCCATCACTGCCCGAGGGTAGCGTGAGAACATGAGCAGTCGTCAATCTTTGCTTTAACTCTTGAAAATCTTTGATCGCACTTCTGACACCATTCAAATTTTACATCCTTTCTCAACAATCGGGTCAGAGGTAGGGAGATCCTAGAAAAATTCTGGATGAATTTCCTGTAATACCCTGTCAGTCCTGGAAAACTGCGGATTTCAGAGATATTCTTGGGCCGACTCCAATTTAAAACAACCTCCACCTTTACGGGGTCCACAGAAATAGCCTTCTTAGATACAACATGACCAAGGAATGCAACTTTATGAAGCCAAAAGTCACATTTGGATAATTTAGCACAGAGCTGGTGTTGCTGCAATGTCTCAAGGACTAATCGAAGATGCACTCGATGTTGTTCGATATCTGATGAATAAACCAAAATATCATCAACAAAGACAATCACAAAGTTGTCCAGGTATTCTCGGAATACCCTATTCATTAACTCCATAAATACAACAGGCACATTTGTGAGGCCAAAAGGCATCACTAAGAATTCATAGTGCCCGTATCTTGTCTTGAATGTTGTCTTTGATATGTCTTCATCCCTGATCCTGAGTTGATGGTAACCAGACCGAAGATCAATCTTGGAGAAGACCACTCCTTGCTGCAATTGATCGAATAAATTATCGATGTGAGGTAGCAGATACTTATTTTTTATGGTGACTTTATTCAGTGTCATGTGATCAATGCATAGCCTAAGGGACTCGTCCTTCTTTTTCATGAATAAGACAGGAGCACCCCAAGGAGAAACACTTGGTCTTAAGAATCCTTTATCTAATTGTTCTTGCAATTGCTTTTTCAGCTCATTCAACTCAGCAGAAGCCATTCTGTATGGTGCCTTAGAGATAGATGTAGTACCCGATAATACATCAATAGTGAAGTCAATCTCTCTTATAGGCGGAAGACCCGATAGGTCATCTGGAAAAAACATCCGGAAAATCTCGTACGACGTCCAAATCCTCAAGTTGTACCATAGATGGTTTTGTACTTATTATGCTAGCCAAATAAGTCGTGCACCCGGTAGCTATCAATCGGTGTGCTCTTAGAGTTGAGATGATCATATGACTTCTCTTTTTGTCTCCACGAATGATCAATTCCGTCATATGTGGTTTATTAAAAACCACCTTCTTTTGTCTGCAATATTGGCTGCATAATCCTCCCAAAACCAGTCCATACCCAAAATAACATCAAAATTACTCATCTGTAGTAATATCAAATTGGCTGGTAGATTGTGTCATTCAACAAGGACAGGTACGTCGGACATGTAGGTTCTCAAAGTAAAGTGTTCACCCATCGGTGAAGTCACACTAAGTGTATATGGAAGTTCAATAACCACAAAATTCAATTTATTAGCGAATCGATGAGAGATAAAAGAATGCGATGCACTAGAATTAAATAGAACATAGCTCAAATGATCTGCAATAGAAAGAGTACCTTATATTGTGGCGTGTACATCTTTCTCCTCTCCAGTAGGAAGGGCGAACACCCTTCCTTGACATGCTTATTTTGATCTCCTGAGTTATGTTCCTTCTTCTTGGGATACTCACTAATAAAGTGATCTTTCTGTCCGTAAGCCAGGCAAGCTCATGTAAGCTTATAGCACTCTCCAGTGTCTTCTATCATAATGAGGGCATGGAGGAGACACTGACTTATCTTTTATGTCATTCTTGATTCGAAGCTTCTTTCCTTTATCCTTATCATACTTACCCTTTTTATTGTCGGCAGAATGGGTACGTTTTCCACCGACTTGCTATTGGATCCTTTATATGCCGAGTCAATCTCCACAGCTACTGAAACTACATCCGAAAAAGTCTGAGGACATCTGGTGAGCACATTTATGCCCAATCCTGAATTCAAGCCTTCAACAAATTTCTTAGCACGTTGTCTTTCATTTTCGCATATCCCTTTTCCGTACTTTTCTAGCTCTTAGAATTTGGAAGCATACTATTCAACTGACAAACACCCTTGTCGAAGTTCAGTAAATTCTAGTATTTTTGTATCTCGAACATGCTGAGTAGTGTAACATTCGGTGAAACGTTCCTTAAAATCCTTCTATCCAATGGTGGTTTTGTCAGCAAAGTGTATGCTTTTACAAGAAGTCCACCTTTCTTTTGCATTGTCGCGTAGACGATAAGTGCCAAATATCACCTTCTTCTCCTCAGGATAATCAATTGCTTCAAAGTCAAGTTCTGTTTCCCTCAATAAATGCTCAGCTTTATCCGGCTCAGGTTCTCCTTTTAAAGATAGGTGGATCATGCTGAAAGAAAGTCTTCAGGGTCAATCCATCAGAACCATGCCCTTGGTGCTTTTGTTGCTGAGCCATCATGGTCATCAATTTCAATATTTGACGTTGCATGTTCATAGCCATATCATGCGTAGACGAAGAGTCACGATCTCCGTTCGCCTCGTTCCCACGATGAGGGGCCATCTGAAACGATGACAAGTGAAATTTACGGTCAAATGTCTATTTCTAAAACTAATGGACCTAAGTTTGTATTGGTCGGATATCTTATGCCCAGAGGAACTCATGCTCTGATACCACTTGTAACGAACCTCGATCGCCCGAGAAATAATGCGGAAGCGAGAAATCGGCGGACACTCGGGATCGTTACTCATAGAATCAATCATAGCATAAAAGAGCAATAAAGAACCAACTAAAAAAACTTTTCCATAATCATAATAAGGTCACAATTCCTTAATTAAAGAAAAGATAAATAAACTAGATGAAATCGTATCCACGATTTCCTTATTCCAATGGACATAAAAGACGTCCTTCCAAAACAAACCAGCGGTAGTTCCATACCGATCCTACTTCTTAAAGAATGTGTCGTCTCCCTTAAACCGTTAATGATCTAATCCTCACATTCGCCTGAAAAAGATTAATAATACATGTTATGAGCATAATGCTCAGTATATTTCGAGTTAGGGTCAAGCCGGCTAGCGTAGAAAATAAGTTACAAAGCCATTGTCATATGAATCATAAATCAACTTATTTAATGCATATAACTAAATCCCCTT
Organism: Ottelia alismoides; assembly: GCA_037367405.1. NCBI lineage: Eukaryota > Viridiplantae > Streptophyta > Magnoliopsida > Alismatales > Hydrocharitaceae > Ottelia > Ottelia alismoides. Next base: position 43,842 of record JAZKJV010009677.1, on the reverse strand, counting down.
CATAACCATGAATCACATAACGTAATTGCGCGTATGCCTGTAAGTTTTACCATATTTGTATGTATGCCCATAATATTAATGCAAATTGCACATATACCATGAACATTATCTTCGATTGCACGTATGTCCTTAATATTCACAAACATTGCACTAATGCCCATAGCCTTAACATATATTGCACATATGCCCACGGCCTTAGCGTAAATTTGCATGTATGCCTATATCATTAGCATAATTGCACACATGACCTTAGCTTAACATAGATTTACATGTATGCTCATATCATTAACATAATTGCACACATGCTCTTAACATTAACAAAACTTACACATATGTCCATAACAGTAACATAATTGCATATATGCACATAATATTAACATATATTGCACATATGCCCATGATATTTTTCATGTTTAGAGTGGTCTTGATTGTTAATTCTCAGGCGACTTTGATGGCTTTAATGGTTTACCACCGACACAAGCGGTCCATAAACAATACATAACATGACAGCGTAGCTCTGTAGAGGACTTATCTTTTGCCTCACGCTCCTGGAAGGCGTTGGCCCTTTAGGCCATCGATAAACGGACTTTAGAGCTAGCTCCCACCATAGGTGTAGCATTTAGCTCCGTCTACCGTTTAAGTGCCATTACTCATGTTAGGAAGAATTACAATTCTTTTAATACTATTTCTGTTTTCATACAATAGTGGTTCATGTGAACCTTTCGGTTCCAATAATTAATAGATCTTCATTGTACAAAATACACAACCATTATAACATAGTTATTTGTTATTTGATATTATGATATTAGATTGGATTTGGATACTGTCTATTTAGTTGCAGTAACACTTCAATTATAAACACACCACATCCCTATGCACAATTTTCGAGAACATGCATCATATATATGGAATGCATTTGACGAAATTAGATATGCACGTGTGTAAAAGTTCTATACATAATATTCATCATAAGGATTACGTGCATCATAAAAAAAGTGTTGGCCCAAGTATGTGTAGCACACAAAAAGAATACATGAATTATACATTACAACTACTCAGTTTCTATATGATGCATTAGAAATTACCATACATACCCAAGTGTTGTATATATACTCACCTCAGATTGAATAGATACCAGCAGAGGCATTAAAATTAAGAATCCAAAATTCCTCAAGGCGTACAAGAAGAGCATGTATAGTTGATGAATCCCGATTCATCATTCTTTATTCTATCATTTTGGCCTTAAAAACCCTAGCAAATGCATGTAAATAGCATCAATTTGTCTATAAACAACATTCATTATTTATTGTATTTATTGTACATAAAATAAGGTTTTTAATGCCAAAATTACGGAATAACGAGAACAAAAGAAAAAAGAATAAAATATTGCAAGTATTTTATGACCCTAACCCCGAGACCAAGGCCAGAATGGAATTGGTCGACATAGAATAAAGTAGGGGGAGATAAGGGCCAATAATACAATAAATATCTCATTTATTTATTCATTCATTTATGTATTTTTGACACCTATTTTGTATTTAATTATTTATTCATCAAATAAAAATATTTTGTACATGAAAATTGTAGATAATAATGTAAATAAAAATACAAAATTAAGTTTGTACAAAAATGATATACAGTGTACATTTTATACACGTAATAAAAAGCCAGAATCTCAACTTCACAGACCCATATCTTGCAAATAAAAACACAAAATAAACCAAAATCACTTTTAACTTTATATAGTTTCCAATAACTATTTAATAAAATTGGTTTCAGAATTTTTGGAGTTCATATGTGAAAGTTAGGTTTTTGGCCCCCATTGTACAGTCCACCCGATTAAAATATTCATTATATTGATTATTCATTATTTCTATAAATTTATATTTTTAGAATTTTGTAATTAATATATGTAATACATGTACATATTAGAATTAGAATAAAACCAAAAAGAATTTGTAAAATAAAATAAGTCTATACAATACATAGGCAAAATACTTATGTTATCTATATGTATATAAATAAAAAGGGATTTTATTCTTTTATTTTTTTATTATTCATCTATATTTTTATAATATTGTAAATCTTACATAAAATTTATTAAAAATATAAATCCAAAATAAAAACAAATAAAATTCATTAAATAAATAAAATGAATATATAATATAGGTAAAATACCTATAAGTATACATGCATAGTACATATACCTATTTATTTAAATATGTAAATAAACTCATAAAAATTAAATAAAAATATATTTATACTCATAAAAATAATTTATAAATATATAAAATAAGAAAATAAATTAATAAAATAAAACGTATAAAATAAAAATAGATCATACAAAAATACACATAAATACACTTATAAATACATTATTAAAATAAACTCATAATAAAATACATCAAAAAAATAAATAAAAATCATAAATAAATACTACATTGATTAATAAACGTTTTTTTATTTTATAAGCAAATTATAATAACATCATTTATTATGTTAAATAAATTATTTTCGAATAAATTTCCCTGTTTTGTCCTATAGTGTCCTAGGTGTACCAATCAGGGCGCGCCAAAAGTTGACCGCGATCAACTGTCCCACCTGGGACTCTGACCCATCAGAACTATCTTGTCCCCGATTTTCTTGCCTTTTTCACGGGCGTCTCGTCCACAGATTGCACTCAATGTCTTCTGACAAAATCTTCGTCGATCATTGTACATCCACGCCCTATGATCCAACCCTTGTATATAGCATGAATCTCCGTCGTTTGTCCTGTAAATAAAGGTGTCCAGGGATGTTTATAAATAAGTTTTCCCTCATCCTTGGTCGAATTTGGCCAATTTCACTTCCCCCCAAAAGCTCGAATCGGTTCCTGGACGAGCCCTTGTGACAGGAGGCACTTCCCAGCACCTCGGTTCAGCCCAAGGAGGAGGAAAATTTTGTCGCGGCGGAGCTCCGGCGTCCGTCCTGCTCCCTGGAGGCCCCCAGGTATAAGAGCTGCGCAATTTCGATTTCTACGTAGGTTTTCTTTCCAGCTGTTCATTTCTGCATTTAGTTTCATCAGTAGACCTTAGGTTTAGCGTAAATCAACCAAATCATAGTTCGCCGGAGCTCAGCTCCGGCGACCCCTCCACCGTGCCCTCGACTGTTTTCGACCGTCTTTTCACCTCCATTTCATCCCCTCTCGCGTTCTCCACACCTTGGCCATCTTTGTTCAACCAGCTCCTCCACCGCCTTCCGCCGGAGCTTCTCCGCCCATTGTCATCCCCTCGCTTCCAACTTCAAACCCCGGGTCGAGGAAAAAGCCCTCGAGCCCTTCTACCTTTCTGTGCAGGTCTGGCGCGCTAAAACATGCCAGGAGACGAATCACAAGCATGCGGAGGTACCTGGAGCCGCGTTTCTTCCTCGAGCTCACGGTGGCGCTCCAGCGTACCTCGGTCTGATCCGACACCTCCAGACGATAGAGGAACCTGCCAGGAAGGGTTCGAGACCCTCAGGAGAAACAAGGACCGTCGGCGAGGAGAGATCTCGTCGGGAGAAACTCACCAGCGACGAGTTCTTCCCCTGTTCTTCCAGCACCTCTCCTCGCCTTCGGATGAAGAACAAGAACCCAATTGGAATCCCAGCCGTCTGATGGAGCGAAGCTTCGACCGTCAGATCAACTCGACTGATCTAATCTCCGCCGCTCATCGGCGAAGCGGCATCGGCAAACGTGGAGGCGCCACGTGGATAAGTCACGAAGATCGAGCCGTCCGTCCGCGCGCACTTTGGGGGTAAATTGCAAACCTAACCCCCGCTTTTTTGTATTTAAATTTTAATATTGTAAATAAATCATAACGTTGTAAATAAAATGTAAATTTTGCTAAAGGACCCCTGTATTTTCATGTATTTACAAAAAGGTCCCTCAGCGCCTCACGTGCAGTCCCACGTGAGGCGCGTGAATTTTGCATGTATCACATGGCGAATTTTGTTTATTGTAAAAAGATCGTTAAAATTCAAATAAATGCTTATTTCAGTTGGTAATTTTGCACAGAGCCCCCTGTATTTACTTTATTTACAAAAATGCCCCTACCAGGCTATTTGATTTTTGTGTCTTTTATGTAATTATTAAAAATACTATGTAGCTCCTAAAAATCCACAAAAATTAGGTTAGATGCTTCATGTAGTGTACTTTCACGATCGCATTCTATTTTGCATTTTTTGCATTTAACCTAATTAGTAAAAATGAAAAAGGAGCCCTTTTACACTGTCTAAAGTATAAAATACCAAAAAATATAAAAACATTTTGAAAGATTAAAAAAATTTTATATATGGTATATTTTTATATATATATTGAGTCCAAAAAATGAAAACCCCTAAAAATAGAAAAAGAGAAATATAAAAATTTCAAAAAACTCCAAAATCCTAAAAAAATATAAAAACCCTTCAAAAATACCAAAAATATGTTTTCTTACTTTATAATTATTTATATATTATTGTTTACATATTAACATTAATTTGGGTTATTTTTGGACTTATTTTATATTTTTAAAACCCAAATCAGTTTCGACCTATTTAATTAGTCCCATATTAGGGACACTTTTGTAATAAAAAATACATAAAAATTAGAAAAATATAGGAAAATAACAAAAAAAAATGAAAAGATAAATTATATTATATATATATTGAGTATTTATATAAATATATATAGAGATATATCCATTTATTATATTTCTCCTTCTTCTTATATATATCTATATTGTATAGTTAAAAATATAAAAAAATATAAAATATAAAAACAAAATAAAAAAATCATAAAAACAAAATAAAATTTAAAAAAATATAAAATCAAAAACCCACAAAAACAATAAGAATTGGACATGAACTAAGAATTGAATAATTGCGCAACCAATTCCATCACACAACCATTCGCCTCCCAGTGTTCGACCTCTACCTGTGCTTACACCTATACACATTTACATGTATAGTTATAATAAATTTTAACTCCACATTTTTTATATTCATCGCATATATTTTATTATGGGTTAATTGTTGATTGATTTGGTAATTATTGAGCGGTCACCGCATCGATTATTGATCCGCCTTGTGGATCAATACGACCCTCAATAAATTCCCTTTCATCAAATGGCGCCGTTGCCGGGAAGGCAACGGATTTTGGATGGTTGTTCATTTATTTATTTGATTCTTTGTTCATGTCCAGTGTTCATTTATTTATTTATTTGATTATTAATTGATATTGTTGTGACTGTTCTGACCCTCTCTCTTTTATTTGTCTTTGATGTGAGGGACTGCCAAGCGAAGGAGGACCTCCTAGGAGGACCAATGCCCCCAAGCGAGGCGGAGTTGGCTCTTCTACACCAGCCAACAGAAGAGAGTAGTGAAGGCAGATGGAAGGGAATTTTGGAAGACAATCTATACTTTTTATGCAGTTTATTTCATTATGTATATTTATGTGAGAGAGTGACACTTGACATGTAATAATACAGGACTCTCAGACACTCCGACTCCTGAGGTCCATTGCCCGAGGGATTGTTCCCTTCGGGGCCTCGACGGTTTTGACGCTTTTTCTTTTTATTTTTATTTTTATTATTTTGTGTGAATGAGCCCTAGCTTAGGAACTGCTTGCCGATAGATTAAGGTCCAAAGCCCCTAATATACTTGCATGTACCTATAGATGCGCTTCTGGACTTAGTTAAATTAATAATTGTTGGTTATTTAATTTCGAACCCGCATGCTGCGAGCCCACCCTGTCAAGCGCTACTCCTGAACTCAATGTGTCGAGAAGAGGAGGGGTGAGCCTAGACCAGACTTCAGGGTTTGACTTTGAATAACCAACATTTGGTGCTTCACGATAATAGCAGTTGCTATCCTAGGGTGGTTTCATCGAATTGCATTTATGTAGCATAGGTTTCAATTCTGTTATGCATCCCGCATGGAGAGAGCTGTGAAGCACGGTAAGTCTTCTTACTTGGCATGCATCATCGTTTTCCGACTTGCATGGCTTTTCCGACCTCCTCCCTCTATTTTTGACCACTTAGGATGCTAAATGTAAATTGGAACCTCGATAGGCACGTGCATTGAAAATACCCAAAAAAAGTGATAATAGAAATAAAATTGGGACTGTTAACTCTATTGGACCTAAAAATAAAACATAATGACTTCCTTGTCTTGGGGAGAGCAACCCCCTCATTGTATGCGTTTTAAGTGCTCACATACACGCTAAGGAGTAGAGCCCAAATCCCATCAAGCCTCCTAAGTGTTTGTACAACTTTGTGATTCTCACCTCACTCTAAAACTGAAAAGATAAATGACCGTCACCTGATGGTCTTCACTGTGTTGAGTAGGTGAATTGGGGGTTTGCCTTGTGTATTGAATGTGACTTGGAGTTCGTTGGGTTTCTCATTCATTATTAGAGTAGTCGGTCCCATCGTGTGAGTCATCTTTTTCATCTTTGTATCTCTCTACCTCTCTTATATATATATATATATATCCTCATCTGCATCGGTCGTGATATCGGCGCTTGAGCTCAACCATTTCTTCGCCAAGTTCTTCGTTTCCCTCTTCTTCACCATCTTCCTCGTATCCACCGTACCATCCCCATCTTCTCAGGTTCGAGGAGAGCATGCTCTTCGGACCACCATTTTGACGGTGTTCCCGCCTTGTGTGGAACACCCAATTTTGTCTATGTCCCGATCTTCTCGCCCGCCCTCCTCATCCCCCCTGTATCATCCTTCTACCACACGTAATATTGGCGTGTAAGCTCAATCAGCTTCTCCACTCCATTGTGTTACCCTTCTTATTCACCTTCCTTGTGTCCCCCGTATCACTTTTCTATTACCCGGGAATGATGTGCACATCGACGAGGCCCACATCGAGGATTGTATGATTACCCTGATTATTTGTGTAAGACGGACCAATGATGTTGAGGATGCTGAGATGGATATACTACTCTTGGTGGATTTGACTTTGGATACGTGCATACGAGCATATTGAGGATTTTTGATGATGCATGATCATTAGGTGTGATTATTTATTGGGATATTTTGATCAAGCACAACGGATTGAGGATGCGACGTACTTTGATGATATGATGACGATTTCATGAGCATTGATTGATTTATCTATCTTGAGGTTCCACCCATCGTGATTTTTGAGGATTGACTGATTATTCTGATTTGGACTTCCCGATAAAGGTGTGAGGATCCTGCATGATCTCTCATCTTCCTGATTGAACCATCTTTGATCTCCTGACTCTTTGATCCACCTTGGCACTTAAAGGAGTCCTGATGATATGTTGTGCCATCTCAGCCAGATTTGATTGACCTGAGGGATGTTTTGTGAATGACCTGATTATTTGCTCCCTCACATGATCTTATGCCCTCCTGTTGATTGATGGATTCACATTATTTCGAGCACCTCAGATTTTATGCCAGCATTCCCATGACCTTCACTGATCTAGATCGCATTCGTCCCCGAGGACTATCTGCAGGAGAATGCGACAATTTCTAGGACTGCGGTTTCATACACTGCTTGGGTCGCCATTGTGATGGGACCCGAAACTGAGTCATATGATATGCCTGATTGGCCTCCTCCTGTGATTGTGTACCCGATCTGTTGGTACATGAGGCCAACTGTTTGATTGCTCTCATTGACAGTCCTCGCAAGGAAGAGCCTGATATTCCAATTGCCCACTGCCTAGTTCATAGCTCTACGAGGGTTATCTACGAGAGGCTATGACACATTTTTGCTATGATGGTCTCTTCTGTTGGTAGGCTGTCAGTTGCCTATCGAGACCAGATTCTATGTGGGTTCGTCTGATGGATCCGCCCCCTTCGAGCCCTCCACTCACCTTGACGAACCTCGCACGGACGAGATGTACTCTGATTATTCAATATATAGCTCACATCACTTCCCGAGGACTATCTACGGGAGAATGTAACACTCTCTTTACGCTCGGTTCCCCTTGCTGACTGTGTCTCTGATCTGCGGAGCACGGAGTCGAGTCATCTGATATATATGGTTTTGGTCCCATCCTGAGTTGCATATTCGATCTATGGATCGTGGGACCCATCTGATTAGACTCCTTTGAGTCTGCTCGCCTTGACGGTCCTCGCAAGGTTGAGCTTCTGAGATCTGCTATTTCCATGCCTAGCTGGCAGCATGTTCCCCGAGGGTTGTCTACGGGACGCTGCCACATTCTTTAGATTATCCGGTCTCTTCTGCTGGTAGCCGATATGTTGCTTACCGAGACCAATACTGATGATCCGTCTGATGGATCACTGACGCCTTTGCGTCCACTCACCTTGACGACCCTCGCAAGGTCGAGTCTCTTTCTGCTTATTCGACGATTAGCATGTACTACTCCCCGAGGGTTATCTGCAGGAGGGTACATCATTTTCTAGGTACTCAGTTTCATTCCTGGTGTCTCCCATCTGTTGGAGAACGAAGCCGAGCCTTCTGAGCCGTGTACTCGGTCTCCTTCTGATTGTGTCTCTGATCTACGGAGCACGGAGCCGATTTTATGATATATGTACTCGGTCTCTTCTCTGATTGTGTATCCGATCTGCGGATCACTGGACCAAGTCTTCTGAGTATGGTCTGATTCCCGGCTCCTTTGAGCCTGCTCACCTTGACGACCCTCGCAGGGTTGAGCCATGAGTTACGGTATTCGGTGTGTCTCTTGTGATCCTCCGACCTCATGACCACCGAACGCCAGGATGTCTCTTGTTCATTACCTTTCCATATCTTATTGAGACTCTGATTGACCAGAGGAATCTGTACTATTTCTTCTTCCTCCCGGTCTTATAGTATCGGCTTTTTTTCCTCATGCTGACCCTACGAGTCGATTGACTGCTTCTTGCTACCGCACCCGCTATCTTTACTTCCTGATCTGTTTGTCCCCGGTAGCCGACACCCACCTGACTGCTTATCCGGGTGTCTTTTCACTGTTTGTTTGCGTCACTATTCTCACAGGGAGACGATGACGCGAGTACGGTATTCACTTACCGAATACCGTCCTGTACTTCTCACTCTTGACCAATTGTATATATGTGTGCCTTGTTCCTTCTTTCTCCCGCATGTATGTGTGCCCCAGATCTATCGCCATATCTTTGTTTCTACACTTAGGACGTACCTTGTCCTAAGTATAGGGGGTTCGCACTGCGTTGTTCTTTCATTGTTCAGTTTTGTCACTCCTGTTGTTGCCTATACTTAGGGACTAGCAAAGGCAAGTATAGGGGGAGTAATGCGTATATTCTTCACGATCTTCTCATATATCTGTAAATATTTGTCTTTTCTTCTTTTCCTTTGCATATTTCTTTATCTAAATAAAAGGTGTTGCCCCTTTTTTTGTCAGTTTACTGTACTTAGGACGTACTTCGTCCTAAGTATAGGGGGTGCACCCCTGATTTGTTAATTCTTTGATATGTTTATTCCCACCCTTGACCCTCCCTGCTTTGTGTACAGTTTGCAATGCTTAGGATTACTTGATCCTAAGTATAGGGGGGACGGTCAACTTCTATTTCCTTCATTTCTTATTTATATATTCTTTAGACTTGTTTATACTCAGTACGAGTTATGTCTTCTCTTTTCTTTTCTGATCTATGAGGACATAACTCAAGCTAAGTGAAGGGGGTCGTATATACTCTGTATATGCATTAGCCATAACTCGTACTTTCGTATAATTATTAATAAATATGGCTAAAAATAAGATATAATTCATTGAAAATTAATTAATAATGCTTCTTATTCCTGAGATTCTTTTTGTATATACTGATTAATAAATCAGGTCAAAAATATTTTTGCAAAATGATTTGAAAAATGGTGTGAACTGTTTGGAAAACTTTTTGTGAAATATTTTCAACCTTTGTAAAAATATTTTGATTGCAAAAATTCTTATATTTGTGTGAAATAAAGGATTTGAAAACGTATTTGCAAATGATTTTGAAAATATTTGTAAAAATATTTTGAAAAATGTATATAGTGTTTGCAAAATCTTTGCAAAATGGATTTCAAATGTTTGTAAATATTTGTAAAAATTATTTTGTACTATAGTTTTCAAAATGATTTTTTCAAATAAATTTGAGGAATAAAAGCACCAAAATAAATAAATAAAATAAAATAAATGAAAAATAAAATACATAAAATTCGTTATCAATTGTATATACACCTAAATAAATCACTTTGTAAAAACCTGTAAATTCTTTAAAATAAAGCGGCACGCCCGTGTAAACAATTGTACATATAAACAATTGTACATATATATTTTGAGTGCCAAAATTCTTTTATTTGTAAATTCTTTGTGTAAAAATTCCTCTCTTTGTTTTCAAATTCTTTGAAAAATTGCATTATTCTTTGCATATTTGTAAATAGCATTTGCATAGCATTCATATTCTTTGATTGAGCTTGATGATTGAACTAGTCCAATAAAGTCAAAGATCGGAGCTTGGTTGGACCTTACTGCACGTAACTGCACTGGAACCTTATGGGAACTAGGTTTAAGGTACTTCAGGTCTATTCAGACTTAATTCTTTGAGAAATCAGGGATGGGTTCAAGTTACCTCAACTGACTAACTAGAACTTTTCGAGACACACACATGACTCTTGTCGACTGTAACCTAACTTGGATACTTGCACCTTTCACTTGGCTCTACTCAGTTGGAGTGGTGAGGGGGTTGGATTTGCCAGTCTGAGACGCACACGGGTGGAAACATTCGTCCTCATCTAGGGAGGGAAGTGCACCCCAACCTGGTCCAGTTTCAATGAAGTCGACTGACAGGAGAGTGTGGGTTGCAATAAAGCTACAAAAGAGGGATAGTCTTCTGGCTCAAGAGGAAAAAGTCCTTATGTAAATGCTGCTGTAAATAGTATGTTGAAAAAAACTCCAAAAAAAGTGGACAAGCTTGTAAATAAATAAAAAAATAAAATGCCTGCCGGAGTATGTTGTATAGAAAATAAGCAAGCTTGAGCATCAAAGTTATACCATGTGAGCCTGCAGCTGAATGTCTTGACTACACTGGTCTTGCATCCCAGGATAGGTAGCTACACTGGCTACCGTCCATTCTTTTCTCCAACGCCTCCTCTTGAGTTGGATGCCACTTGAACTTAGAAGGGAATACCCCGCTCCTCGACGGTAGAGGGCTGGATTGGGGAATCTTTGGGTTGTCATTCTGGAGAAGTCAGTTCCTTTGTCATTTCAATTGGGGAGAGCCACTATCACTTACACTGTACAAGTCAGCTTCATAGTCAAAAGGGTTTGCATATGATGTAGGCTAGTTTTGACCTGGCTATTGAGGTGATTTGAACCGAGTTCTGTGACTCTCAGAGACTATTGTGCTTTAAATTTGGTTCCCTACTAGGTTCCACACACATTTTCACACTAAGGTCTAACCTGTGCTCCAAACTTTGGTTTTTGTACAGATAAGTTTAATAATCATGATCAATTCACTCTATTCTTTAAATTCTTTATTTTTGCTTTTTCTTTTCTTCTTATTCATTATCTTTTTGTACTTATTGCATAAGTATTTGCTAGGGACTAGCAAAGGCAAGTATAGGGGGATGATGAATCCCGATTCATCATTCTTTATTCTATCATTTTGGCCTTAAAAACCCTAGCAAATGCATGTAAATATCATCAATTTGTCTATAATAACATTCATTATTTATTGTATTTATTGTACAGAAAATAAGGTTTTTAATGCCAAAATTATGGAATAAAGAGAAGAAATGAAAAAAGAATAAAATATTGCAAATATTTTATGACCCTAACCTCGAGACCAAGGCCAGAATGGAATTGGTCGATAAAGAATAAAGTAGGGGGAGATAAGGACTAATAATATAATAAATATCTCATTTATTTATTCATTCATTTATGCATTTTTGACACCTATTTTGTATTTAATTATTTATTCATCAAATAAAAATAATTTGTACATGAAAATTGTAGATAATAATGTAAATAAAAATACAAAATTAAGTTTGTACAAAAATGATATACAATGTACATTTTATACACGGAATAAAAAGCCAGAATCTCAACTTCACAGACCCATATCTTGCAAATAAAAACTCAAAATCAATCAAAATCACCTTTAATTGTATATATCTTTCCAAGAACTATTTAATAAATTTGGTTTCAGAATTTTTGGAGTTCATTTGTGAAAGTTAAGTTTTTGGCCCCCATTGTACAGTCCACTCGATTAAAATATTCATTATATTCATTATTCATCATTTCAATAAATTTATATTTTTAGAATTTTGTAAGTAATATATGTAATACATGTACATATTAAAATTAGAATAAAACCAAAAAGAATTTGTAAAATAAAATAAGTCTATACAATACATAGGCAAAATACCTATGTTATCTATATGTATATAAATAAAAAGGGATTTTATTCTTTGATTTTTTTATTATTCATCTATATTTTTCTAATATTGTAAATCTTACATAAAATTTACTAAAAATATAAATCCAAAATAAAAACAAATAAAATTTATTAAATAAATAAAATGAATATATAATATAGGTAAAATACCTATAAGTATACCTGCATAGTACATATACCTATTTATTTAAATATGTAAATAAACTCATAAAAATTAAATAAAAATATATTTATACTCATAAAAATAATTTATAAATATATAAAATAAGAAAATAAATTTATAAAATAAAATGTATAAAATAAAAATACATTATACAAAAATACACATAAATACATTTATAAATACATTATTAAAATAAACCCATTATAAAGTACATCAAAAAATATATAAAAATCATAAAGAAATACTACATTGATTAATAAACATTTTTTATTTTATAAGCAAATTCTAATAAAATCATTTATTGTGTTAAATAAATTATTTTCAAATAAATTTCCCCGTTTTGTCCTATAGTGTCCTAGGTGGACCAATCAGGACGTGCCAAAAGTTGACCGCGGTCAACTGTCCCATCTGGGACTCTGACCCGTCAGAACTATCTTGTCCCCGATTTTCTTACCTTTTTCACGAGCGTCTCGTCCACAGATTGCACTCAATGTCTTCTGACAAAATCTTCGTCGATGATTGTACATCCACGCCCTACGATCCAACCCCTTGTATATAGCATGAATCTCCGCCATTTGTCCAGTAAATAAAGGTGTCCAAGGATGTTTATAAATAAGTTTCCCCTCCTCCTTGGTCGAATTTGGCCAATTTCACTTCCCCCAAAAAGCTCGAATCGGTTCCTGGACGAGCCCTTGTGACAGGAGGCGCTTCCCAGCACCTCAGTTCGGCCGAAGGAGGAGGAAAATTTTGTCGCGGCGGAGCTCCGGTGTCCGTCCTGCTCCCTGGAGGCCCCCAGGTATAAGAGCTGTGCAATTTCGATATCTAGGTAGGTTTTCTTTCCGACTGTTCATTTCTGTATTTAGTTTCATCAGTAGACCTTAGGTTTAGCGTAAATCAGCCAAATCGTAGTTCGCCGGAGCTCATCTCCGGCGACTCCTCCATCGTGCCCTCGACTGTTTCCGACCGTCTTTTCACCTCCATTTCATCCCCTCTCGTGTTCTCCACACCTTGGCCATCTTTGTTCAACCAGAGCATCATCGGCTCTGCGAATCGAAGCTCCTTCACCGCCTTCCACCGGAGCTTCTCCGCCCATTGTCATCCCCTTATTGGCGGAAAACGGCGGCGTGGAATGGTGGATATAGTCGCCGGAGCTCAAGAGCTCCGGCACGGCGTATGGTTGCGAAGGGGGTGAAGCAATCGATTAACCACGGATTAAAAAGCACTAAACTACTCCTAGGGGTAACAGCTATCTAATGAGCAAGAAAAACAATGCAAAAACAACAAGAAACGTGACCTCAAGGGCGAAGATGCCCAAGGTTGGACCTCGACGGCTGCTGCCGGAGATGGGGGATGGAACGGCCCTCCGACGCCTTGCCTGGCCTTGCGCGACTGAGCTGGAGATCCCCCTGTCACAGGGACCGATCCGGAGCTCACCAACCAAAGCCAAACATGGGTCAAATGGGATTCAAAGTGAAATGGAAGTATGGGGGTCGGTTTTGAAACATGGCCGAGTGGGCTCAAAGATCGATGGAGATCTAATGAATCAAAGATCCAATCCCCGAGGAGACGCGCTTCCAACTTCAAACCCCGGGTCAAGGAAAAAGCCCTCGAGCCCCTCTACCTTTCTGTGCAGGTCAGGCACGCTAAAACATGCCAGGAGACGAATCGCAAGTGTGCGGAGGTACCTGGAGCCGCGTTTCTTCCTCGAGCTCACGGTGGCGCTCCAGCGTACCTCGGTCTGATCCGACACCTCCAGACGATAGAGGAACCTACCAGGAAGGGTTCGAGACCCTCAGGAGAAACAAGGACCGTCGGGGAGGAGAGATCTCGTTGGGAGAAACTCACCAGCGGCGAGTTCTTCCCCTGTTCTTCCAGCACCTCTCCTCACCGTCGGATGAAGAACAAGAACCCAGTTGGAATCCCAGCCGTCCGATGGAGCGAAGCTTCGATCGTCAGATCAGCTCGACTGATCTAATCTCCGCCGCTCATCGGCGAAGCAGCATCGGCAAACGTGGAGGTGCCATGTGGATAAGTCACGAAGATCCAGCCGTTCGTCCGCGCGCACTTTGGGGGTAAATTGCAAACCAAACCCCCGCTTTTTTTGTATTTAAATTTTAATATTGTAAATAGATCATAACGTTGTAAATAAAATGTAAATTTTGCTAAAGGACCCCTGTACTTTCATGTATTTACAAAAAAGGTGCCTCAGCGCCTCACGTGCAGTCCCACGTGAGGCGCGTGAATTTTGCATGTATCACTTGGCGAATTTTGTTTATTGTAAAATGATCGTTAAAATTTAAATAAATGTTTATTTCAGTTGGTAATTTTGCACAAAGCCCCCTGTATTTACTTTATTTGCAAAAATGCCCCTACTAGGCTGTTTGATTTTTGTGTCTTTTATGTAATTATTAAAAATACCTATGTAGCTCCTAAAAATCCAAAAAAATTAGGTTAGATGTTTCATGTAGTGTACTTTCACGCTTGCATTTTATTTTGCATTTTTTTACATTTAACCAAATTAGTAAAAATGAAAAAGGAGCCCTTTTGCACTGTCTAAAGTATAAAATACCAAAAAAATATAAAAATATTTTGAAAGATTAAAAAATAATTATATATGGTATATTTTTATATATATATTGAGTCCAGAAAATGAAAACCCCTAAAAATAGAAAAAGAAAATATAAAAATTTCGAGAAGCTCCAAAATCCTAAAAAATATAAAAACCCTTCAAAAATATCAAAAATATGTTTTCTTACTTTATAATTATTTATATATTACTGTTTACATATTAAAATTAATTTGGTTTATTTTTGGACTTATTTTATATTTTTAAAACCCAAATCAGTTTCGGCATATTTAGTTAGTCCCATATTAGGGACACTTTTGTAATAAAAAATACATAAAAATTAAAAAATCCAGGAAAATAAAAAAAAGAAAAATATAAAAAAAATTATATCTTATATATATATTGAGTATTTATATAAATATATATAGATATATCCATTTATTATATTTCTCCTTCTTATATATATCTATATATATTGTATAGTTAAAAATATAAAAAAATATACATAAAATATAAAAACAAAATAAAAAAATCATAAAAACAAAAATAAAATTTTAAAAAATATATAATATCAAAAATCCACAAAAACAATAAGAATTGGGCATGAACCAAGAATTGAATAATTGCGCAACCAATTCCATCACACAACCATTCGCCTCCCAGTGTTCGACCTCTACCTGTGCTTACACCTATACACATTTACATGTAGAGTTATAATAAATTTTAACTCCACATTTTTTTATATTCATCGCATATATTTTATTGTGGGTTAATTGTTGATTGATTTGGGAATTATTGAGCTGTCACCGCATCGACTATTGATCCGCCTTGTGGATTAATACGACCCTTAATAAATTCCCTTTCATCAATAGTTAAACTCCAACCGCATGGGTTCATGGTCAAAATAAAAAGAGTTTAGCATATTAAAATCCTATGGCATAAATACAAGGGAATTGAGGGTCATTCATGCATTATATAAGAGATATTATGCAAAAAACCAAGAATCACGGAATTTATCTTCATAATTTTCTCGTTGGTAAAGATATTAACAAAAAAAAACGTCTTCGAACGTGGCAATCATCAATCTATGATATACAGTTCCTAGGGGTTCGACACATACCTCGCGACGTAAGGCTCGTCGACCAAGATCCATGAATCCGGACGTTGTCGACTACGTCCTTGATCCTCCAATTTCGTCGGATCAAACTCCAACGTCGACGGAGGGGGTTGTCAATGTTGAATGGGAAAAGGCGCAACGAACTAATGTCGTCGCCGACTTCTTTCTCTCTATCTCTAGACTCTCTCTCCCAAAGGCAATGTGTGGAGAAGTCATTGGAGTCACATTGTATCTATAGGTACAATCCAAGAGATAATTAATAATAATAAATTGAACTTAATTAAGAGATAAAGAAATAACCAACTTGAGTTGTTGGCTATTTTATCTTTTTTATCTTATCATGAATTATTTTCAAGGATGATACGCTTTAGTTTTATTTTTATTATCCTAAAAAAAAGTCTATCCGTTACAAGAAGGCACATTGCATATAAGGGTGAGGGTTTTAGCAAAGATCAAAGAACTTATCAGCAACAGGGCTTTCCATGATGGGGAGGATCTTGATCTCCCTTTGGCTCGTCAGAAGTCTTCGTTGCCATAATATTTTGCATGAATGATATCCTTCCATAAAGGTTTTTGATTGATTTCCAATTGTTTACATGCTAGTTTGAGTAACATAACTTCATTCATATCTTTGGCCTTTCGAATCCCTAAACCACCCAGATGTTTTGTGATCTGCTTCAAAAGTCTTGGAATCCCCTCGAGAACCTCTATAAAAGGCATCAATGCAGTTGCAAGCACATTTGGGCGGGAGTGATGTGCTCATGATGTGAAGCGGGACCGTAGTATGGGAACTAGTAATAAGAACCGTCCTTTCAGCTTTGGAAAGAATTCTGGCATTCCAGCCAGCTAATTTTGGATAGATTGTTGTAAGAACATTCATAATATATTATCGTAAGAACATCCATAATATATTCTGAGTTTGTAATAGAGGTCTTGATCCATAAATCTAGAAAGTAACTCCGACTCCAAGATAAAAAGAACAAAGATATGTAACATCCTTGACATAATCCCCTCCTGGGGAAGATGGTGGGGGTAGGCGCAAGGACGGATCCAGGGGGGCATGGAGGGATACTTGCCCCCCTTAAATTTTTGGAGAGAATATAATACATCTTATGGTGCATCTTGGGATTTTAAAAAAATCAAATAATCTTCTATGTATATATGTACTCATATTTTGGAATTCTTGAAGATAAAAACTACCATACATGCCTCCTCTTGGATTATTTACTCAAATAACATACCTATTAACGTTAAGTTATCACCAAATTCTAGTATATTTTATCTGTATCGACTTTTATTAGTAATTTCTTATACAAATAAACACGTAGTAGATATTATATGATGATTATCTTATTGTTATTCACATAAATGTAAAGAACCATACAAAATTAATCAACTATTTGTCACACTACAATAGAATGTGTTTATGTGATATTTTTCTAAAAATTGCAACTATATTATATGTTGTTATATATAATGACAATATAATTCTTTCAAAAAAATATTTTTTTATTATTGAAAGTAGCGACAAATGTCATATTTATTTCTATATCAATTGCATTGATTCATATAATGATGCTTATGCATTGTTACTTTTCAAAAAATTGCCTATTCGTTAATTTTTCAACTAAAAAATAGTGATGGTTAGGTAAAATTTAGAATAATAACAAATAAATGTTGTTATCGCATTGTTGCTAATGATATAACAACATATATGACACCCGTCATTGGTTTCAAGTATAAAATATAATTCGACAATATATAATATCACCATTATGTATTAAACAATGGATGATATAGTGACGGATTAATATCACAAGTAATTTATAAAGAAAAAAGAATACAAAATATCATTAAAAAAACCTTGACACCCTCGGTCAGATTTATAAAAAAGAAGTTTGAAATGATTACTAATATTTCTATGGAAAATACATACGACATAATCTACCATTTTTAGTGTCATCTTTATAAAGTTATAATGATAGTATTGAAATTGATAAGTAATTTTTTTTAGCTTGTGCCCCCTCCTCAAAATTGGTCTGGCTCCGTCATCGTGGATGAGAATCTGCAAGAACACGTCTTTATGCATGAACCGATTAAGCTAATGACTATGGAGGGGAGATGCAACCAACCTAGTAAATCTAGTAGGAATCTCCATTATCCACGATCGAAAGCTTTCTCCATATCTAAATTTATTACCATGCGATGCTTTTTTGTTCTTTTAGAGTTCATGTTACGAATGATTTTAGATGTTGTGATGACATTATCCGTGATATGCTTGACAGAAAGGAATGCGATATGGTTTAGGAAGATAACATTGTGGCATGGGCTTTAATCTATTGGCCATGAGTTTTGGCTTTGTATATGGTGTCGTAAGACTAGTTGGCCTGAAATCATAAGCTGCATCTTTCCTTTTGAGATTAGAGCAATGTATGTTTTGTTTATATTACTATCAATGCTTTCACAGTCTGAAGTACGATTAGATGCTATAGCGATTTCATCTCCTATCAGTTTCTAGTGACTCTGATGATAGACAATGGCTTAGAAACCTTTTGGGCCATGACATTTGAGAGGGACTATTTTTTAAAAGGGATATTTACATCCATAACCCTGAGTAATTTCGTAATTACTCCAGGAATCATCGATAATCACGAATTACATCCAGAACCCCGAATAATGCTTAACTTTTACATGACATAACCCTGTGTCAAGTTCCGACTTAATTCTCTATTAACTCTGACAGAAAAGTCATATGTTCACCATTTTGCTCTTCGAAACACATCATATTTATAACATGACATTCTGTAGATCAAATAAAATGATGCCCCACGGCAA
This sequence comes from Ottelia alismoides, assembly GCA_037367405.1. Classification (NCBI taxonomy): domain Eukaryota; kingdom Viridiplantae; phylum Streptophyta; class Magnoliopsida; order Alismatales; family Hydrocharitaceae; genus Ottelia; species Ottelia alismoides. The sequence goes on along the minus strand of JAZKJV010009677.1, from coordinate 24,775 downwards.
GCTACCCACTCCACCCCGTACTCCCTCGCACGCGAGCTCCAGCCCTCCCCCCGTCCCCGCGACCCCTCCCCCCGCTTGCGAGCTCCAGCCCTCCCCACACCTTCACCCCCCCTCGCATGCGAGCTCCAACCCTCCCCACACCTCTGCCCCTCGGATTCGAGCTCCAGCTCCCCCACCCCCTCCTCCCCCATGCGAGCTCCATCCCAGCCCCCTGCCTCCTGTTCCCATGCTCTCCCGCATGCGAACTCCGGTCTCGCATTCCCCTGGGCAAGCCCCAGCTGCCCCCGCCCCCCTTGTGCCTGCAAGCTCCAGACACCCCACCTCCCGTCGCGTGCCTGCAAGCTCCAGACCAGCCCTCCCACTCGCCTACACTCCAGACCCCCCCCCTCCCCCACCCCAACGCTCTCCTGCAAGATGCAACCCACAAGTTGCACCCTCCACCCCCACCCCGCGTGCGAGCTCCAGCCCTCCCCACACCTCCGCCCTCCGCATGCGAGCTCCAAGTCCCCCACCCCATCCTCCCCCATGCGAGCTCCATCCTAGCCCCCTGCCTCCTGTTCCCATGCTCTCCCGCATGCGAACTCCAATCTCGCATTCCCCTGGGCAAGCCCCAGCTGCCCCCTCCCCCCGTGTGCCTGCAAGCTTCAGACACCCCACCCCTCGTCGCATGATTGCAAGCTCCAGACTAGCCCCCTCGCTCGCCCACACTCCAGACCCCCACCCCCATGCCCGCCCACCCCCCGTTGCGTTCTCGCAAGCTCCAAACAAACCCCCCCCCATGTGCTCGCAAGCTCCATACTAGCCCCCTCGCTCGCCCGCACTCCAGACCACCCCCCCCGGGCAAGCCACAGGTCTCCCCACGCGTCTCCATCATGCAAGCCCCAGGTCGGAGCTCCCCCTTGCATGCACCTCCGCCTGTCTACCATTCACCATCTGTTGCAAGCTCGAACTCACCTCCTCCTCTTCTTCTTTTTATTAATCACAACCGTTAGATCATCGATTGGTTAGATTAACTCAAGCCATCTGGTTGAGTTAATGAACTAAACCAACGGAAGGTTGGTGGGTGTAAAACAGAGCGGTGGTTAAGGGTCTTGAGTGTAATTCGTAATTATCGAGGGTTCTTGGGATAATCACGAAATTACTCAGGGTTATGGGTGTAAATATCCCTTTTTAAAAAGACATTCCTCTTAAAAATTCAAGGAAAGATGGTTTTACATATTACCGCTGAAAATTTAGGTAACTTCATAGGCACCCCTTCAAAATCCTAGAATTATACATATATCCAAAAAATTGCATTGTTAGAATACATACGTTTTTCATCTTAGTCGTGCTTGGAGGAAATCTAAGTTAACTGACATAATCACTGACTGCTAAGATGATGATGATGTCATAAGTATACTGTTTAAGTGGCATACATGTAATTTTAAGATTTCCAATGTAATTAAATAATCTTTCCGATGTCATATATTTAAAAATCCCATTAACCTTGATTTCCAATGAATTGAAACAACGTTGGAGCTAGCAAATTGATTAGGTAACATTTATAAAGCACATAGAATTTAGGGTATGAAGTGGAGAAAAATCATGGAAATATTGGAGCAAAAGGTGTTCAATCTAAAGCTTAAATATCAAGTATGTACTTATTTATTGTAATTCTTGCAATGAGCACAAATCATATATATATATATATATATACAAATCGTCTCAAAATCATGCATGCACTATATGCACCCAATTAAGATCATTGTCAACCATCTTATCCTTGTCATACTTAGCTACTGGTACAAAAACTTATATATTGATATACAATTAAGTTTAATCTTTAAAATACATAGGTATATCTTAATTAAATTGATGCATTCTTGCATTATTTCTATTAAGTGTGCCTATACTAAGCCATTTGTAGAGGTAGAGCTTCATAAATCGATCTACTTACGTACTTACAATGCAGTGGCGAACCCAGGATTATAGATTAGGTAGGACACACCGAAAAAATAATAAATAAAATTAATATATTAAAAGTATACTATAAACATCCATATGCATATAATGGTATATATAGAGATGCTTTACGTATACTACAAATTGATAAAAAGCATACTTAGTACGTAAAGTTCTCATTTACTTTCCATATTTCCAAAACAATTCACAATTTTATCACCGGGAATTAGATCAAATGTCTCTATTCAATATATATGTAAGTAAAGCATCATTCATCCATTCATTTCCATTTGCGCAACCAAATCTTCACTTGTCATTATTGAAAATGCTCTTTTAACACTTGCTATTGGAACTGGTAGAGTCAATGTCAATTTAATCAGTGAATACAATAGTGGATAAAAAAATCCTTTTGAGTTTTCGCCATTTTTCAGCCAGCTCTACCAAAAAATCGACCTCAATAATTCAATATTCTAGTTTATATTTTTAATATACATCGATATTTTATTTGGAAGATCGGTAGCATTGTCAAATACAACTTTGTCAATGTCAAGGTTAAATTTTGAAAAAAATTGAGCATTATCAAATAAATATCATCATTAGATATCTCTTTAGATTCATCGTAGCTTCGAAAAGCCAATCCTTATTAGAATAAACTTGGATAACTTCAACAATTGCAATAAGTAAATAATATGATTGAGAAAATAGTTCATCATCTTTTTTTATATGCATTAGATTATTACGATTCATTTAGAAAACAATGACACCTACCTAAAAAACAAAAGTAAAAGACATAGAAGGACTATATGTTTGAGATATATCAAAAAGAATTCTAATAATAAGTATGTGACATTCTAATAATTCGGTATAGTCAATTATACCATCTAATTCAATATTTTGAATCTTTAGTATAGTATTACAACAAATTTAGTTTATACAATAATGATGTTTTACTCATGTCATTTGTGATTAATCAACTTGATTAAATAATCAAAGGCTCTAGGACATTGTCTAAGAATATTTTTAATAATCTCCATCAAACAATCTCCTTGAAAGAAATATTTCGATATTTAAGTTCCTTCAACTTTTCAAGTTATTAAGATATAGATTTAATAAATTATCAAGAAAAAACGTTACGCTCAAATATTTTTACTTGTAGCTGGAGAACGAGAAGATGAGTCGTATCCTAGTATCTCGGATTGTGAGCGATAATTGTTGGAAACTTGAGATCATGCTGGTGCACGAAAAGATATGCAATGGGCCCGCAAGTGAAGTGGATGCATGATGAGCTACCACGACAATACATTGACATCGAGATCGAGTCCTGAAGATGGAGAGGTTGTGATGGTGTCTATTGGTGAGTTTGGTTGCACCCTCGTGTAGTCTGGAATAGGACGTACCACTTGCATGGGTTGTCTAACGACTTCGATGGTGGGTAACAGTGATCGACGACCATACAACAGTCTTTTGCTAGGCGCAATGAGAATCGAGAATGAGGTGGTCAGCCTTTGGCTAGAGAGCACCGACAACGTGCAGAGCCACATGATGCAAAGGGAGGGAGAGGGGCACACATGTGAATAATTGCATATGGGAATCGAGAGGAGCATGCGAGAGAGGGGGCACTTTCAACATGGTTTCTTTCCTATGTATGCAGGTGGGAGGGCACACGATACTTTTCAATTTCTATCCATGAGAATTTCTTTTCATAATGGGTACATTATATAGTAAATTCCTACATAGTGAAAGGTTTTCAAAATATTAGGGGAGGAGGCAGGTGCCCCCACTTGGCTCCAACATAGCATTTGACCAAACTAGTGTTTATTGTCTATCATGTAGCACCAATAAACTACCTATTATACATTTATAGAGTATATTCTCATTAAGACTTTTTAACTCTTTTATTTGATGCACAAATGTTAGATCGATATAAAGCTTCACTATAACAATTTACACTTGATCATTGGTTATTAATAACAAAAATCTTCAGAAGACATACCAGTAGAGAACATTTAATACGTGAATCTAGAGTGAACCTACTGATGATTTAAATTAGGGATATTTGGCCCACAAACCCTATCAACTTTGTAAAATACCTCTATAATCTTTTGCACGATGTAATTACTCCATCAACCATGTAAATTACCTCAAGAACTCTCACGAGCTTCAAATAGATTAACCATAGAGTTCATGGAGTAAGAGTTAACAAGCTTACGGGGTGGGGAAGGAGGGGCGGAATTATGTTGTTTCAAAGGTCGGGAAGGTAATTTACAAAGTTTGTAAAGTTCGTAGGGGTAAATAACTCTTTAAAATTAAGATTTCTAGCATTTGTGTTAAATATATTGGTACACCTATTTAATACTGATAAATTTTCTATCAGTGAACAACATTGTTTTGCATAAAGATATATTGGTACATTGGTTTTAATAATGGTACATCTTGCCATTGGAGCTATGTTAAACTAACCCTTTCAAACAATTCATTTTATTTCATATCTATTTTTGGACGATGCTATCATTGGATCCTCTCTTTTACCATAAATGGGACCTTGGTAAAGAAAATACAATACTACGCTTAGAAAGCATTTCATGCGCATTTTTCATTTTCAAAAGCTCTCTCTCACGTCCATCATCCTCCTTCCTCTTTAACCTTACTAAGCTATTAATCCACGATTTAGTTTATATTCGTTTTGAGGATTGTATTTGCATTAGCCACTAAGTTATATTTTATCTTTCTTTTGATTCAAGATATTCTTCATGGACGCCTTTTTTCCTAAAAGAAAGATAAACCCTTGGAAAAAATACTAAGACAATCTTAGTAGAGTTGCTAATCGAACTGAACTGTAACAAACTAACATACATTTGAGTTCGGTTCGATAAGGAAGTTTGAAAGGTCGAGTTCGAGTTCGATTCGATAATAGTCTGTTAATGGATTAACTTAATTAAAATATGTTTATATGAATAAGTATGGTAATAAAGCTTGATAAACAATAAAAATAGGAAATTATTCAAACTAAAGTGGTATAGAGGCTAATAAATACCATAATTTCTTTAACTTCAAATTTTATCATGTGTATAAATTCAAAGTTACACATACACATACATATATCGAACTCGAACTTTTATCAAACAAACATGTGTTATGTTCATGTTCAGTTCGTTAAATTATCAAACAAAAATTTGAAATTCATGTTTAGTTCATTTAGATACGAACGAACATTTTTCGATCTATTATTGAATAAACTCTAATAGAATATGAACACATTCAACTTGACTAGCAACCCTAATTCTTAATGAAGGCCATTCTCATTTAGTAAAAGATAAACTCTAATAAGTCAACAACTTGTATTACAATTTAAAATAAATGTTATATTAGTGAGTGCAAGTAGGTCGTCAGTAGGCTAAGCTTATGCACATGACATGAACCTTAAGTAGAGTAAACTTGTATACATCACTATGCATTGTGGTTACTTGTTATTGACCTATTATGTGATTATCTAGCGCTCTTTAAATTGCCATTATTTTAGCTTAGCACAATCAACCCTTACTCTAATGCGTCTTCATTTCTCATTAGAGCAACATGTGGTCAAGGCAACATAGCCATACAACGACGATTTACGACCTATGCAAATTCTGTCGCTCATACCATGGGTTTGACAACCAATAGAGATTCCTGCATATTTCAAAATGGACGCAAACATGCATCATCGTCCTCTTAGGGAACAAAGAATGGAGAGAAATGAAGAGTAAAAAGGTGCAACTCCCATTAAGAATAAGATGCAATCCCATCAAGGATGCAGCCTGTTAGGTTAAGCTTTATACTGCCATTCCTAACAGATCTGCAACCCGTCAGATACAACTTACCCCCGCGAATATGTAACAACATTTTTGAATCTGCAAAATAGGAGTCATCATACACACATTTTGTTGAATCCACTGCCCAGCCTAACCTATATTTGAATCTGCAAGAAGCGGGCTAAGAGTAACTGTCTATGTTCAGACAATCCTCTGACTACATCATACCATTAAGTCATACTAAGTTAAGACAAACATCGATTTTTTTACCCCTAAGCCATTTAACTCCTGAACCAAATGCTAATCGTTTCTTTCGTTTGCGATTTACTTGATTCTGAATTCATTGATCCCAGCCAACAAACTCCGACCCTTCATCCCGTTAACAAACTCTTTCTTAAGCAAAGACAAGTATAGCCCAAAACTTGCAATCGCCTCAGAGACACCCTGCATCAATTCGACATGCTGCAAACACAGAACATATATCCAATTAAATGGTGCGATAAAATTACAACAGCAACCAGGCTGATGCTTGTCAGCAAAATCTTAATTGTTTGCTCTATCACTAGCATAAAAGTTTGCAAAACTTCTTAGTCTGCATCTTCAATCTCTTCGTCTTCAGGGACACCCCTCAAGTACAGCACATTGTTGCACCTTCAAAGAGTACGAAGAGAGTCAGTAACAGATTATGAATGGTGCATACAACGTATTGAAGAAAAAAAAGTTTACAATATTGATTTGAAAATTAATATCTAAGCAGGTTTTCAATGATTGAAATTATATCATAAAAATGTAAACTAAGTATGTCTATCCCATGTACCTTTTTTAACAGGTTCAATAAAACCACAGGTTACTTCTAAAAATGTCTTTTTTCAGACAGAACAACGAGACATGAGCTAGGATCTTGTTTCCAAACCAAGGGGCACCACCGAGGCCAGGATTTTGTTTCCAAACCAAGGGCACCGCTGATATTTTGGGCCAACATACAAGAGGAAATAATACACGTCAAAAGCCAATTTTCAAGGTGCATTTGATCGCGCTAGAAAGTTATTAACACGAGTATTTGAGAGCCACTTAGTCCCTAGGATAGCCATCCCATTGGATCCCAACAAAAAGGTAATATACAACCAAGTTTACCACTTAACATAAATAAATAAATAAATGAGTGAAAGCAAATAAGGCAAATCATGTAATACAGACCCAAATCCAGATTTATTCTTCTAATGTAATTCTGATTTTAATAAATGGATTCTTACACACAACCCTATATAATGTCATTTAAATATCGAACATTCCGTGATCACGAATTACATGGAGAACCATGAATAGTCCTTAACCATTACATGATATAACCATGTATTAACTTCCATCCATTTTCTCCATTACATTGGATGGAAAATATTAAGTTTTGACATTTGTCCCTTCAAAATCTATCAAATTTGCAGGATTGCGCACAAAAAAAGAGGCCACCACCATCACGCTTCGAACTAGTTGTCTCCAAGAGCAGCACAGCTCCGACAGTCGTCTACCCTTAAGCAACAAATAGTGAATACCATAACCTTGTCCACAAGCAATCAACCTCCACCTATTCTGTTTCTGAATCAAATCCGAGGAACTTCCCCCATCTCTGTTTTGATATTCATTACCAATTTTATTTCACCCGAGCATTCTCGTTCCTGATTCGATTTGTTCCCACGTTCCTTGTCAATCAACCGCAATGATCAAAGCTCTCTACAAATCAAGCAGGCTCCACGATATGGATCCATCACATTCACTTTGAGTTTGGGACTGCCCAGGTTGTACTTGGGTTCAATTCCAAGCAAGAAAGATCTTGTTTGATGGTTCTCCTCAATGTTTATTCAACCCGTCTTATAAGGATGATATTAATTCACTCGCAACTAATTCATTTCAAAATGAGAGTCCGATGTCCTGAATTTGATGAACTGTTGGAATGTTCAGTTCAAATACTAAAAAACAATCTGGAGAGAAAGAGGAACAAGCTAGGATTTAATTGCAGGTGGACTTAAGGAGTGACGCAATTACTACCCTTGCAGTTCTCATCAACACCTTTCTTTGGAGTTAATCCAGCTCCCAAACAAGGCATCAGGCACATTATCTGATTTATATAGCCAAGGATAAGTCAAAAGACGAAGAACCACAGGGGGAGTGTCCACAGATCTGAATCATTTTTCTGAATATTTGCAAAGGGAAAGAAAGAGGTCATACTGAGCCTCCCCACTCTGTATTGAAGTTGAATCACGTCCTTCTAGGGCAAGAATAATAGTTTTCCTCACCAAAATGGGCCGATGGGCTCTTCCTCTTCAATTTTTCCAAAAGTGAATAAATCCAAGTATGTATCTAGTCGGCACAGATTAATTACATTCATCTGTTTGTAAAATCATGCTCAGTCAGAACCAAACTTAATTAATAAAAATTTATTGCCCAGCACAATTCACACTACTCCATATAATAATCTGATCCTATACAGGATTTTAATCATTTTTATGATCATCTGAATCTACCATGAAGTTTGTTTCTTGTGCTTTCCCCAATACTACCCAAAATGACAAGCTTTATAATATTTTTGACAGAAAAAAGAGAATAAAGGATCTAGGTTATTGATAAACCAAGTACTCTAATATCATAACTGTTACCTCTCGTATAAGATATTTGCTATACGTTTCTACCATAACAACCGTTTTGAACTAAACATACGTACTAGAAAACTTGAAATGAATGAGAACAAGCCAAAATATCAAATCATTTACTCTCGAAGTTGATCTCCGTGGCAACATACAGAATCAAACCAATGATACAAGACTAAAATGTGAAATAAAAATTCAGAATACCAATAAAATAGCTTTAAATTTTTTATAAAATCATATTATGAGAGGTGGCAGCAACATGCTGGAGTAGATAAGAACGGTATGGATGACAGTAATGGAGACGTGTATGCCAAATCATTCTAAAAAATGCAGATTTGTGATTAACTTCGTGTTTTACCAATAACTAAGAATCCCCATGATATTACGTATCCAAGATTTATAGTTTGGATCATAAGAATCATGTTTATTTTTTTTAAAAATCATGCTTAATCTTATGCCAACAATTTTTCAACAAATTGGGAAAATAGCAACCACATCTAGGTCATACAAGTCAAAAGCCTTTGCAGTCATTTTATGTGGAATCAAATTGTGGATATATCAGATTCCTACATTGGTGCTAATTTTACATCACATTTCGTAACAAATAGAGTGGTTTATGCCTCTGTACGCGTTGCCCTCCTGCTGAATGCAGAAATTTGCATTATTCATCTATACACAATTATGATATATAGCAGTTGGGAATAAAATCTAAAAAATTTAACTGCATTGTGAATTTACTACATTTTACATATCTCAATCCCAACCTGTAGGCAGCGCATGGTCAAGACATGTCGGCCAGGTTAAGATCAGTACCAGTGCAGGACTAGATTATCGAACAACTGGGCAAAATGAGGGGAAAGCTGTGAAACTTGCAAAAAATGCTTACCTAATCAGTATTTCTCCAAGATTTCCAGTAAATTGGCCTTCAATGTACTCTTCAGTGTTGGCAAGCTGCAAATAGAACATAGTTAGTAGCTGGGTTTGTAAAATTAAGAATATAATTATAAGCTATAGCACAATAGTTGATGGTATCTGGCTGCCATATTGGAAAAGGAAAAAAGATGGACTGATACCTGCAAATTCATGTATGAATCAACAGAAACGAGAAAACCTGTGACAAATTGCCAAAATTATAATGTGAGAAACAGCGATAAATCACTTAGTGTTTAAAAATTATAAGAACTAATTTACTACCTTTATATTCCATTCCCCATTTGAGCTTCACAATTACAGGCTTCCCAGTCAAGTTGTTGAGAAAAGGCTTCGGATTAACAGGTACCGTCTACAACATAAAAGAGCAACCATAACAAAGATGTTCCCTGCAATAGGCCTAAAAAAGGATGAAGAGCAAGAAAAAAAGGGAGAATGTGCACGTAGTAATGAGTTTCGGTGGGACACAAGGGGAAGAACATGAAGAGAGTGAGGGAAGAGACAAAGGTTGATGCAAACTCTAAAAATTTACTTTATAATCAGACTTCCTCTTACACAACCCTACTAACCCATTTATATATGGAGAGTGAAATTACAACACGAAACAAAATGAAATGCTAGAAAAACCTAATTAAATAAATAAACTCCTCAGTTAAGTGACTAATATCCACCGTGTTTAGAAATTGCAATTGATCTTGGTCGGATTTTTAAAATGTATGAAATTCTGACAGACTCGTATAGGGAGGACCAACGAATCTCTCTTTTGACGTAATCCCCAATTTGTGAATGCATCATCATTCCTTCCTCTTTGCTCAAATTTCTTGGACAGTCACATATGCCTGCACTGCCCAACTTACACAAAAACATACTATTCTAGGACAGCAGAACTCTCCAATTCCCAATCTCTATCAATATATCAAGATGGTTATGGTGTTATATGCAATTATCCTTTGGGTAATTTACTACCATGAAATAATATCTCGTATGACTGACTATCTCAGTCTGACATCCTCTAGTCTGCATGCACGTTTCTCTCGACACACTGCCCTTGTATTAGTCACCTGATTTAGATCGACTTAAGCCTTCCATATTTGGAAATGACTGCGTGACTGGTTATTCAGATCTATACATGTCTAATGATAATGAGTTATACTCTAACTAGCATGCTCCTTCATATGACGGTCCACTTAGTTCTCCCTGGAGTTCTCAAATGAGAACCGATGGATTAATTCATCCTTTGGTCAATTTGAAATTGTTTTATCTCATCACAAGTCAAATTCCCGGTTATGTACTAATTGAATTAGGGCACTCATGACTTTTTCCTCACTTGTTCAAAGTTGGTATCATGGGAACAACACTTCCATGCTTTGGAGCTACTGGTTCCCAACCAATTCTGAGTGAGTCTTTTAAGTTCAAGGTAGGTATTGCCACCGTGTTATTTATTTTAGGGCTTTTGACCATCTTTCAATTCTCTTTTTTATTCAGTTGGCTGGGGAGGCAGATACCGAATGCACAAAAGTCGACACATTCTCTTAAAGAGACATCTGACTCCAACATGCATATACATCTCCTTTAAAAACCAAGGCAAGATGAATTAGAGGGCCATAATCATGGTATCCATCATGCTACATTAATACATTAAACTGCTCCTACAAATTGGAATCCTCATAAACACAACTTTATTATGCTTCTACACAGATTGATCCAAAAGGTCCCAAACTAAAAGAGGGAAGGTCCAAACTTCGATCGCTTTCCGATGAGACACGATGGTGTATCTACTAGTTTGACAATCCGACATAATCCAACACAACTAACTTCATTTAACAACTCGACACAACTAATTTCACCCAACATCCAATCAATTACCAGGCTACTAACTAACAGATGTATACCAATAATCTACACTTTTCTGTAACATATACTGCCTCTTGAGATTATTCAAACTTTACGCGCACCACCATCGGCCTTGAACATTATATGTTTTTTTTCGCAAACGATTTTCAGCTAAAAACAATTTTGTAAAAAAAATAAAGTGGGTAAGAACAATATTAACAAAAACCTTACCGCCATCAGAAGAGAGCTCTATGGATTGGTTCGGTGGAGAGGAGAGAGAACGGGCGGCGGTGATGGGAGACGATCGCGGGTGATGGGAGGAAACGGGTTTAGGGCTCCCAAGGGTTTGCGCGCATAGAGGGGGAAAGGAAAACTACTGCAGTTGGAGGAGCAACTACATCTCAGCCATCCAAATCCTATCGGACGGTTCAGTGCTTGGGATGTTCAAACTATAATTAATTTATAAAACCTATGTTCAAAATTATTATTATTTTGGACAGATCCATTTTTTATTCTTCTCCACGTATACATGGACTTTAACAAAATAAATAATTACTGACTTTATTATAAGAGTTTAATGGGGTTGTCCCAGGTTGCCCCCGCACTGTTTTCAATATTTTTTTATTTTTTTTAAAATATTTTCATGTATATTCATCCCTATATCCGTCTTATATACCATTCGAATTTCGTTAGAAACAGAGACTCTTCTACGGCCTCCATCGAGATGGTGTCGATTTAAAAAATCTTGTTACCGTTAAAAAATGACTGTCTGGATGGAGGCCGTAGGAGTCTCTGTTTCTCTATTGTTTTTGGACAGGTCAGATTATGAAAATTTGAGATTTATCTCTCTCTCTCTCTCTCTTGTCTCTCTCCTTCCCCACGTGGCCTTCACGATTCTCTTCTCCAACATCCCTCGTTTTTCCGACGAGCTTCTCTTCTCAATCCCTTCGTTTTCTTCTCTACCAAAAACCCACCTTCAAAAATATTTTTCGTCGCTGCGCAAAATTCATTTTTGTATCAATTGGTATCAGAGCATGGCCTACAGATCGTCCTCACGATCTAACAATCCGTCCAGACGTTTGCGCTGACATGCGACGAAAGACCATCATTCATCGGAGCGTAAACGACGAGTCGAAGAAGCTTATGAAAAGGAGATGATGGACGTATTGCTTGATTTCCAATCAAAGCTACGGGATTCGATGGCTGATTTCGAGGCTCTATGCGCCGCCATATCAAAAGCTTCGATTATAGAAGCCGTTGTCCAAACACGCGATGAAGGAAATCAGAAAAATCACACCGTCAATGATGATTTGCTCGCTGTCCAGGACATTTCAGAAGAGGAAAACGTCGACCTGCTTGCTGTCCAGGTATTTTCAGACTTGCAAACACCGTCAAATGCGACCCACGGCCCATCCGCGACCCTCTCGCGGACCCCCTCCACCATCATCGCACCCCCGACAACCCTCCCTGCCCCACCACCATCGCTTCAGCCCCTCCTCGCCACCTCCCCATCAATCCCAGCCCCAACACCGCCAATACCGTCCTACCTCATCCCACACTCATCTCCTATTTCTCCAGCGCCTTCCCTGCCCCACCCTTGTCGCCAACCCCTCCCGCCACAACCCTCACACCCCCAGCACCCCCTCCCGCTGCCCCCCCCAGCAAACCTCCCAGCCCCAACGCCTCTTCCTACCAACTCTAATTTGAATGGCATATAGAAGGGATATAGGGATGAATATACATGGCGATATTTTTCAAAAAAAAATAAAAAAATATCAAAAACGCACGTGGGGGGCAGCCCCATTAAGCTTTATAATTAAATAAGTAGGTATGAAAATAAAAAAATTAGGCTTTTGCTATAGTGTCCAACCATTTTGCATTTCTATCATGCTAACAAAATTAGTATCATACTTAAGCCTCTCATTTTTATTCTTTTGCTTCACACCGTTGATTCATAATCTAATGAATATGATTACGATAAGTGTTGATGTATCTTCTTTAGATTTACCATTGCATGGATGTGTATTTATTTATTTTCACATATAAGGATAAAAAAAGGAAGTGAGTTTCACATTTTTAAGGATATAGATATGAATGTGAATATAGTTTTTATTTTTTAAGGATATGTATGCATACGTGATTATTTAACCTTTTTTACAGCGTAGATATGATACTTGTTTGAGATATACTTGAATATGTTCCATAGGTACATATAATACAACAACAAAGCTTTTTCCCACATTTAAGTAGGGTCGGCTACATGAATTCTTCGCCTCCATTCAGGTCTATCTTGGGCCAATCCCGAGCTTATATCCACAAAACTAAGATCCCTTCGTATGATCTCTTTCCAACACTTCTTGGGCCGTCATTGCCCTCTCTTAGCCGTCTCAACATCCCAACACTCGCATCTCCTAACCGGTGCATCAGCTGGGAAGAAAAATATAGGAAGAAAAATATATATCTTGGGTATACAATTTTCAATATTTGTTACGTATCCTAAAAAATATAAATGCTATCCATGTTTGCATTTGTGTCCATCAAAAATTTTAAACTAATTTTCCTCATCCATATCCATAACATAAATATACTTGCAGTTTACATGTTCACTAATTTTCTATCGGTCTACACGCACGCGCGCGCACACATACATATAGGGAAAAAAGGAGTATGCTTCTTGTGAGCATGTAATTACATGCTCCCACTTTTTTTCCACCTAGTGGAGTTTAGATCACAATATATCACCATAGTATCATTCAAAATTCGATCTAATTTGATACTTATATCCCCTCCATCAAGGCTGTCAAATTTTAATGGTATCATAATTGTTGAAATTGACCCCCTTTAGATGGAAGTGTTAGTAGCATCTGTTTTTTACATGAAATTTGAAACACATATGTCACTTATTATGCTAAGTAAAATTTCTTTGGTTTCATTTTAAAAAATTACGGAAAGAAATATGGGAGCATACTCTTATATGCTCTAACCCATATATATATATATATATATATATATATATATATATATATAGGGAGCACTTGAATTGAGGTGGCACCTTTCCTCGATCAAGGAAAGGTTTCATCTTAGGCCGTGGGATGAAGATTGTACGAAGGAGATTGAAACCACTATGTGGTATTCGTGACAACTAACATTCCTAAAAAGAGGGATTGTTAAATTAATGCTAAATAAAATATTACACGTCACTAATCATTCTATATTTAGCAAATAAGCATGGTTAAGAACACAGCATTTCGGCAAAATCTCGGTTGATTAAAAGCAACTTATTTTGAGATAATCTGTTATGATATTACACAATATTGTGCTATTTTACATCATTATGTCATATTTTACATCTAATAATCTACCGCTTATACGGAAAAAATGCTAAGAGACGTATACATATTTTAAACATATTAAGTAAAAAAAATTACATTCGGTTGCGTAATAAAATACTAAATTGAAAAAGACATTGCAAACTCTCGTATACGCATATACATAATTAGAAATTTATACATAAGGAAATGTAACATTGAATTACGTTTTATATCTATAATTTACACGATCCAGACGACAAATACAATTTCATAAAATATTTTACAATGTCATTATGATAAATGTAGAATATTTTTTACAAACTTTTAAAAAAGCTTACCAACACTTTTCATAATTTACGTATAAATTGTATATTTTACAAAAGGCTACACTATTATGTTAATGTATATGTCAATTAATATATGAACGTAACGTTTAGGAATGTATATTTATTTTCTTAGAATCTTGATCACCTATACTTACAATTGTATGTTAATATATTACAAATGTAAAATTTATTTTACAAAATTTGAGTGTATTTTACCGAGTTCTTTTACATTTTGCATTAAGTAATTGCCAATGTTGCATCTATTTTACATTATCAGTCTATAGTTTACAAAAGCATGTTATATTTTTACATCTTCATCTTATATTCTACAATTTGAGTTTCCGCTTGGTTTTATGTTCACGATACTACAAATAAAATGTGAAGATATACATGGTACAAGCTGACAATGATGCTCTCATGGTGAAATTTAAATTATATAACATATTAAAAATTTTATCTTTGAAATTTTTGATGCTTTCAATATAGAACATAAGCACTGATAACTAAACAATGTATGAAATCCTGAATTACGGATTTGAAAAACTAAATTAGAGATTTTATATACAACAGGAAAATTTCGCTTTAGAATGAGATTGCAGATGATATGAATAATTTTTTGCGAGAAACACATGTCTGATTCAAAGAATCAAACGCTAAACGCAAAAATAAATCTTTTACATTATAATTATGCATAAAGATTGATGAAAACATATACTGCAATTTTAAACAAAGGAAAAAAAGATGAAGAACAAACATATTGAGTATATGAAGATAAAATACTGACCTGTTTAGACTTGGAGAAGATAAAAGCAGAAATGATTCTCAGAAGCAAAAGCTATCTACCAATGGTTGAAGAGTAAAGGGAAAAGGGGAAATGAAGTTTTCGATGATTAATTAATTAACAAATTAATGATTACTCATTGATTAAGATAAACCAATTTGAAATTTAAAAATTCAAATTCTTTCTATTTTTAGTCAATACCAAAAGCGAGCTCCCTTTTAATTTCAAAAAATACAAAATTGCCAATAATTCAAATAAAGAGTTATTTGAGTAAATTGAATCGAATTTAAGGAAATTAACATATGAAGTATATTCATAAAATAAATTTACAAGAAAACCTAATTTGAAATTAATCAAAAAAAACCTACCGCATAAGGGCGACGACGGCAAGGCGGGCGATCTTCTAGCTATTCGATCCAGGAGAGAGCTTCCACTCGAGAAATCACTATCTTGTGAGAAAAGAGTGACATCAGGCGACGATGGAGGAGATGCAATCCAACCTGGTTGAACCAACGATGGAACGGGATGAAGACTCAGATCAATACAGTGGGCGTGCGAATATGGAACTCCAGATCCATCGGCCGAAGCAGCAAATCAAAAGTAAGTATATTTTCATTATTATAGGACTATTTTAACAATTTTAGACAAATTTTATCACTGGTAACTGATATGAACAGAAGGACAACAACTACAATTATTTTAACAATTTTAGACAAATTTTATCAAAACAAAGGAATCCGATGTTGATAATGATGCTCTGAAGCTTACTGATGATTTTGGAAGTATGAGTACTTATTTTTTCTTACATATAAATTGGGTTTTTTATTTGTAAGAACAAAATCACCGATTATTTCAAACACAATATATTTTTTCTCTTCTTTAGGCAAAGGTTATGTACAACATAGGTGCTACATTGAACATTTTGTTCAGTTCATTGATAACCATAGACCCACGCCCAAACAACAAGCACTACTGTCAAAGACAGCTTTTGGGAGAATAATTAACATTAGCCATGTTGACATACAAAGAAAAAATCTTCAATGGTTGGTTGAGCAATACCAAGGAGGCAGAAATTTCAGATTTGGGAACAAGGTAGTGAGTTTCAGTGATGAAGAAGTTGGGGCAATTTTGGGCCTGCCAAGCTCCGGATTTTCAATAACAGTGAGAGGAAGACACCTTCAATGGAAATCTTTTATATCTCACAAAATGTTTGCAGAAGGAATGATTTTCAATAGAAGGAAGTTGAATAACATGCTCGAGGACTACTACAATAGAGATGATGACAACTCTGTCTCTATTTATGTTACATGCTTGATACTTTTGATGTTTGCGACATTCCTTTTCCCAGATAGTTCATATTCTTTTCCGAAAGATTTGCTACACTACGTAGAATCACTTGAAGATACAAGATACTTTAACTGGTCTGGGGCTGTAGCAAGGATGATACTATTCAACATGGATGATGTTGTGAGTAGAGTACATAAGAGAAGAGCAGGTTCATCAAGGGTAACTCTTGGTTACCTTACAGGATGTGTTGCCTGCTTATATGTGAGTATTTTAAAAATATATTTTATTAAATGATAAGAAAAATTATTAATAACACCAATGTATCAGGTATGGATGATGGAGTACTGCTGCAAGGATCTTGTGGTCAGTAGAGATCTTAGGCCACGAATAAGGAAGTGGGCTGGACCAATCAAAGGAGTTTAAGAGCATTGGTTTCAATAAGTTGTGAACAAGTAAGCTTTTTTGAGATGATTAATAAAATACTGAATGACTCGTAATTTGATTTTTTTTCCAATAATAAATTATCTTGTTTATATAGATATTGCCTGCTTTACAACTTCAAAAAAATGAAATTGTAAAGATAGGATAAGACGAGTATGTCTTTCCTTTTGAGAAGTTTACAATGGATGGTTTTGCGGTTAGAAGACCTGAAATTTTGATCGTAAAGCCAATCCCAGTACCAGATGATGCTTTAAAAAGGAAAGGAAAGCAACAGCTGGGAGAAATGACTGTCCAAAAAAATAATGATTGGGTTTCCAGTGCAGACATTGAAAAAAAAAAGAAACAAAAAACATGTATGTGTGATGCGTTTTCGATTGAGATAGAGGAGCTGAAACAGAAGATCAAAGAAATAAGTGAAACATATAGAATAAAAGTTGAAGAACATATCAGAATAAATTCAGAATTGATGAAGGAGAATTTTAGGTTGACAACTGTGATTACGGAGCTGAATGAAAAAATAAAAATGGTTCCTGATCATGATATGAATGATCTTGGTCATAAAACATTAGATTCAGAAGAAACTTTCGAGAATATATCTGAAAATAAAATTGAAGGTGACATTGATGACAATGACCAAGGGATGGATGCAACAACACGAAATGTATCTGATGTCAATGCAGGAGATTTGGAACCTAGTGACCCAGTTATCGGAGAAAGACTTCAGAAATTGATTATTGAAATCTGTGATGAAGATCCACTGTATCAATCTGAAGATACAACAAAAAAAGATTCATCTCTCAAGAGTGACATGCCTTCATTCGATCTGAACATTGGCGACCATTCAAAATCAGAAAATGAGAACACACAGCCTATTACCAAAAGAAGAAAGAGGGAAAAAAATCACTGTGCAACAGAGCTCAATAA
This sequence comes from Ottelia alismoides, assembly GCA_037367405.1. Taxonomy (NCBI): domain Eukaryota; kingdom Viridiplantae; phylum Streptophyta; class Magnoliopsida; order Alismatales; family Hydrocharitaceae; genus Ottelia; species Ottelia alismoides. The sequence goes on along the minus strand of JAZKJV010009677.1, from coordinate 6,571 downwards.
TAAAAAGATTGAAACAAAGAAGAGAGGCAAAAAAATTTGTACAAGAAGCAGAGAATCAAGGGAAAGAGGAAATTGGAAGACAAGAGAGTGACACATGCAGTGAGGTAAGCCACTGAAAAATAAAACAAATCCTTTTATGTCAATGAATACACAACTATGTATATTATAATTATGATATCAACTGTTTCTAACCTTGACTATAATTGATTGAATAATAATCAGTATCTCTGCGATCTAGTAACCCGATTTCATTGGTTACGAAAAAGTGTCCGAACAGACAAAGAAAACGATTCAAGAATTTCTCAAGATCCTGCCGACAAGTAAGTAATTTACCACATATTTCATCTTTTGTATGTAGAAATCATTAACTTTATATATATAATCTTAATTAAATAAAATTCAACAGATTAAACGCCACATACTTCACTCCGGGAAATCGGAGTTGTAAAGGAAGGGATATTCACAACTTCTTGTACGAAAGAATGATTGAGGATACGGTACGTATGTTTATAATATCTACCATTTATATTTGTTTATGACCGAAATGTTTTTTATATTGTAGATAATCGACATGTTTATGGATGTGCTGCAACATAAATACTGCACAACTAATGATCTTGTCCCATTTGTATTCACACCCATATTTCAAATGGTGAGATTATGATTACTGATGTAATTAATCTCAAATATCTTTATTTATCATAATTTAGTATTATTACATGTATTTTTTCAGCAATATTTTGTGAACCTGGTGGTCAATGCTACGGAAAGTGAATTTGATAAGCTTGAAGAGCTATACAAAGATGGATTATTCATGCCAGAGTTGGATAAAATCTTCATTGTTATCCACACAAGAAACCATTGGCACCTTCTTGTTACCGATTTTAAAGGAAGAAAGTTCCTTTCATACAATTCTATGAAAGGAACAAAATTCCATAAGAAGGATGTATTGAAATGGGTATGAGATAATTAAAGTTTACATTTTATTAAACTTCTTTTTTGACTGTTAATAACATTCTTTTTAATTTACATGTCAGCATGGATGGATTTCTGAGTACTTCATGGACAGCATGCCAGATGACTGCCTTGCAGGTTGGGAGATCATTTACGTGCAAGATTGCCCGCAGCAACCTCCACAGAGTCTGGATTGTGGGATTTACGTGATGAAGATGATGGAGTACTTATGTGAAGGAAGGGCGTTGGACTTCACATACGATGATATCGACAAATTCAGATCTGAAATAGCTTCATTATTGTTGACGTGTGGTCATATAGAGAACTCGACGACACAATGATAAAAGCTAAATGACATATTAGGGTTTTTTATTTTAAGTCAGAACTATGTACTCTTTAATTTTCTTAAATTGTGTAGGTTTCCACAATTTCTTCTTTATAACTTCTTTAGAAACAAACATTTCATTTAAATCTGAGGAGTAACCTATGTTTGCATTGACTATATGTTACATGTTGTATTTTTTTTCCAAAACCTGGTTTTTTCAGCCGAGGAACCTGCCTTTAATTTCATCAACCATGATAGTACAAGCGGAGCCCTTCATGGGGGATTACATATAAGATTCATCTAGAACAGGAGATGATACAAAAAAGTAACTACAATACAATTTGTTGTTAAGTCAGAATCTGGTCTTTACAGACACAGCACAGAATACATTTGCTTAGCCATATTCTTCCCAGTAATTGGGTCTTCTTCCTGCTTGTATTTGCCTCCTTCACAATGACTTTCACGTATCCAATGGATACATGCACTTCCTTAGTTCATCGCCAAGGAGTCATCCGGCTTTAAGTACCCAATAATATCAGCTGTCCTTTTTCTTTTAGTGCCTCTTTCCAGTGCCCTATTCCTTTCTTGCAAATCAGTAATCCAGTTATGAATTGGATATCCCATCCAATTAACATTTATGACCCAAATTAGAGTATAATGCCTATTGATCACTCTTCCATCAGCATCCAGGAAATTTTTTTGTAGGGATAATAAGGCATTAAAAACTTCAATCAGAATCAATTTTGCATCTTCCAGCTTCCATTCTAACAGATCCCTCTCAGAGTTATTGTGGAAAAAAGATTCAATATTTTTCTGGCTTGGAATATCTTTGAAAGAGAAATAGTAGTTCTCATAAATTTTTGATTTATACAAATCAGGTGAACCCTTTTCTTCCGTAATCGGAGCATAAATTGACTCCCTTAGAAGCGAGCACTTTAATAAGTCAACAAAATCTGGCGTTGAACAGTGCTGAATATAGTCATTACTGCATCTGGAGTCAAAATCAACCAAAAGTTTCCAATAGAACTGGTAGATAGAAATAGCAGTCATGAGACCATCACCCGCATGGTATAGTTCATACCAGTATTCCATTAAGTCCAAGTAAGCATTCCCAACATCAATATATAAATCCCAAATTGATTTGACTCGGTTGATTAATAGAGAAATAGTTCTGTTCATCAGATTAAAGAACTGAAATTTAATAGGCGGAATAATTTCATCTATGTCGAAATTGTACTTCCAGAAGTCAAGCCTTGCTTCCATCATTAAGACTACACTTTTTCCCAGAATAAAATGAGCATTCAAAAAATTTCTTTGACTAATAAGAACTCATTCTGTATTTGGCTGCCAATAATTTGAAGGGATAGACATTATCAAAGAATCTGGACTCTGCTATCCCAAGCCTTTTATATAAGAACATGAACTCATTCTCCTCGTTCTCCAACTCATTCATAAGCACATCAAGCAACGAATCTGAAGACTTGAGAAGGAAAAATAAAGCTTCAGATTTAAGAACCTGGTGTTGAAATACTGCTCCTTCCAATTGCCGCCCGAACACAATGGAAGTCGCCATTCCTTTGATATGTAGGTTGACAACAATAGCATATCTCGCTTTATATATATGAAAGAAATGCCAAAGGTCACTTTTTGTCTCGAGAAAGGGCCAAAAAATTTACTATCTGCTGCCGAAAACCCTGCTCCAATATCCGAAGTACTATCGTCATCATTATTTCCACTTTCCCATAACCATTCAACCGTCAGTATAACCGACGTCTGAAATTTGAAAGGACGTGTCACTCTTCGTAAAATATGATAACGCTTTGTAAAATAATAATGTGGTATGTAAAATATTGAATATATTTGTAAAACATGTGTGATACATTGCAACGCTCGATATATAAAAGACTTCCTTGTAAGATTAGAGTTTTCCAATGATAGAAAAACTTCTTCTACTTTAAAGATTAACATCACAATGAGGGGTTCACGATGATTGCTAATCATTAAAATTTACGTAAAGTATTTCAATTGGTAATTTGTATGGAAACAATTAAGTTAATAATGAAACTTTCAGCCAATAATCTAGTCGTAAAATAATGAAACTTTCAGAAACTTGCAACCTTTCATCAAAGAACCCTTCATCTAATTCAATCTTCCAATCAAACAAATAATTGTAAAATATTGTTACGTTTTGTACAGTATGATTAAGTTTTGTAAAATAATAACACGGTATGTAAATTAATGAAAAATTAGAGTTCTCCAATAATATAAAAACTTCCTATATTAAATAATAACATCACGATGATGGGTGCACGCTGATTACTAATTGTTTGTTAATCTTCATTAATGATTTATGGCCAACTTTATAATCAACTGGCTTACTCAATGTTATGATACTACCAAGGGATACATCTGAAATACTCAATGTTATGATAATACTAAGGGATACATCTGATCTGATAGAACATAAATAGATAAATTCAATGATATGATAATACCAAGGGATACATATGATCTGATAGAACATAAATATATAAATTCAATGATATGATATTAGCAAGGGATACATCTGATCTGATAGTACCTAAATAACACATTGTTTGAATTCTACAAAAAAATGATCGAAAAAACAGGAAATCATCAAACATACATATAAAATAGATAATCTAAGTCTAATAAGCAACCAAACTTCAAAGGTCATTTGCATCCATGAATCTTTCAGAATATTTGAAACCTGCAGACACAGACAGAATAAAAAGGAAATTAAAAAGCAATATTAATATGATTTATATTAGCTGTATAAAATGTGGCAACGAATTATCAAAAATATATTCTTACTTTATTAAAATTTGATCAAATCACTTTAATTTCATTCATTCTCAACTGCACAATAAAACACGAAGATTAGTGGAAAAAAACACATATCAATAAAAAACGAATGATAAATATTTACCATGACTGGCAGATTTGTTATAAGGACAATTCCTGGAATCGTGACCAACATTGTATTTGAGGCAAGATTTGCATTGACGGCCTCTGTTTCTTCTCATTTCAGTTTCCGATCTTATACGATTGCCAACGCCCTTAGGTCTACCACCACGACCACTTCCTTTCGTTCTAGCAACGTTAGGTTCTTTAACAGCTGGTTCCGTAATCCTATCTGGAACATTTGTATTGTTCACTGTTGTAGAACTCGACGAAGGTTTGTTACTTATCATGCGATCAATGCTGCTACATAAATCACTTAATCTTTCTTTGGCAAATAAGAATTATATCCTCATCATGTTCAACAGAAGCTGAAATAATATGAGAATACAATTGATTTAGCTGACACGACCTTTCTTGGTGTGCAACTGACACATAAATAGGATAATTTCCTGATTTTTTTAATGGATCTTGTCCACCTTTTCATTATATATTCCTCATTCAAACGCTCCATGTTCTGTATCTTCAATACTGCAAGTATGTGCCTACATGGATATCCAAAGAATTGCATATTCTTGCATTCACAAACAAGAACGTCGCTTTCCGCTGACGATGACACACATAATTCTTCATCAGAATTCCCAATATATGACACAAAATACTGACAGTTATCCAGGGAGTTCATATTCGTTCGAACATTAAGTTCCTTCACTTCGTTCAATTCATATCGAAATTTATAAAATATGAACTTGGTGTATATACGAACCATCTGTACCTCCATCTTTCCATTTGAAGTTTGATTTTGGAGTGTAAACATCACCCATGTTTATCCAGTTCATTCTCTCTTTCCCTGCGTCGTTGAATTGCACTTTGGAATCTACAGACAAATTCTAGCAAGGAGTTCTGTTTAGTGATGTGATGCTGCAAAAATGCATTCATACTTTCACTCCTCTGTGTACTACGCTGACCAGCCCAAAAAAATCCTTAAGATATAAACTAATCCATTTATATCTTATACTATACTTCTCGTTCAACCAGACATTAGATGAAAGATCATACTGATCAATTATCTTGCACCAACCCTGCTCAAATGCACTTATAGTTATACTTTTCCATACAACTATGGAAAACGCAGATAGAACATCGTTATATCTTTAATCTTTCCAAGCTTTACTTTTAAGCTTGGCCATTATATGCCAGGTACAGAATTTATGAACAGTATGTGGTAAGCATATCCTAACAGCTGCACAGATTGCCGGATCTTCATCTGTGATTATAGATACTGGATGTTTCCTCATTACTTCTAGAAATCTCTCAAATAACCACGAGAATGACTCCGGTTGTCTCCCTGCTCATGAACGAATTCCCAAAGAAGATTGTGTAACCGTGATGGTTAACACCACAAAAGATCCAAATACCAGGTTGTATTCATTGGTCCTATATGTTGTGTCAAAAGATATTGTATCTCCGAATAATTTGTAATCCTCAATGGAGGCACTATCAATCCATATATACTGAGTAAGCCTGTTATCATCATCGGTTGTGTACGCATAGTAAAATTCAGGGGTTTTGGCCTTACAACTTTCAAAATGTTCAATTAGAAGGTGCACATCCATCCCAATACGTTGTTTCTTCTCCTTTCTGTTCAAGTTATAAATATCTCGAACAATGCTACCAACTTGACCACTGGACATGTTTATGAAAGCTGACTGCTTGGATACAGGTATATTTACATCATTCATTGACTTCACAAGCATCTTAGTGGCTTTTGAAAAACGTCTATTTGGTCTGAGGTATCTGCGTTTAGATGGAGAAACAAGATTGTGATTGTGATCAGGTTCAAAATTCGATACAACCCAATCATTGAGATCATGCCTATATGATACAGACATGAAAGCTTTGCATCCAGTCCTTGATATGCCAACACTGCGCTCCTCCTTATAAAATATACATTCATCACTCTCATCACTTCTTGCATTGTCCACTGACATTGATTTATCTGTATTTTTAGAAACCCCTCTTTCCAGCAAACAAATGATTTAAATATAACTTTGCGCTCCTTGGAAATCTTATCTTTACCAACTCTAGAGCTTGCTTTCCTAACATTGAATCCAATCTCAGTTGCGTATGCCTCATAAAAGTTATATGCATCTTGAATAGATAGAAATATTTGGCCTATATGCGGTGTGATAGCATTGACGGAGTCACTGATAGAGCAGTTATCTGAAATTTATTACAAATGTAGTTGCAATAATTAGTTATTTTTAGTTTAAATTATTACCTGTACTTGTAAAATAATGACAAAAAGTATAAAAATGATGCACGTATATGTGATTTAAACTGGTATATATGGACTGGAATCGTCACCAA